>JAQBSW010000589.1:0-187946 GCA_029291075.1 Eudiplozoon nipponicum
TGGTATTCAGTCCAGATTTAGAATCTCATGCGAAGCATCTACGAAATGTCCTCTCACGCTTATCCAACCACGGACTCAAGGTCAACTGTGACAAGGTTCCCAATGAGGTCATCACGGACAGATGCACTTGCTTCTCAACTGATCGTTTCAAAACCGCCTTGCGGTACATGGGATGCATCCTACGCAAGACGACTGCCTACCATAGCGAATTGAAAAGCATCTATCGTGATTAGAAATGGTTTTTCAAAATCTGGATGTGGCATTTGCTAACTAGTTGATGGCAAGTCGAAGTAATTCCTTGTCTTTGGATGACCAAGCAATGATGGAATTCTTGCTAAGTCATTTTCGGTTCCGCAGGTGCCTGCACAAAGGATAAAGTTGTTTTGAAAGGCCCGGAAGGAACTTGCGATAATAGTTTAGTACTCCCAGGATTTTCTGCAACTCGCTCACAGTCCTTGGTGACTTGATATTCTTGATTGAATTCGTCTTTGACGGCAACGGTTGAATACCTTGGGCCGTGATACGATGCCCTAAGAAGTCGACGGATGAAGTTGCAATCTGCGTCTTGTCACAGTTGATCTTGAGTCCGTGGTTGGATAAGCGTGAGAGGACATTTCGTAGATGCTTCGCATGAGATTCTAAATCTGGACTGAATACCATAATGTCATCGAGATATGACATACAATAAGCAGATTCATCGCGAAGTATGTTGTCCATGAATCTTTGAATTGTCTGTGTAGCACACTTAAGTCCAAAAGGCATGTAAAGATATTAGAAAAGGCCAAATGGAGTGATGACTGCAGTTTTCTCGATATCCTCTGGTGCTACCGGGATGTGATGGTAAGCTTGTCTGAGGTCAATCACTGAGAAGAAATTGCTGCCGTTGAGTTTTTCAAGTAATGTGTTGATATTTGGAATAGGATATGCATCAGATTTTGTCACAGAATTTAGCTTACGGTAGTCTCCACAGGCTCTGTACGATCCGTTTGATTTAGAGACTAAGTGCAGTGGTGACGCCCATGAACTTTTCGATGGTCTGATGATTCCCTCTTCCAAACCGAGAACGGAGCTTTCAGCTTAGCAGGGGCCAGTGGTCGCTTCTTGAGTGCAATAGGTTGTCCTTCTGTGACGATATGGTGCATCGTGTTGGAGACTCGTAGCTCAGACTTGTTAAGATCGAAAAGGGACTTGTATTTTTAAAAGAGCTGCTGATATCTCTGCTGAATGATGCACTGGGATTGGCTGAATGACCTGTAACTCCAAACGCTCAAAGGCAAGTGTTCAAAAACTTTGCTAAATTCCGGTGTAGGAGTCTATGATCTTTTGATTGGCATGATCAACAATGAGCCAAAATTTCAGAAGGAAATCAAAGCCTATTTTATTATGTGAGACCTTGGCAATGATGAAGTTGTGGGAAAATTCACGTCGTAGACCTATGTTAAGTGTGCGGTACCGGCGGTCATAAGTTGGTATGGACTCGCCTGTAGCTGTTGCGAGAAGAACGCCTAGCGACATCTCGGCCATTGAATCACCTTTGAGAACTGAGACTGCTGCACCTGTGTCTACGATGAACTCTTCGCCAGTTTTGAAATCAAGAAGGTGCAGAAGTTCGTTGGGCTGTTTGGCCGGGTCATGCAAACAAGTAGGCTGGTGATTGCGACCGGCGTTGTCCATTTGGTTCTTTATGTGAACAATTCGGCGTGGACTAAAAGAGTCGACAGGGATGTCGGATTGTAGTTGGCTTCTTTCCTGTGGCGCCGTTGATGTCGTTGATACGCAGAAAGTACGGTCTTCTACTTCCTGCGCCAGACGTTTCCCGATACTGATGCACCCTTGTGCCTGTGGTCTGTTGTCCTTTCCGTCAGCTGTGGAAATTGGCACTCATTCGGAAATTTTAGATGTCCCGTAAATGGCCCAGCTTAAAGTAAATGCCTTACGACGTTACGAAGTCAGTTAGGAGCCAAGAATAGCTGTGTTAGTAATTTTAGGGACACTTATTAGCGCCAGTTTTGCGTTCTCCGGCAGATGCCGAGAAAGGAAGTCAGTGTAGCAGTGTCTAGAAATGATCCTAGACACTAGAGACCAGCTCTGATTGACTAGGTAGTTGTCCTTTCTGTTGTGGCGTTGACATCCGTGTTGAGTGAATAGCTGAGTAATCTCCTTGAAGAACTGCAGTAACTGACACACTGAAGGGATCAAATGTAGATGTTGCTCTGTCTAACTAGTTGTGCAGCGACAAGATTGGCGTGACTAAAATTGCCAATGCATGTGAAGCAGGTCCAAATATCATCGTAGGTGACAGTAGCAGACAGCATGCACACGTAACGCACAGCAAAAGGCAAACGCGACAACTGAGTAGCATGGTAAATTCTCCGTGCTTAAATAGTTTTGAAAATAAAAGCTCGCACGCCATTAAATAACGACAAATTTTGCTTGTTTCTCATTGGTGCCGCGTAAATTGAATTTGAATTTCATTTACGCAATATGTCGGCGAATTGTTTTGAGACGCTACATCACTTTCCTCTCTGAAATAAAAGAAAAAATATTCCTCTCGGCGAGGTTTGATAAGAAATGGCAGATAGTAGTTTGAACCAAGTTAAGTAACTGGTTATTATTCTGCCCATAGCTATAAATATGTACCATAAATGCTGGGTTGACGCATGCTTGTTGGTTGCTTCAAAAATGATATGATGCCAAATAACCACTAGGAATTGCTACACAAATTTTTAGCTGTAGTAGCCGGTCATATCGCGTGAGGCAAAATAGTGCAGTGTAAGGCTTGGAAGCCGCAGCGTGAGGATGTCAAGGAAGATTAACACTGAAGTTGCTAGGTTTAATTTGAAGTCTGGGCTGACTGGATCGCCGTCAATGTGTTATTATACGAGCAAAGGAGCTAGTGTGTGCTCGACGTTGTGATCATGATATTTGTAGAGTGATCACTGTGTATTTAATGAAGTTGAGATATTCATTGAAAGTGGCCTGTACCATGATATAAAGCGGATTACTACTTAGTGTTGCTACACAAATACGTTTGATCTAATTGGCTGGTTATACAAAAATAGGCTCAGGTGTAAGTCATAAGTTTCAATGTAAAAATATGTACATGCAAATCAAAAGGTAACTTCATAAAAAAATGTGTACTCGAACATTGCCTCAGAGATGGCATAATACAAAAGAACGGTTCAAAAATGCTACACAATTGTTTGCTAAGAACAACTGGTTATACCACGTGAGACAAGTGAGTGTGAGAAGAAAAATGAATTATGTGGATTAATAGAAGTCACGTCGCGTAATATAGGGCTCAAGGGTGCAGGTAAAATTAAAAATTTGATACGTAGAATAACGAAAAATTAATGTTCAAAATATCATAAGTTACGCATTATGCTATGAAATCAAGAAGGTGCAGAAGTTCGTTGGGCTGTTTGGCAGGGTCATGCCAACTGGTAGACTGGTAATTGTGACTGACATTGTCAGTTTTTCTGTCTATGTGGCATATTCGGCGTGGACAAAAAGAGTCAATAGGAAAGTCAGATTTTAAGTGATTGCTTCTTTGTGGCACCGTTGATGCTGTTGATGCGCAGAAAGTACAGTCTCCTACTTTCTGCACCATACGTTTCCCGATCCTGCTGCTCCACTGCGCCTGTTTTCTGTGGTCGTTCCCGTCAACTGGGGAAATTGGCATTCATTCAGAAATTCTTCTGAACGGCAGAGACAGACTTGACATGAATAAAAATTTCTGGTGATTATAGCACCAGTTCTTTGGGGCATATCTGTTAAAGGATTGCGGGGATCTCGATCGCCGCCTACAGGTATAAAGTGTTTTGGGCGTAAACTTTAGTCGGGCCTTCACCTGATTTAGCTCGGATTTCCCTATTGCTAATCCTTCTAGATCTTTAGCCATGTTCGCTATTGTCCTCTCTAAAGAGGAAGTCCTATCATCCTGCGGGGGAGGACAAAAGTATGACGAATTTAACTTAGGTTCCAAAACCTTAAATTCTAACTAACATCTTTCATTTAAGTCATCTGTTAGGGAGCTGTCTGGCGAACAATTTTAGTGACTGTGGAAGATTGTTAATAAAAACAACCTTAGCCTCATGATCACAAATATTGGTTTTATACCAACTTTTCCGCAATTCCCTTAAAATCTCAATGGGACAATGTTTGGCATGTCTAACTTCGCATATTTATTTATTATCTGCTCAATTTCAGTGGGACCCAGCAAAGATTCTACTTCATTTTGGAGAACCAAAATGAGATTTGGCAGTTTCCTAATGGCCTCAAGCTTCGGATAAATTCGTCGCTGCAATTCTGAAGGTAGATTAGCTAAAAACTTTGACAGTTTTTTATGATTGTCATAGTCTAGAAACGGGGAGAAAGCGGAGTCTACGCGCATAAAGAATAGTTCGCTATCTCCAGAACACCTTCCCTGGAAGAAAAAATCCCCACAAAAAAATTCCGCAAGACCTCGACTTTGGAAAGATTAACAAGCAGAATAAAACGTGCTATATGCAAATGTTAATTTACTGTACTCCAAAAAAATGAAAAGGAAGCACATTCGATTGTATTTATACCAAATTTTTTTGTGATTTGGTAACAAGTAAAAAACAGTACAGTTCTCAGTATCCTGGCACGGTCGCCAATGTTTCAAACGCCCCAGCTTCAAGTAAATGCCGTACAATGCTACAAAGTCATTTAGAAACCAAGGATAGCTGAGTTAGTACAGTTGGGGGGACCATATTAGGGCAGGTATTGCGTTCCCCGGCAAATGCCGAGAAAATCAGTTAGTGTAGCAGTATCTAGAAATGCTCCTAGACACTTGAGACCAGCTCTGGTTGATTGGGTTGTTGTTCCTTCTGTTGTGGCGTTGACATCCTTGTTGAGTATGTAGCTGAGTAATCTCACTAAAGATCTGCAGTAACTGGCACACTGAAGGGATAAAATGTAGATGTTGCTCCGTCACACTAGTTGTGCAGCAACAACCGTAGGTGACGGTAGCAGACCGCACGCACACTTAACGCACAACAGAAGGCAAACGCGACAACTGACTGGCATGGTAAATTTACCGTGCTTAAATAGTCTTGAAATTGGAAGCTCGCACGCCATTGGTTAACGGCAAATTTCGCTTGTTTCTCATTGGTGCCGCGTAAATTGAATTTGAATTTAATTTACGCAATATGTCGACGAATTGTTTTGAGCCGTAGTAGTCCATTAAGGCATATTCGCTGGAGTGCTATGCAAAGTTCCCAACAAATCAACAAGTTAAGAAGTATTGCTAATGACTCTGAAGTGGTCTAATTGTAAGGAAATATATCCTTCGACAAAGGTAAAGTAATTTTGTAGGAGGTTTTGTAGCTAATGTAAGAGGTTCTGCGAGCTAGTTGTCTATTTAGTGCGATATTGTCCTCCCACCTAATATCTGGTAGCTGTTATTACGATCCGCGTTCATGATTACTCCATGGACCTTTCCCAAAGTGTGATGTGGGAAGGCACAAGCATCAAGTCATTATTTTCTTAATCAAATTTTTATTAAGATAAGATAAAAATCGTGTAAAAGTAGTCACAATAAACACTATAATTAAATCCAAGTTTTGCTTTGTTACAATAATCTACTGTATGCTAGGTTTTGAGTGTTAAATCACATAAATACGCTGATCTGTAAGGTTTCGGATAAATGATTGAGAAATATATAAAATATAAATCAGGAGAGTCTTAATTAAACAGTTATTAGTTATGTAAAAAATAGTTAAGGCACACGAAATATGTAAATCCTGGGTTTGAGCGTTAAGTCACATAAATCCACTGCATGTTAATTGCACGGGTGTGAATTATTATTAAACCATTATTATTATTCCATTTAAATTTTAAGATAAAAAATCTCAATTAAAACTGCTTGAAAATAACAGAGATTGTTGCTAAAATCACAGTTAAGAGAATGATTGTCTAAAACCAGAATTCGTTTATGTGACCCTAATGAAAACTATATTTGTCGAAATTGAGTTTCGTTGGGTTATAACGCGGAGCCACGCGTTACATAAACCCCCCGACAATGAAAATTAGTACACAATGATAGAGGCTAAACTTACGAGAGTTGTTATGGCTCTGCCGTACCGAGTAAACACTGACGTTGGCTCTGTTGACACTGACACTGGTTCCTCCGTCTCTTGCGGCGGAGTGACGACGTCAGTTGACTCTGTTTCTGGTGAGATGTCGGGCGTCAGCCCGTGGTCAGCAAAACTGTCTGGAGGTGGAATAATCGTCTCTTTGCCGCCTGATAATTCAACATCGTTGAACAGCGGGTCATTTGCATCAACGTCAGCTTTACCATTAATCTACAAAATTATGTAATTTGGACGTCGATCTAATACACAATAAGTACCACACTTCGGTTTGGCAAGAATTCTGTTATCGATGTTGTTGTTGACAAAGAACCATTTGCAGACATTAAAAACTTTGCGTTTATAAATTGGACCATGATTCTGACGTTTAGGACAGACCGGCCGATTCTGAGCGTTATACTCTAGGTAACTGCGAAGTGGAAACAGAAGTGCCGGATTGTTCATTGTTATCGCAGTTTCAGAGCGTGATCAGACTAGTTCACCAGGGGGCCGCAGACATTCGCCAAATACAATTTCAGCGGAGCTACATTTGATCGGTTCTCGAGATCTTGTACGCATTGACAGGAGTACTTTCTGCAAAGCCGGTAGCCAATTTTCTATTGGGCTAGCCTTGAGCTCCGCTTTCATTTCTCGGCGTGGTCTTTTGAAAAAACAATTTGCTCTCGGATTGCGAGCCGCGGTCACATAGTGTTTGACATCATAATATTTCAGTAGGGCTGCGAACTCATTGCCGAGGAACTGTGCGCCACGATCGGTTGTTACTTCAGCTGGAGCACCAAACCGAGCGAACCAATTGAGCTCTAAAGCATAACTAACAGTGTCTTTCTTCATGTCTGGCAGTGGTATGGCCTCAAACCATCGAGTGGTGCGATCCCGTATTGACAGTAGATAGCGTATATTGTTCACGGCAGGTAAGGTTACGAGATCAACATGTATGTGTGTGAACCGAACTTTGGGCACTTGGATGACCTGTGGCGGGGTTTTGGTATGTCTAGTCACTTTGCATTTCTGTCATATTGACATCTCGTCGCATGCCAGGCCAAAAATAAGTTCTGGATAAAATTTCCACTGAGGCTTCGCCAGATAGATGGCTCATTGAATGGTAAACATTGAAGATCTTGTGACGGAGTATTCAGGTATAAATGGCTGAGGGCCCACGCCAGTTATTTTACACTGCTGCAGAGTTCCATCATAATCAATTGATTTCAGGCGTTTGACATCAAATGTACGAAGTGATGGGTCATCTTGTTGTGCTGCTTGCAATTCCTGTGTACTTATAGGTGAAGGACATAGGATAGAGACACAGAGTTCTGCAGGACGGCTCAGGTAGTCTGCGATTACGTTTTATGACCCTTTGACGTGAGTGACTTCATATTCATATTCGTGAATTCGAGTAAGTTGCGAGATGACACGTCTTGAATATAAATAATCTTTCTTTCTTCTGAACATCGGGAGAAGATGAAGGTGGACGGTGTATATCTTGAACTTTCGGCAATCCAGATAGGTGTAGAAGTGTAGGATCAACCGATAGATTGCGAGTAACACTTTACCTAATGTATCGAATCAAGTCTCGCGCGGTTGTAGCTTTTTCAATAAGAACGCGATAGGGCGGTGTACGCCATTAATGGACTGTTGAAGTACTGCGCCTGTGGCAACGTTGGATGCGTCTGTGATCAATTCAAAAGGTTGAGACAATCATGTGAATGAAGCATGGTCATTTTGCATAGAGCCCTTTTGGCATCCCCGTAAGCTTGCATTTCGTCCACGTTGAGCGGAATCAGTTGTGGTTTCTTGACAAAACAGCTTTCTGGCACGAGATATTTTTGAAGAGTTGCCAGAATCTTGGCAAGGCAGGGTACGAATCGAGAATAGTAGTTCATCTTGCCCAGAAATCCTCGTAGCGCCTAAACGGTGGTTGGAGACAGTAGATCTGGAATAGCACGAAACTTAGCAGGTAGAGGTGTCATGCCTTTCTCGGAAATCTGATGACCGAGGAAATCAATTGATGTTTGTCCAAAGACACATTTGTTGCCATGAAGTCGGAGGCCATAGTCTGCTAGACGTGCGAGTAGAATGTCAATATGATGCATATGTTCTGACATTGAGTTGGAGAATACCAGAATGTTGTCTAAGTAGGGAATTACAAATGGTAGACCATCTAGTATTATTATAAATACCATAAATAAATCCAGAATATCTCAGCAGAATTGACATTTTTGTGTGAGTGAGAAGTTGCACAATATATATATATATATATATATATATATATATATATAATATCTTGGCTGAATCAATAATAATTTTATGTTGATGATTGATAAAGAAAAGAAGATATAAATCCAGAATGCTTTAGCAGAGTTGTTGATTGTCAGGTATAACGGAATACTAAACAAAATACATAAATCCTGGCGTATTGCGCGCGGGTGTGTGTTATTATTAAACAAAACTATTAATTACAAAAAAATTTGCCGTTCAAGAAATATCAATTAAAACTCCTTGAAAGTAACAGAGATTGATGCTAAAATCACAATTAAAAGAATGGTTGTCTTAAACCAGAATTAGTATATTTAACCCTAAGGAAAACTATATTTGTCAAAATTGAGCATCGTTGGGTTGTAACGCGGAGTCGCGCGTTACAATCTAATATCTACTTAGATCATAAAAATTTAGTGTCGCATTATATTTGGAGAAGTCGACATTTTTTGGATCGATTGGAAAGATTATCTTTAAATCATAAGCAAATTTGCGCGCACAGACGCGACGTTCAAATGGACGCGGTCAACTTCGACAACTCAGGATGATCCGCTCATGGAGGGTTCGGAAATCTGCTGGCGTCAGCCTGTTCTGCGGCAGTAGAGGCTGATTACCCTAAAATTGTTGGCTGCCGGAAGTCTGATGGCTCGAAGCACGTTGGTTTGCAAACAAATATTGGCCCCAAACTTTATCCTTGTGGAACTCCACTTGTTACTCGTTTCGAATTTGATATCAAGTCATTTATTTGAATACTCATTCTGTGATTTTATAAGTAGTATCTAAGTAATCTATAAATATTCGGATCTATATTCAATAAATTAATCGCATTCAAAATAGCATCAAAGATATAGAGTCAAAAAGCTTTTGAGGTATCTATAAATACAATTGATGCATGTAACTTTTTCTCATCTAGTGTAACTTCATGTTTCCACAAAGAAAGCATATTAGTAATTGTCGATCTATCTTTCGTAAAGCTATGTTGCTTTATATCAAAATCAACTTTCAGCATACTTTCTAAATGATCTAGTATCAGTCGTTCTATTATCTTCAAAACTTTAGGGTTAATAGAGATTTGTCTACAATCACTGGCGCATGTTGGCTTTCTTACTTTTGGGCAACGGTTTAGCTACTATCGTTAGAATATTGATTGGTAATTTACCATTCTTCAAAATTCTTTTCATAAAATTGATGAGCACATTCATAAAAATTAAAGGTAATTGAAGTAGATTATCAATCTATATACCAAGGTGAACTCTGTTATTTTGATTTTATTTTTAACATTAATTATATCAATGCATCAATGTGAATAACAAGTCCCTGTTCCTGGTCACCCGAAGGATCAGTTGGATCCATAAAATTGCTTTCATTCAGTGGATAAAATATAAAATCGCTAAATACTTCATTAAATTCACAGAGAAATTCATACTCAGTTTTTTCCACAGGCTATATGAGCTTTAATTTCTCCTAATATTTACTGTAATCTGTGAGGAGTGTAAATCCTGGTCTAGGATTACTCTTCAGTTTGCCCAAAATAAATATTTCTGATATAGAAAGCAAAATTACAGATGCGGCTCTCACCTCTAGTTCTCATGCAAGCATTGTACGTGACTGGAAATTTCGGCTGCACAATTTCTATGCAGTAACGAACATAAGCTGTTTTTAGCTTTCGCCACATATACATATAAAAGCAATACAATGATTGATTGCGTGGGTTGTGGTAACAATTATTTAAATCAAGTTTGTGAATTTTAAGTAAACACCAATCCCACTTTATTTAACAAGTCGTCGAACAACATAATAGAACTACCGCCAGTTGCATCCCACTGACGCGTTTCGACCTTCCATGATTATCATCAGAGTACGATGGCAAACTAATTAGTGAGGATCAAACCGCAATGCATATATATGGAAAGCAAAATTAGATATGCGGCTCTCACCTCTAGTAGTCTTGCACAATTTCAATGCAGTCACGAACATTAGCTGTTTGTAGCTTTCGCCAAATATACATATAAATGCAATACAATTAATACAATAATTAGCTGCGCGGGTGGTGGTAACAATTATTTAAATCAAGTTTGCAGCCGACATTTTCAGTCACGTACAATGTATGCAAGACTACTAGAGGTGAGAATAAATATCTAATTTTGCAATGCGGTTTTGATCCTTGCTAGTCAGTTTGTAATGCGGTTTTTATCCTTGCAAGTCAGTTTGCTGTCATAATCTGATGATGATCATGGATGGTCGAAAAGCATCAGAGCGTTGCGACTAGCGGTAGTTTTGTTATGTTGTTCAACGACTGATTCAATAATAGATGAATTGGCTTTGGTACCCTATAATTTTCTTCGTTTAAACGGATACAGGTATATATTTAATAGGATTTGTGTTTCCATCTAGCTCTTAAATGCGGTTTAAACGATTTTTATAAACACACACGCATTTGACGAATCTCCACTTATGTATAACCCCAATTTATAATTTCTTTTCCAAAGTAAACTGGTGTCTATTATATTGTAACGCGCGGCTCCGCGTTACAACCCAACGAAGCTCAATTTCGACAAATATAGTTTTCCTTAGGGTCACATATACGAATTCTGGTTTTAGACAATCATTCCACTTAACTGTGCTTTTAGCAATAATCTCTGTTAGTTTCAAGAAGTTTTAATTGAGATTTCTTGAACTGCAAATTTATTTGTAATTAATAGGGGTATGCTTAATAATAACTCACACCCGCGCGCAATACGCCGGTAACATGAAATGGATTTATGCGATGTAACGATCAAAGCCAGGGTTTATTTATTTTGTATGGTATTCCGTTATACCTGATAATCAACAACTATACTAAGACATTCTGGATTTATATCTTCTTTTCTTTTTCAATCATTCACATAAAATTATTATTAATTCAACCAAGACATTCTGGATTTATATATTTTGTACCACTTCTCACTCACACAAAAATGTCAATTCTGTCGAGACATTCTGGGTTTATTTATTATTTTTATTGTGACTACTTGTGTTGACAATATATTATTTTGTTGCCGTCTAGAGCACGGTCTATTTGGATTAACGGTTAATTTTAATTTGCTTTGCAAGTTTGTGTTCAATATATGTTAGATGATTCGACTTAGCCTTCTCACGTCACCCATTGGAAAAAGGTCGGGGACTAATCAAACGCACGGTTCTCAACATCAGCTACCAGGCATATATAGGAATGGTATAGCATCACTAAATAGACAGCTATCCCGCAAAATTTCTTACAATAACCACAAAACCTCCTATATTATAGTGACAGATTAGGCGAAGTTAGTTGAAATTGTGTGTCTAAATAGATGCAACATACGCTGCACTTGATAGAATTTGAACTAAAAATATTTTAGTTATATATATATGTATGTATATATATATATATATATATATATATATATATATATATATATATATATTCTTTTGAAATGCGAGCTTTAATAAAATTCATTGTGCCCTTCCTGTGTGCAAAAACAAAAAGAAATTTTATCAGATATAAGAAACGTTTCTTCACATTGTCTTCTCAAATATCTACTAATGAACATATCTTCATATATAAATTGGAAAGCAAAAAAAGATAGAAATATGTGAACATAGAGAGAGTGTGAAAAACGGAAACCAATCAATTGCGTGCGTTACATCCAGTTCAAGCTCAATGCTTGTATGTTCTCCAGACGTAGCATTCAAAGTAATTACTAAATGCAAAAACAAAAGGGAGCTAGCCACATACGAAGCCTTATGGATAAACAAATTGCAGCCGGATTTATGTAAGCAGAAGAAGCACGTACACGCATTGAGCTTGAACTGGATGTGACGCACGCAATTGATTGGTTTCCGTTTTTCACACTCTCTCTATTTTCACATATTTCTATCTTGTTTTGTTCATTAGTAGATATTTGAAAAGACAAGCGAAAACGTTTCTTATATCTGATAAAATTTCTTTTGTTTTACACAGAAAAGTAAAATGAATATATATATATATATATATATATATATATATATATATATATATATATATATATTAGTTATTATATAAAACAATGGTGTGTAGTGTACAGCAGGATGGGGATGTGGGGATATACACAATCCCTAAATAAATTGTGTCAAAGTTCAAGTCCTTTCCGCAGAAAAATTTTGAAGGTACTTAAAGCGTTCTTAGAAAGGATGAAACCAATTAATTGGATTAACTGAATTTGCCATCTCATAAAATGCAAAGATCATATTCTCCAATGTATATATTTAAGGATTCGTGTTTATATCAATCTAGCCACCTTGATATTAATATAATTGAATTGTTTGCGCATGTGTGAGCGTGTATTTTGTCATATGTAATCCTTTACAAAATTCACTATATTAAGTGTAAAATGTTACGATCTGTTCGAGTTTTTCCACAATTGTGTTCTGTCAACCATCTTTATCTTGAAGTTTGTCTTCAATAAACGACTTATTTTTTTATATTCAAATGACAAATACATCTTCATACCAGCTATTACCACATCAATAGAAAAAATAAGTTGTAGTAACAAATTTTACTGTGACTTACGTAATAAAATCCTTAATCCAAGAAAATAAGAAAATTTCGGCCGGCATAATTTGTCTCCATTTAGTTGGGCTTATTTACATGATGTTTGACTAAATAACGTCACTCAGATCATTCCGGGTTTCATAGACAGAATAATCCACATGGACACAAATTACTGCATGACATAATGATCTTTAATCCAAACCACGAATTGTATGAAAAATATCATAGAAACTTACTTTTCCACTTAACTTATCATGAACTCAAAATCAACTGTGATGAAAAACAATTTCTCAAGGAATCGTGTTTCACTGCAAGTTATTAAGAATGTTTTCTTCCATGGTCAATTTGATTAAGAAACTTCCGTTGCCTAAGTCTGATAGATTTGCAGAAAGTTTGATGTATTCTCCACTAATACATTAAGTTCTTCCTGGCCTATCAAAACAATTACGTCCGTTATACAGAAACTTATGGGATTGGAAAGGACTAAGCAAGAACTCCAGTCCTTGCTTTGTTGTGCAGTAAACTCTTTAGCAAATTCAACTATGCCAATATAACTGGATTTCAAATGACAATTTTTAATAACCACTAGTGCTTCGGAATTTGTAAATAGCGCTCCAGGATAACAAAAATGGAGTATGAAATACGATAAATTTCTACTCACATACTCTGTCAATAATAGAAATTTTGAATGATAATTTTATTGTTTTATTATGCTAATTTGTTACAATAATAGGTTGTAGGGGTACTTTTCGCTGTTGCTATCTCGTTCCTGATTTTGTACCCCTACTACTTATCAATGGTTGCTATTATTACTACCCGAGCACCCAATCAGTCTGTTCCTTTTCAGATGGTTAATATTAGAAGGCCGAAGAAAGGTTTCATGTATATATTACACACAATGTAGCACATAAATATAATTCACTGTTAATCCGAATTGAAGGAGTTGGTTGGCAATAATACAGATTTTAATGTAAAATTATATCTTAAACACTATTCACAGTTAGTCCAAATTGAATATATGTTAGTCAGCTGTAAAATTAGATTTTTATGCAAATATATGTTTTAAATACCGTTCACAATTAAACTAAATGGTCCGTCTTCTAGACGGCAAAAATTTAAATGATTTAAGTTTATAATAGAAAATTGTTTTATGCTCAATCAGTTATTCGCGTACAAAGGTCTGAATTGCTCAACATTTCTGCCATCGATTTAAAACAAATGATACATGGAAAAAGTCATCGTTAAAGGTTATCACTATAAAAATAATATAAATCGTTTAAGGACTTCAATGACACAACTCACAAGTGTTTAGTTCACCGCTTGTAACAATTCTATCTCAGTTCATGATATTAATACATTGTTCTCTGAAGTTCGGATAGTCCAAATTTGCCAACTAAGCGAAATAAGTTCACTATGACACAATAGTCCACCGCGTGATCCTCTCGGATCGCGCGCGGTTCTGTTTCTTTTATAAAAACACTATTAATTACAAATAAAATTGCAGTTCAAGAAATATCGATTAAAACTGCTTGAGACTAAAAGAGATTGTTCCTAAAATCACAGCTAAGAGAAATATTGTTTAAGGACAGAGTTAGAATATTTGACCTTAAAGAGCACAGCGTTTGTAAAAATTTACCTTCGTTGGGTTGTAACACGGAGCCGCGTGTTACAAGGGAGCAGCAGATTCGGTGTTTAATTAATTAGAACTTCATAGTACAACTTCAACGATCGTAAAGCTTTTTGCTCAATTAAACTGACATATTTAAATGCTTATTCAATTATGCATATTTAACGTTAAGGGCGAACAAATCGTCATTACATACGTGTCTCAATTTCAAAGTTTTGCTATAGCCTCCTTTGCCTTCCTCAATCAAAATCCCACATTTTTTTCAACCAAACTTGACATCATTCATTCTACGAGAACAAAATGTATTGCATTCATATACATAGATCAGTTGCTTGCCATCCAGTTATGTTCATATGCAGTCTCGCTGAGGCTATGCGTATATTCTACTTTACGAGTAAGCAGCTACATAAACACGTTTTGCCTAGATGTCTTCAGGGGATTGTATTCGATTCTATTCAACCAATTGCTCACCAAAGTAGTAATACTACTGTCAGACAAAAAAGCTCATATCTTGGGTCATCGGACGTTTCCATGTGTGTCTCATGATAAATGCAATAACCAGGAACACTTCTTCAAAGCTGTAACTTCGCCATTAACCATGTCACGTCTAGCCATTATTCAAAGCTACATGTTTAGTTAATCGAATAAAGGTTTTCAGTTGATGTCAAGTCTTGGACAATAGATTTACTTGATGGCATGCGGCATTTCCCCTTTGCCCCTATTCTTTAGCTAAGGCCATTATTAATTGCATATTTGCAACGATTACTCCTCCTGGGGTTGACTGAGATCTTTACAGTTTGAAGTACATGTTTTACTGCTGACCGTTTTAGAACGAATTTTTTTCACAGGATGCACTTTACGCCAAAAAACCGTCTGTTAAACACCATCCAATTTCATGTTTTTGGTAGTGTATTGAGAACTCAAAAGCGTTTTGGCATTCTTATCTATTTATGGAAACTTAGCCGATGTTTTCCAATTTTAAAGCTTTCATTTTGCTTTCGTGTACGCAAATGAATCCATACCGCCACATGAGAGTTTTGTATAGCCTGAGCACACGTTTGTTTTACCAGCTCCCCTGTTGCTCACCTTCATATGACAAACAGAAGTTTAAGCTTTTTTGCCTGATCTATATTGTCACTAAGGCAGGCTAAATTCCAGTTGTTTCGTTCTTTGAAGATATTTCGAATGTCATTAGCAACTGCCTTCTTCGGTTCACATATAATCCAAAGATTTTATTCGTTTAAGCTTATTGTCTTCGACTTCATTTCAGTAACATATAAGCCCAGCAGCCGAAAAACATTTCACGTCTGTTTTCGGTCTATCCACAATATCATAGCTGCAGAAAAATATTTGACTGTAACAATGCTGCTGTAGTTCAGTTACAATCGAATTATCAAACTTCTTACCAAATTTTAATTCGAATATCCATATTATTCATTATCAAACTTGTTGAAACATCTAATTTTTTGGTAGAGATAGGGTGAAACATTTTATCAAACTGCTTGATCATGGCAATATGCAAAAATTTGCATGCGTTTCTGGCTCATTTATCTAGCAAACTTACCGAACTATAAATGTCAATTTTTTATTTACCTTTATCGAAAGCCAATTACATCCCATTTACGTCACACACATAATAAGCCTATATATATCCGACATAATTCATATTCCATACTCTCAATTAACTTACGCCTTGTTACCAACTATATTTAGCTAACAATTTTGTAGCAAAATAAACAGATCATCTGTATCATATCATTTTTATGCTGTATTATTTCTACAAAGTAATCTATATTTTACATTTGAATCAATGTTTTATTTAAATGAAGTGACTAGTTACTTAGATTCAACGCCTTGTGTAGAGACAATATGTAGTCATCGTCATTCTTTGATAGTAAAGATAATAAGCATGTATACAGCAATTTCACCAGTTACCTACTCTGATATTTTAACATGTCTCACGTATGCCATGGACCACAAAATGAAGCATATACTGGGTCTATTGGTCCCAATAAATTTTTACTATTAAAATCGATGAAGTTTGCTTAATAAACAACAATATAAACCTGGTATCGCTTATTGAAACCCAACGTTTAATGGCATGCTGCAGCTCATCAAAAGTTCAGCTTCACGTGGTATGAACGATTTATACAGCAAACATTTTGTATGGCAATAAGTAGTGGATATTTGGTATAATTGTGGAGGTATTTTGCGGGGTTGCTATCTCCCTACATAGAACTGGTAGCGGCTGTAGAGATCCATGCTTATGATCAATCCCCGGCCTTTTCTCGATGGGTGATGTGAGAAGGCTAATTCGAATGATCACATATGTATTGTACACAATGTTGCATGGAAAATTCATAGTTAGTCCAAATTTACCGTGCTCTAGACGACAAAAAAACGAAATACCGTTAACACAATTGAAAGTCTTATACACAAGTCACAGTTAAACAAAATTGTCGGTGTTCTAGACGGCAACAGAGCGAAATACTGTTAACAAAATTGAATATCTTATACACAAGTCACAGTTAACAAATTGTCCGTGCTCTAGACGGAAGCAAAACGAAACACTGTTAACAAAGTTGAATGTCTTATACAAAAGCAATTATTCTTTCACAAATGTCCGAATTGGGATGAATACATGTAACCGATTGAAAATATATGATGATATAAATAAAATCATTGTTAAAAGTTGGCACTGAGGATGAATAGACTAAAATCGTGTAAAAACTGCAATGAAAATTCTTCACAATTAATTAATCCACTGTTTGCTATGGTTTTAACACATTTAATTATAATAATCCATTGTACTCTGAAATTCGGGTACGTAGCATTAGATACGAAAAATAAATCACTTGTATAAATTGCGAATAATCCAACGAACAAAGTAATTCCACTATGGCACTATAATCCACCGCATGTTCCCTGCATATTGCGCATGGGGGTTTATATTTAATAAACAAAACCCTATTAATTACAAATAAAATTGCAGTTCAAGAAATCTCAATTAAAAAATGCTTGAAACTAACATAGATTGTTACTAAAATCACAGTTAAGAGAAATATTGTGTGAAAACAGAGTTAGATTATTTGACCTTAAAGGGCACCATATTTGTCAAAATTGAACATCGTTGGGTTGTAACGTGGAGCAGCGTGTTACATAATATCATTAATGAAGGATTAAACGTATATGATTCTTCCCAGCATTAGAATCTTAAATTATATATTTTAATTTATGAGATTTTTGTTATAATTTCAGAATAAGAAAGAAGTGAAACGTCGGCACCCAGGTCACGACAACTTTTAATTGAATTCAAATCAAATGCACAATTTTTATTTGCTGGAAAATAAGAAATAGCGATTCGCAAAAACCTATCTCATAATAGAACATTCACTTGCTCCGCTCAGACTCCAGGAGTCATAGTCTTTGGTTTGTAACACGCGGCTCCGCCTTACAACCCAACGATGTTCAATTTTGACAAATATGGTTTTCTTTAATGTC
The DNA here is from genome assembly GCA_029291075.1 of Eudiplozoon nipponicum. Taxonomy (NCBI): domain Eukaryota; kingdom Metazoa; phylum Platyhelminthes; class Monogenea; order Mazocraeidea; family Diplozoidae; genus Eudiplozoon; species Eudiplozoon nipponicum. Next base: position 18,047 of record JAQBSW010000589.1, read on the forward strand.
AAATAATCTAACTCTGTTCTTACACAATATTTCTCTTAACTATGATTTTAGAAACAATCTCTGTTAGTTTCAAGCAGTTTTAATGGAGATTTCTTGAACTGCAATTTTATTTGTAATTAATAGGTTTTTATTAAATATACACACCCGCGCGAAATACGCAGGGAACATGCGGTGAATTATAGTGTCATAGTGCATTTATTTCTCTTCGTTGAATTATTCGCAGTTTATACAAGTGACTTACTGTTGGCATCTAATTATACCTATCCGAATTTCAGAATACAATGGATAATTATAATTAAATAAGTTAAAACCATAGCAAACAGTGAATTAATCATTTGTGAAGTCTTTTCATTGAAGTTTTTACATGATTCTGTTCTATTTATCACCAGTGACAACTTTTACCAGTGACTTTACTCATATCATCATATATTTTCAATCGGTTACGTATGTTAACCGCAATTCAGCCATTTGTGAAAGAATAATTGCTTGTGCATAAGATATTCAACTTTGTAAACAGTATTCATTTCTTTTGCCGTCTAGAGCACGGACAATTTTGTTTAACTGTGACTTGTGCATAAGACATTCAACTTTATAAACAGTGTTTAGTCCTTTTGCCGTCTAGAGCTTGGACAATTTTGTTTGACTGTGACTTTTGTATAAGACATTCAATTGTGTTAATCGTATTTTCATTTTAGTGCCGTCTAGAGCACGGGCAATTTGGACTAACTATGAACTTACATTCAACGTTATTTACAATAAATTTGTGATCATTCGTATTAGTCTTCTTACATCACCCATCGGAAAAGGCCGGGGATTGATCATAAAAACGGAACTCAACAGCTGATACCAATCATATGTAGGGAGAGAATAACCCCGTAAAACTCCTACATAAATGGTACCCTGTTTCGTCGAACTCACAGCCAGCAAAGAATTAATAAACATCTAGATTTTGAGAACTTCAAGCACTTTGGATGAATGCCGCGAAGGAAAGTAAATTATAAGACACATATCACAGAAAAACACCCTCCCGAGATCACAATGCTCGAAGACAGCCGCACGATGACGGGTGAGGACGATGTTACACTGCCATCTATTCCCGACAACACTCATACACATAAGATGACGTCCAGTTCAGGAAATGAGGAAGCCCGGTGGTGAGCCCAGCAACAGGCCGCACCAACACATTGACACAGTATAAAATATGCCAGTTCGATCCACACTACCTTGACGAGTTGGTCGAAGATGTTACTTTATTGGCCAAGGTGTCCAATATAACAGACGAGGGCTCAATATTTTGAGGGCTTGGGAGCCGATCCCAAGGAGGTCGACGTCGAGAAACCGGGCCACAGTTCCACAGTTACCAGCGGAGTGGTGTCCGAATCACCACAGCTATGGCCACTCCACACGTTATTGCCTCAGAAACGGCTGCACATTCCCGCACACAGACGCGACGTTCAAGTGGGCGCGGTCACCCCCAACAACTCAGGAGGATCCGCCCATGGAAGGTTCGGAAAACTACTGGGGTCGGCCTCCTTTGCGGCAGTAGAGGCTGAGCACCCCAAAATCGTTGGCCGCTCCATGTCTGATGGCTCGAAGCACGTTGCTTTTGCGGTAGAGTGCAATCAAACTATTGTATTTACAGCGACGGCTTCAGTAAAGTCATGCTTCAAGCGCCCAAATGCCAGCAACCAGTCTCATCGTCAGTTGCCACTATCAACATCTTTTCTCATACGTGACGCAACCTCTGGCGAATTATTTCTCATAGACACTGGAGCAGATGTAAGCTTACTACGCCACAATTATTTAGAACCTACCCACTCAGTCGACACCAGCAATCTGACCTTCGCCAATGGCTCCAATATAGCGACGTTTGGGGCACGAGTACACACAATCTCGTTCTCCAACTCTAAAAAATGTTTCAATTATCCTTTCATCATTGCCAACACGATAGGAAACATCATTGGACTTAACTTTCTCGAACATTTCGACCTTACCATTCGTCCAAGATTACGAGAGATACGCACTGCAGACAATCAGTTTCTTACATAGCGCTAAAGCATACGACTCGCGCTGAAGCAGTCTCATCTATACAGCTTATTCCTCCAGTTCCTCATGTAATGCAACTGGACGATGTTTTGAAACGACATGAAGAAATTTTCTAACCTTTCTCCTTCATGCCCGACCTCAAGCAGAAGCTTGCCCTCACAGCCCTTCGTATCATCTTGTCGAAACCACTTCCTCATCCGCCACGAGCACGTCCATTGGCACCACACAAAATAAGGCTGCCGAGCAAGAATTCGCTATGCTACGTCAACAAGGTATCTGTACAGGATCCAGCTCACCTTTTGCGTCGCCTGTGGTAGTAGTACCAAAGAGTGAACCAGCAACATTCAGGGTGTGCGGGGATTATCGTATTCTCAATTCTTGCACACAGTCTGCCAAATCCAGCTGACCTACTCAGATCTGCTATCGGTCATGCTGTGTATTCAAAACTTGACCTAGTGAAAGCCTACTATCAAGTACCGATGGACAAAGACTCAGTATCATATACTGCACTCAGATTCACCGGAGGTGGCACGCACGAATATCACTATATGCCTTTCGGTCTCAAGAATGCCTCGCAAACATTCCAACGCGTTATGGACGAAATACTAGATGGTCTACCATTTTTAATTCCATATCTAGACGACATCCTGGTATTCTCCAACTCAATGACCGATCATATACAACATATTGAGATCCTGCTCACACGTCTAGCAGACTATGGCCTCCGACTTCATGGCAACAAATGCGTCTTTGCACAGAAATCAATTGAATTCCTCGGTCATCAATTTTCCGATAAAGGCATGACACATATACCTGTTAAGGTTCGTGCTATTCGAGATCTACAGCCTTGAACCACCGTTCGAGCATTACGACTATTCTTGGGCAAGATGAACTACTGTTCTCAATTCCTACAATGCCCTGCCGAGATCCAGGCATCTCTTCACAAATATCTCGTGCCAGAAAGCCGTTTCGTCAAGAAATCACAACTGATTCAGCTCAACGTGGACGACATGCAGGCTTACGAGGATGCCAAAAAGGCCTTACACAAAGCGACCATGCTACATTCCCATGATTGGTCTCAGCCTTTTGAATTGATAACTGACGCATCCGACGTTGCCATAGGCGCAGTACTTCAACAGTCCATCAATGGCATACACCAACCTATCGCCTTCTATTCGCAAAAACTACAACCTCGCGAGACGCGATATGATACATTAGGGAAAGAGTTACTCGCAATCTACCGGTCGATCCTACACTTCCACACCTATCTGGATGGCCGAAAGTTCAAGATCTACACTGACCATCTTCCGCTACTTCCGATGCTGAGAGGAAAGAAAGAGTATTTATATTCACGACGTGTCAACTCACAACTTACAAGAATACACGAGTATGAATATGAAGTCACTCATGTCAAAGGATCAGAAAATGTGGTCGCAGACTCCCTAAGCCGTCCTGCAGACCTCTGTGCCTCAATAATGTGTCCTTCACCTATAAGCACTCAGGAATTGCAAGCAGCTCAGCAAGATGATCCATCACTTCGGACATTTGATGTCAATCGACTGAAAACACTTGATTATGATGGAACTCTGCTGCAGTGTGAAATAACTGGCGTGGGCCTTCGGCCGTTTATACCTGAAAAACTCCGTCACAAGATCTTCGAAGTCTACCATTCAATGAGCCACCCATCTGGCGAAGCATCAGTGGAAATTCTATCCAGAACGTATTTTTGCCCTGGCATGCGGCGAGATATCAAGATGTGGTCAAAACAATGTCTAGAATGTCAGAAATGCAAAGTGACGAGACACACCAAAACGGCGCCACAAGTCATTCAAGTGCCCAAAGTCCGGTTGACGCACATACACGTTGATCTGGTAACCTTACCTGCCGTGAACAATATGCGATATCTACTGTCAATACGGGAGCGCATCACTCGATGATATGAGGTCATACCACTGCCAGACATGAAGCAAGAAACTGTCAGTTATGCTTTAGAGCTCAATTGGTTCGCTGGGTTTGGTGCTCCAGCAGAAGTGACAACCGATCGTGGCGCACAGTTCCTCGGCGAAGAGTTCGCAGCTCTACTGCAATACTAGGGTGTCAAACACTCCGTGACCGCGGCTCGCAATCCGAGAGCAAATGGCTTCGTCGAAAGGCCACACCGAGAACTGAAAGCGGCGTTCAAGGCTAGTCCAGAGGAAAATTGGCTTGCGGCTTTACCGGAAGTACACCTATCAATGCGTACAAGACTTCGTGAGCCGATCAAATGTAGTTCCGCTGAAATCGTATTTGGCGAATGTCTACGGCTGCCTGGCCAACTAGTTTGATCATGCTCTGAAACTGCAATAATGATGAATGATCCGGCGTTTCTGTATTCACTTCGCAGTTACCTACTATATAACGCTCATAATCGGCCGATCTGTCCTACACGTCAGCAACATGGTACAATTTATAAACGCAAAGATTTTGATTGCTGCAAATGGTTCTTCGTCAACAACGATATGGATAACAGGATTATAGCCAAACCTTATCGTCTGTAAGATCGACGTCAGAATTACATCATTTTGGAGATTAATGGCAAAGCTGAAGCTGTCTCCAAACACAGACTATCTCTGGCCGACGTTGATCCAAATGACCCGCTGTTCCGCGATGTTGACCTATCAGGCGGTAAATCAACGATAACTCCACCTCCAGACAGTCTTGCTGACTACAGACTGACGACCGACATCTCACCAACAACCGAGCCAAGTGACGCCGTCACGGCGCCGCGAGATATGGAGGAACCAGAATCAGTATTGACAGAGCCAAAATCAGTTGTAACACGGTATGGCAGAGCAATAACAACTCCTGTAAGGTTAGCCCCTTCCATTGTGTACTAATTTTCATTGTCAGGGTGGTGTGTATGTAACACGCGGTTCCGCGTTACAACCCAACGATGTTCAGTTTTGACAAATTAGGAACTCTTTAAGGTCAAATAATCTAACTCTGTTTTTACCCAATATTTCTCTTAACTGTGATTTTAGAAATAATCTCTGTTAGATTCAAGCAGTTTTAATTGAGATTTCTTGAACTGCAATTTTATTTGTAATTAACAGGGTTTTTTATTAAATATACACACCAGCGCGCAATAAGCAGGAAACATGCGGTGGATTATAGTGTCATAGTGGATTTATTTCTCTTCGTTGGATTATTCGCAGTTTATACAAGTGACTTACTGTTCGCATCTAATTATACCCATCCGAATTTCAGAGTACAATGGATTATTATAATTAAATGAGCTAAAACCATTGTGGAGGAAGCTAAATCCTCCGCCATATGTAAAATAACATTGACTGATAAATTTAAACCACCATGGCTGATTGTAACGAGTTTTATTTAAAAAGAATTTTTTCTTTTTATTTTCCAGAGCATTCTTTGTTTAAATACTTGACTTTGAATTGTGCGCCATTTTCAGTTTTCGAGTGTCTCGCACCTTGACAGATCTTATTTATTTTGGTCGGCTGCATTTTTAACATTTTCTCTAGTAACACAAATACATCTCGTCAAATACATTCCTATTATAATTGACATTTGTTCTGATATTATATTACACAGGAAAGATACGTCCTGGAACAGGTAATTTGATATTTCTGTTGTTCACGTATATCTCCTTCCAGATTATTTGTTCGAGAATTAATACGATTCTACTTTCGCATTCCGATTGCCTAACATTAAGTGTCGATTTACTGGGAACCGATATTAAATTTGAGGACACAAGTAGGTTAGTGCAGGATATGGCGGAATTTGAGGACTTCAAGCAATCTGGCATCTATGGGGCTCTTAGACTCGAATAGGTTAGGGGCCTCAACAAAATTTGGCGACCGCGCCAGTCCAAGAATTTTAAGTCTACCGCAGTACAAATCAGAAAAACATTCAAGTTGGGTAGGAGATGTCCAAATGATATTTAGTGCTTATAATATTGTAAATCCAATGGAGAAATTTGTTGCAGCATAGATGGCGTTGCCTGAAAATTTCCGAAATGCTTTGGAAAATTTCAGAGACAGAACTGTGGAAGAAAAGCCGTACAATGCTTTTGAGTTATTAATGGCTGAAATTCAACAGAGATATCAGCCTGGAAGATCAGCGCAAATGTGCGAACTATTACGCTTAGAAAAAATGGGGCGTCAATTACCGTCCGAATTTTATGAACGCCTTTGCACAAAAGCTTCCATGTTGAATATATCTAGAGATGTAGTCAACTCCATTTTTACAGCTGAGCTACCAATTAGGCTTAGAACAACATTGGAAGTATTTGACACAATGAACATAGATTGGCCATCTAAACGCAGAGGGTTAGACGGCGTGTATAAACAGCAGGAACCACAAGTACATGCTGTAATAGCAGATTCTGTAACGATGCAGCCAGTCAGGGCAGATACCGAAAACAACCTGACTATACAAGAAACCTTGCGTTTCTTATGTAGAGAAGTTGCTAGCTTACGTAGTGATATTGCAGAACTTCAGAGTCAGGATAAGTATAATAGACGTCGAGGGAGTCACTCGCGTCAACGCTTCGAAGGGCTACGTGGATGGTGTAAGGCACATTGCGAATACGGACGCAGTGCGAAGTGCCACGGTGAAAATTGTATATACCCGCGATTAGGTGGACCCAGATGGAAAGGAAGCACAAAACCGGTAGAGAGAAATCCATCACCGGGAAAAGGCAAAACCCCCGCTAGTAGAAGCCGTAAGGGGGTTCCATTGCAAAGGCTCCTAGATATGCCGTTAAAAGGCATACTCAAAGCAAAAGATGCGACTAGATCAAAAAGCTCCGAAGAAGGCAAGAGTGTAAGATTCTTACTAAGCGGAGATCTGTAAAACATTTCCGGATTTTCCAGCAAAAAGTAAATTATTAAAAATCAATTATCTGGATTACATTTTATCATCGATACGGGTGCTGAGGTAAGCATAGTTAGGTCAGACGTGGTGGAAGCAGATTGCCTCACATTTGATTATCAACTATGGGCCGCTAACGGTAGTCCGATTGGAGTAAAAGGGATGAAAGAAATGTCGGTAACATTAGGCCAGAAATCTTCCTTCCGATGGAATTTTCTAGTAGCCGATGTCAAGGACCATATCATTGGCATGGATTTCTTGACACCTTTCAAGCTGACATTAGACCCCAAAGCTAGGACTATCGCAGAAGGCGTAGGGATATCAACACCTACTGAGTCTAACACGTCGGTAGTTAGAACAGTCCTCTTACCTCGCCCAACAGTCACACATGACTTTGCCAATATAATTGAGAAGCACCTAGCAGTGTTTCAAACTTTCAGTGCCAAAAGGATAGGTTTGAAGACAGGACAAGAACACCAGATAGAATTAGTGGCTCCGTTGCCTTGTTCACCAAAGGCTCAACCATTAGCACAACACAAGCAACAGGTTGTTTTGTCCGAATTTCACCAATTGCGCAAAGAGGGGATATGTAGAATGTCAAATTCCTATTTTGCTTCCCCAATAGTGGTAGTTCCCAAACCTGAACCGGGTCAATGGAAGGTTTGTGGGAATTATCGTCTATTAAACTCAGTGACGAAGGGTGATTCTTATCCTCTCCCTAACCAGAGTACTTTGCTCCGAGATATAATGGGATATGAGGTTTATTCAACTTTAGATCTCCAGAAAGCGTACTATCAGGTACCAATGGAAGGAAGTTTGATACGACTCACCGCGGTCAGATTTCCAGGAGGGGGATCGCATGAATTTCTTCGAATGCCTTTTGGTTTGAAAAACGCCAGTCAGACATTCTAGCGTTTGGCTGAAGAAATCCTTCAGAATTGTCCATTTGCGAGAGTATATATAGATGACATAATAATTTTTAGTTGTTCACGAAACGAACATCGTACGCATTTGGAAACGGTTTTGACCAGGCTGGAACAATATGGATTAGTGGTCAAACCGAATAAGAGTAATATTGGTTGCTCTTCAGTTAAATACCTTGGTCATATACTTTCAAAAGACGGAATTAAACCTTTGGAAGATAAGATCCAAGCTATAAAGGACGTAACGGAATCCCGAACCGTACGCCAGTTGCGAAGGTTCTTGGGCATGATCAGCTATTATCGTCGATTCATTCCAGGTCTAGCCGGAATTCTTGGATCGTTAACACGCCATCTCACTCGTGAAAAGAGCACGATCAAGAAGTCTTGGCCTATAAACTTGAGTTCAGAAGACCGAGCAAAATTTCCAAAAGGCCAAGGAATTGTTAAGTGATATAACCACATTAGCACCTGTAGATTGGGAAAACCTTTTCGAACTAATCACAGATGCCCCAGATGTTGCATTAGGGGCAGTGCTACAGAAAAGAGAGCAGGACGTAGTAAGACCGATTGGGTTTTATAGCCGTAAGCTTAATGATCAAGAAAAACTTTATGGTACGTTTTGCAAAGAGCTTTTAGTAGTGTATGCCGCAGTGCTACACTTCGAGCATTACATAGATGGTCATAAGTTTAAGTTATTGACTGATCATAAGCCGCTGATCAGCATACTTGCTAAAACAGCTAGGCTTAATTACTCTCGTAGAGTAAATTCCCAAATAACACGGTTAGCAGAGTTCGATTTCACAGTGTCTCATATTGCTGGTAAGGAGAATGTGGTAGCCGATGCACTTAGCCGACCGAATGAAGCTGATGTCGAGCTGATATTTCAAGGTCCATTGAAAAGTTTAGATGAATCAATGCTCGATTTCGTTAGTCAAATCGAGGAAGCGCAAGGATTGGATCCCTTTACATTAGTCTTGTCCAAAAGACCAGGATATGTTCGTAAGCTCATAAGTGGCAAGTGGTTGTTATGCGAAACGTCTAGAAGTCAACCACGACCATATGTACCGTTGGAGTTACGGGCCAAGATTATCCAAGTGTTACATGACATGGGTCATCCATCCATTAAAGCCACCATTCGATTGATCAACGACAGATACGTATGGCCGCACATGTCTAAAGACATACGAGTATGGGTAAGAGCCTGTGCCAAGTGTCAAACGTGTAAGGTGTGGAGACATACCAGAACCGAGATAAAGAAGATTGGAATACCAAATGGACGGTTCAGACACGTACACATAGACATTGTCGAGATGCCTGAAGTAAATGGAAACAAATACTTGCTGAGCTATGGTAGATAGATTTAGTCGTCAATTTGAAGTGGCGATTTTAAGAGACATGACAGCGCAAGAAGTCTTGTTCGCGTTTCTACATAATTGGATATCGCGTTATTGTGTTCCGGAAAAGGTCACTAGTGATCGCGGAAGTCAATTTATGTCCGAGCTTTTCGTAAGATCCCTCAACATCATGCGAACCACTGTATTACATACCAGCGCGTATAGCCCACGAGCGAATGGGATGGTAGAAAGGCTGCATCGTGAACTGAAAGCTGCATTAATGTATACTAGTGGAAAAAGCTGGATACACGATCTTCCTATATTACTACTCGCCATGAACAACAGATATAGGGCACAATTAGGTACTTCCATAGCAGAACTGGTTTATGGAGAACCATTAAGGTTGCCTGGAGATTTTCTAATAGAAACTCCAAGTAGTCTTGATTGGGCTTCTAGTTATGTAGATTGGTTTGTAGGAGCACTTAGAGATAAGATGTGTCGTTTAGCTCCGACCAAGACTAGAGAAGCAAAAACCAAATGCTATGTGTCCTCTGATCTAAAATCGGCTTCGAATGTGTATATAACTAATGAAAATAGGAAGAACTGCCTAACACCATTTTATAAAGGACCATACAATGTCAAGAGGATGACTGACAAGAATGTCATCATAGAAATAAATGGCATTGAGGATTGTGTTACGTTGGATCGTTGCATTCCACAGTTTATCTGGATAGACGGTATCACTGAATTAACAGATGCGTCGAATGACCGTCGTTCTATGGGCGAATCTGATGTGTGCAATCCCCTCATACAGGCACATAACGAAATGCAGGACACAGGAGATGCGTTCTCTAATATAGAAAAATCTTATTCTACCAGTTCACAGCATGAAAACTGTTTGTCAATGCCTGATGATTTGGAAGAACCAATGAAAATTGTACCGGGCGAGATGACGACTTCAGGGGAGCCATTATGCACAACTCGTTCTGAAAGAGTGCCACGTCAGCCGAGGAATTATGATTACGTCTATTACTAGCCGTATTTTTTGAGAAGTTGGTGTATGTGGAGGAAGTTAAATCCTCCGCCATATGTAAAATAACATTGACTGATAAATTTAAACCACCATGGCTGATTGTAACGAATTTTATTTAAAAAGAATTTTTTCTTTTTATTTTCCAGAACATTCTTTGTTTAAATACTTGACTTTGAATTGTGCGCCATTTTCAGTTTTCCATTGTCTCGCACCTTGACTGGTCTTATTTGTTTTGGTCTGCTGCATTTTTAACATTTTCTATAGCACCACGAATACATCTCGTCAAATACATTCCTATTATAATTGACATTTGTTCTGATATTATATTACACAGGAAAGAGACGTCCTGGAACAGGTAATTTTATATTTCTGTTGTTCACGTATATCTCCTTCCAGATTATTTGTTCGGGAATTAATACGATTCTACTTTCGCATTCCGATTGCCTAACATTAAGTGTCGATTTACTGGTTAAACCAATAAGACATGGGAACCGATATTAAATTTGAGGACACAAGTAGGTTAGTGCAGGATATGGCGGAATTGAACCTAGGAGATGTAAATGGAAATATAAGCATATCAGACTCTACTGTGAATTTGAGGACTTCAAGCGATCTGGCATCTATGGGGCTCTCAGACTCGAATAGGTTAGGGGCCTCAACACCATAGCAAACAGTGAATTAATTATTTGTGAAGTCTTTTCATTGAAGTTTTACACGATTCTGATCCATTTATCACCATGTGTGACAACTTTACCAGTGACTTAACTCATATCATCATATATTTTCAATCTGTTACATATGTTAACCGCAATTCAGCCATTTGTGAAAGAATAATGTGCTCTGTGCACAAGATATTCTAATTTGTAAACAGTTTTCTATCTTTTGCTGTCTAGAGTATGGATACAATTTTGTTTACCTGTGACTTGTGCATAAGACATTCAACTTTATAAACAGTGTTTAGTCCTTTTGCCGTCTAGACCATGGACAAATTTGTTTAACTGTGACTTGTGTATAAGATATCCAATTGTGTTAACCGTATTTTCATTTTAGTACCGTCTAGAGCACGGTCAATTTGGACTAATTGTGAACTTACTTGCAACGTTATTTACAATAAATTTGTGATCAATCGTATTAGTCTTCTCACATCACTCATCGGGAAAATGCCGGAGATTGATCATAAAAACGAATCTCAACAGCCGATAGCAATCATATGTAGGGAGAAAATAGCCCCGCAAAACTCCTACAGGTTGCTACTGCCAAAATAGATGATGCGGAATAGTTTTCAGTGTGGTAACGCAGGTATTCATCCGCAAAGTTGCTGTCGGTAGAGCCAGTGAAGTTAGATTTCAGTAATAAATGATTATTCATAATTGCGAATATCCTATGAGTGTTGAGGGCCGACCAAATGCTTCTATAAGCACTGAGTATTTGCTTGTCCTCCGTTAGTTGAATAAAGTTATCGATACGTCGTAGTGAATAAGTGCGAGATTGTGAGAATGTGCGTAATCTTGAGATCATGGCAAATTATCACGCACCTAAACAATGTTATGGCATTGCAAAGTAGATTGAATGCATGAAACTTTATGGGCGTATGGATGATTTCCTTGATAGAGGATGTTGAGAGGGGTATAAAAAATACTCGGCAATTATTGAGATATTGGAACATCTCACGGTGCTGGACGATGGTTACTTTTTTGTTAAATGAAATACAATAGGGTAGATTTTTGCAACGCGTAGAGAAGTGCATAAACTTATGTAGAAAGTTTTCGGCGAAAAGTCAAAATGTCCAGTGGTTTTGCCAAGTTGGCATTACGGTGGTTAAGTGCTGCCAAAACCATTTATTTGTCAGACAGTTTTGTGAAGAAGCTGAATAAAAGTTGAATTCTACGAGTATCCGAGATGATGGAATTATTAGGAGGTCATTAGACTGCACAGAAAGCGCGAGTTTGGTCTAGTATAATCAGCTGGAAAGCATACAATTCTACTCCCAAAGATTTAGAGGAAATTTGACGATTGGGAATAATAGAGTACCGGATATAAGCAGCTAATTCTCCCTATCAGCCAACAGCACCGTCGCTTCGAAGGAATGAGTAAACATTGATGTGTAGGAGATCATCATTTTGCAAGATGGACGATAACCAAGTTTCAAACCACAAGCACATGCGCAACTCTCTCAAAGAATTGAATGACCATGATTATTTTACTTTTGTAGGGAAAGTCACTAACTTAATGAGAATTTCTGAGAATGAATCAGCAAAATAAATACTATATCGGTGAGATGAAGCGCGCGGGGGTCTCACATACGTGATCTGAGCGCGATCGTGATCTCAAAAGAGTGATGGATATCTTGTTAATGAGGAGCAAATACCCGTCACCAATCTTATTTTTCCTCGTGACCTTATTGTCAGGGGTTGGGGACGTAAGGCGTTTAAGAAACTGGACGCAGGAGATACAAAAAAGGCAGGTTGATGCATGTAAAGGGCTGATGCTATTGTATGGCATAGACAGCGCTGTCAGGAATGGCGGTTGCAAAGGTAGAGGAGAGAGCCGAAACATATGATATGTCTGAGACCTGCACAGACATTTGACTGTGGCATTTTCTCAGCGATAGAGGCAAATCTTGGTACATTTTTTTATCTTAGAAGTAGATTAGGTGGCGTTATGTTAGACTAATTAGTTGGTGGAGGTGCCAATGCAACGCGTGGTTCGTGTATAAGCTCCATGTTCCAACTCATTGTTCCACGAATGGGTTGGCCACGATGTCGAAGTGAAGCCGAAGTGGACCGGGTGCAGTCCGTGGATACGTTAGATTAGTCTATAGAAAAAGGCAGCCCCTCAAAGCGTGAGGGACTTACAAGCACAGGAACATGCATTGGAGCATCCCGAGGATATCTTCAATAGCAGTGCGTCTTTTCTTTTATTGGTCCAGTCGTATAAATTAACCTTAATATTGGAGAGAGTCGAGATCGACGGCTGAATGATAGCAGCTTTATCGATCACCCTATATAACAAGCTGTTTTCTCGCCAGCGTTTGACCTTAGCATAAGTTTCCAATTCGTCATAGATGAGCCTTTTGTGTGTTTTCAGATAAAAGTTAGTTGTTTGTTCATCAAGATATCCTGAGAAGTTGGTGCTTGCAGAGACCAGACAAACAGATTACACTTACAGTGGCTTGTAGAACAACCTTTCACACCACCCTGTTAAGGATATTTTCAGCTTAGTGCAATACCAGTGGCGGAGATGTGAAGACAGAAAGATCCTCCGACGGGACAGTCAAAAAGTTGAAAAGTTCAGCAACTTACTGTTGGAATTCTTAGAGGCCGTTTGTCAGAGTCACCAGTTTTTGTGTAAGGATTGACACGTCAATTGGCAACTTCGGCTTAAGGTTCATATCGATGACAGACAGAAATTTTGAATACAAGGAAAAACAGTCGTGACAGAGAGACAGTTATAATAAGGACACAATGTAAAGTGAGTAAGCCACAATTAAGAATTGCATACTCCAAGTAGAAAAAAAATTCCTTAGATCAGGACTTAGCTTGAATTCCAACGAAGAAATATAAAGGACACACGAGAAAAATGAACAACTCTGAAAAAACATTAAAAAACCAAAGAAATAAAGGAAACAGTTTGCCGAGTAAAAATTATACAATTCCAAAAATCCATTCCAACTTCTGAACTACATCCGATATTAAATGCCATGACCAAAATTGCGACAGCATTACATTTGCATAAAACAGCGATTATTTAATGGCGTGTGTCTCATATTTTCATCTAGTTACAAAAAGGAAATGTAACTTCTCGAGATTCTATCTTTTGTATTATTAAAATTGAAATGTTATGCATTATATCATCATGTTAACCAACAATACGTACAATTAATTACAAGTCATGGTTCCCTTTTTTTGCAAAATGTTACACTCGAATTAAACCTTAAATTTTCCTATTTTTCATGAAGAATCTATCACTCTTCATAGCCGAACTTTCTGATTCTGATAAATTGTACAGTACAACTAATTGCACTGTAACGACACAAATCAATGGCCGACATATTGCGTAAATTAAATTCAAATTTATTTACGTTGCACCCATGAGAAAAAAACGAAATTGCCGTTTAACCACGTTTAACCAATAGTGTGCAAGTAGATATATCGCATGCTATTTAAGCACGGTAATTTACCATGCAAGTCAGTTGTGGCATTTGCATTCTACCTGCTTCACGCGTGTGCGTTCTGTCGGCAGTCACTACCTACGCTGGTGATTTGATAGTTTCACCAACAACTAACTACATCCGTGACTCATCTTGTTGCGGTATACCGGAGAGACGAGCTAATTAAGTGCAGAACCTGCAGTACGCTATCCACATCGTGATTACAGCTCAATCACGGGAGCGACAACTCAACCAGAGTCCACCCAAGGCTCTAGGACATCTTCAAACTCTGAAGACTTCAAGAGAACGCATTACCAGGCCCTCTTAAGGGCCCCCTATCAGTAACTAATCTTTATTCAGAGCACCTTAACCGAGTTTGTAACGTAGTACGGCATTTACTTGAAGCCGGGGCGTTTACAAAATTGGCGACCGCGCCAGGATATTGATTATTGTTCTGATTTTTTGGTATAAATAAAATTGACTTCCTTTTTCATCTATTTGGGATAAAAATCGATTAACATTTGCGTTTTTCTCTACCGTGATCGTGGTTTTCTGGAATTCTGTTGGGTATATATATTTGTGGATTTGTGATTTTTTTTGGGGGGTATAATAATAATAAACGGAGCCTCTGTTCGTCTATCCTACGTACAAAACGGCACCGTACGTACTGTTCTGCGCTCATTCAACTGTGGAAAATAATAATACATTGGCATCAAAGGCCGACGGGGCCTCTGTTCATCTTTCCTACGTACAAAACGTGCTTTTGTTCTGCGCTCATTCAACTGTGGAAGCTGTTTGTGGGTAAGCGTTTCGTTAAAGTATATTTATATATTTTCATATTGCTTATAAATTTATGCTTTTAAGATCCCGTAAGATTGTTAAAATGTCAGGTCCAATTTTAGATATTGATGTTCCTGTTTGGGATAGAGATAGTGAGCTATTCTTTATGCGCGTAGACTCCGCTTTCTCCCCGTTTCCTGATTATGACAGTCATCAAAAACTGTCGAAGGTTTTGCTAAACTACCTTCTGAATTGCAGCGACGGATTTATCCTAAGCTTGAGGCCATTAGGAAGCTACCTAATCCCATTTTGGGCCTACAAAACGAGGTAGAATCCTTGCTTGGACCCACGGAAACTGAGCAGATAATAAACAAATATGCGCAGTTAGATATGCCAAATCTTGGCCCCATCGAAATACTGAGGGAATTACGAAACGTTGGTATAAAACCAACATTTCTGACCATGAGGCTAAGGTTGTTTTTATTAACAATCTTCCCCAAACATTAAAACTCTTTGCCAGACAGCTCCCCAACACTCTCTCTATAGATGACATATCTGAGAGATGTGAGTTAGAATATAGGCGAACATGGCCAAAGTTCTAAAAGGATTGGCCATTACCAAATCCGAGATAAATCAAGTGAATGCTCGACCAAAATTCGTTTCCAAGTCAAATTATAATGGTAGGCGGCGATCGAGATCTCCGCAATCCTTTAATAAATATGCTCCAAAGAACTGGTGTTATAACCACCAGAAGTATTTTTATGCTTGCCAAGTTTGTCTTTGTCGTTCCGAAGAATTTCCGAATGAGTGTCAATTTCCACAGCTGACGGAGAGGACAACAGACCGCAGGCACAAGGGTGCATCAGTATCGGGAAACGTCTGGCGCAGGAAGTAGAAGACCGTACTTTCTGCACATCAACGGCATCAACGGCGCTACAGGGAAGAAGCCAACTACAATCCGACATCCCTGTCGACTCTTTTCGTCCACGCCGAATTTTTCACATAGAGAACCAAACAGACAATGCCGGTCGCAATCACCAGCCTACTTGTTTGCATGACCCGGCCAAACAGCCCAACGAACTTCTGCACCTTCTTGATTTCAAAACTGGCGAAGAGTTCATCGTAGACACAGGTGCGGCAGTCTCAGTTCTCAAAGGTGATTCAATGGCCGAGATGTCGCTAGGCGTTCTTCTCGCAACAGCTACAGGCGAGCCCATACCAACTTATGGCTGCCAATACCGCACACTCAACATAGGTCTACGACGTGAATTTTCCCACAACTTCATCATTGCCAAGGTCTCACATAATATAATAGGCCTTGATTTCCTTCTAAAATTTCGGCTCATTGTTGATCTTGCCAATCAAAAAATCATCGACCCCTCCACCAGACTCGAACAACATTTTTGGACACTTGCCTCCGAGCGTTTGGAGCTACAGGTCATTCAGCCAACCCCAGTGCATCATTCAGCAGAGATATCAGCAGCTCTTCGAAAATACAAATCGCTTTTCGATCTTAACAAGTCAGAGCTACGAGTCTCCAACACGATGCATCATATCGTCACAGAAGGACAACCTATTGCACTCAAGAAGCGACCACTGGATCCTGCTAAGCTGAAAGCTGCCCAAGAAGAATTCTCAAGGCTTTTGGAAGAGGGAATCATCAGACCATCGAAAAGTTCATGGGCGTCACCACTGCACTTAGTCTCTAAATCAAACGGATCGTACAGAGCCTGTGGAGACTACCGTAAGCTAAATTCAGTGACAAAATCTGATGCATATCCTATTCCAAATATCAACACTTTACTTGAAAAACTCAACGGCAGCAATTTCTTCTCAGTGATTGACCTCAGACAAGCGTACCATCACATACCGGTAGCACCAGAGGATATCGAGAAAACTGCAGTCATCACTCCATTTGGCCTTTTTGAATATCTTTACATGCCTTTTGGACTTAAGTGTGCTACACAGACAATTCAAAGATTCATGGACAACATACTTCGCGACGACTCTGCTTATTGTATGTCATATCTCGATGACATTATGGTATTCAGTCCAGATCTAGAATCTCATGCGAAACATCTACGAAATGTCCTCTCACGCTTATCCAACCACGGACTCAAGATCAACTGTGACAAGACGCAGATTGCAACTTCATCCGTCGACTTCTTAGGGCATCGTATCACGGCCCAAGGTATTCAACCGTTGCCGTCAAAGACGAATTCAATCAAGAATATCAAGTAACCAAGGACTTTGAGCGAGTTGCAGAAAATCCTGGGAGTACTAAACTATTATCGCAAGTTCCTTCCAGGCCTTTCAAAACAACTTTATCCTTTGTGCAGGCACCTGCGGAACCGAAAAGGACTTAGCAAGAATTCCATCATTGCTTGGTCATCCGAAGACGAGGAATTACTTCGACTTGCCATCAACTCGTTAGCAAATGCCACAATGCTAACGCATCCAGATTTTGAAAAGCCATTTCTACTCACGACAGATGTTTCTGAATTCGCTATTGGAGCCACTTTGGAACAAGAGATGGACGGAGTTCGGAAGCCTATCAGTTTCTACTCGCGAACTTTCCAACCAGTAGAAACGAGGTACGACATTTCTGGCCGAGAACTTCTCGCTATCAACGACGCAGTGCGCCATTTTATCAGCATCAATGGCAGTAGCAGATTTGTTGTTTTCACAGATCATGCGCCACTAGTTAGCGCACTTCGAAACGCAACTTCATCTATCGCCAAGTACTCTGCCAGAGTGGAAAGACAGCTCTCTCGTCTAAGCGAATGGCAATTTGACGTCTTTCACGTCAAGGGCAAACAGAACTTCATTGCAGATGCCCTGTCCAGGCCAGACGTCTCTCTACAACCACCTTCGCCGTCACCATTCACTGTCAACTCCGTGGCACTCAGTGAACCTGCACTAACGCCAACTCTCCTGCGAACTGAAAAACGGGGTGACATTCACATTCAAAGATCAATAGCCCATCACCCAACCAAGTTCATATGCCGTCTGTGGGAAGACTTACCAATTGTTTACTTCACGGGTACTCAGCCCAACAAGCCAGTTCTGCCGACCAGTTTCAGAGAAAAGTTTTCGATTCAATTCACTCAATTTCTCACCCAGGAAGCCAAGCGACTGTCCGACTTCTTACAGATCGTTTCTGTGGTCACAGACTTAGGTAGGATGTTAAACGATGGGTCTCAGAGTGTGCTATTTGTCAGAAAAAAATTGATCACACGACAAACTCGTTCTAAGTTGCAACATTTTCGGTCTACTTCTCGCCTAGCCATCGTCCACATCGACATAGTTCATCTGACAAAGGTTCAAGGTTTCAGCTACCTTCTAACTATGATCGATAGATTTACACGGTGGCCTGCGGCATTACCTCTTGGCACCATTTCTGCAGACGAAGTAACTAACGGTTTTATCTTTGCATGGATATCCAATTATGGTGTTCCCAATGAGGTCATCACGGACAGAGGCACTTGCTTCTCATCTGATCGTTTCAAAACCACCTTGCTGTACATGGAATGCATCTTACGCCAGACGACTGCCTACCATCCCCAAGCTAATGGCATGGTAGAGAGAATGCATAGGGAACTCAAAGCAGCTTTAGCATCCTCGTCCATTAATGGCAACTGGGTCGATGCACTACCTTTAGTTCTGCTGGCCATGCGTTCCCGTACTCGTGAATCCATTAAAACGTCTGCGTCACAACTCTTGTATGGCATGGATCTACGCCTGCCTAGTCAGCTCCCACGTCTACTACCGGCACAAGATGACCCACAAAACGAAGCTACCCGCCTTCGACTTCATTTCGGTAACATGTCCGAACAGCAGCCGAGACACACGCCTCGTCCAGTCTTCGTTCACCCACAGCTCCACAGCTGCAAGAGAGTACTCGTTCGCAACAATAATGCTGTTGCACCACTACAACCCAAGTATCGCGGTCCTTACCCGATTTTACTCAGACAACCAAAATACTTCATCATTATGCAAGGCGCTACACCGACATCAGTAAGCATAGACAGGTTGAAACCGTTTATCGAACCACCTGATCCTGAGAGCGTTCAACCTTCTACACACGTCTCAGGCTCCGTCTGCTCACAATCTCAATATCCTGATTTGTATAACGCGTAATTGATTTTTTTAAACATTAATATTAACTATCAAACTTTTTTTAACCTTACGTTATTTTTCGTATTTGTCTCACGTGGCATAACCAGCTGTTCTTAGCTAACAATTGTGTAGCATTTTTGAACAGTTCTTTGGTATTATGCCATCTCTGAGGCAATGTTCGTGTACATATTTTTATGCAGTTACCTTTGATTTTAATGTATATATTTTTACATTATGTATTTCTCACACATGATATTACACTGCCTATTTCGGTATGACCAGCTACTTAGAGCTAACGCTTTCGTGTAGCAACACTAAGTAGTGATCAGCTTCATATCATGGTACAGGCCACTTTCAATGCATATCTCAACTTTATCAATTTCACAAAGACCACTCTACAAATGTCATGACCACAACGTCGAGCACTCTAGCTCCTTTGGTCGTATACAAACACATTGACAACGATCCAACCTGCTTAGGTTTTTAACTTAAACCTGGCAAATTCAGAGGCGATTTACCTCGAAATCTTCACGCTGCGGCTCCAAAAACTTACACTGCTCTATTTTGCCTCACGTGCTATGACCGACCACTAGAGCTAACAATTTGTGTAGCAATTCCTAGTGGTTACCTGGCATCATATCATTGTTTAAGCAACCAACAAGCATATTTAAGCCCAGCACTTATGGTTCATCATATTTTTGCTTAACTTGGTTCAAACTCTGTCATGCATTTCTTATCTAGCCTCGCAGAGAGGAATTTTTTTTCCTTTTTTTTCAGAGCGGAAAGTGTTGTAACGACACAAATCAATGGCCGACATATTGCGTAAATTAAATTCAAATTTATTTACAATGCACCAATGAGAAAAAAGCGAAATTGCCGTTTAACCACGTTTAACCAATAGTGTGCAAGTAGACATCACATGCTATTTAAGCACGGTAATTTACCATTCAAGTCAGTTGTGGCATTTGCATTCTACCTGCTTCACGCGTGTGCCTTCTGTCGGCTGTCAATACCTACGCTGGTGATTTGATAGTTTCACCAACAACTAACTACATCCGTGACTCATCTTAAAAGATGTATTTATTTGCTCAGTGCTGTCCCACTTGTTGTGGATTTGACCGCATTTTTCTTGTGCGGGACAATTGATAGCACTCATAGGTCGGTAAAATCTTGAACTTCCTTCATCTTCAGATGATGTAATTTTTGGCCTCAATTGATGGGTTCTCACTTGTCCCTTCTTCTTTAAGCCTTCAATTAGCTGATTGTCTGAAAATGACGTTGGATCAAGATTTTCCATTGTTCCTTGACCAATATTTCGAGATCTCATTTCCAATCTCATCTTCAGGGTTGACACAATACGCACAGGAGTAAAACACAACTTGTGACAAATGTGGTATCCTCATTCAAGACAGATATATTTATACCCATTTTAATTCTAAAAGTATTTTTTAATTGTCTTCCTAATATCCGGTCTTCATACCTAGTCTCTAATACTCAAATGTATACCAAAACTTTTCCCTGTCCCCCTCTGCGCACACAACTACCTATAAACATGTGTATTTTACTAAAGTTACATTTATTGAATAACTTTAAGTACACTTAATGTATTGATAAAAACGCCTATCACTGATATCTATATTTTAATTGCTGTTCCGGACGCATAGAAAGATCAACAAATTTTGAATTCAATATTGCAGTAATCCTCACATGCCCCCCAGTTCACCTAATTCCATCCAGCTTGCAATCGGTTATAGATAGAGAGATTAAAAAACTATTGAAAGTCTATAGAGTATTATTCTATCATTTTGACAAGACCGAATACGGAGTTTACACTAACGAAATCGTCTCTCAGCTAAATACACATTAATACTCATATCCTATATAAATTAGTTTCTCCATTTAAATATCTGTGTCCAATATACCTATATAATAAATTGTATATTTAATTACTTATTCATAATTACATATATACTCACTTCTTATAAAACATCCATATAATTCCATAGGCTATATATTATGTATATATAGATAAGCATATAATCAACCGTGTGGGTTCTTCCCACATCATTTATAAATATCTATATATCCTTCATATATATCTATATATATATCATATACTTACGTGTATACCTTATATATATATATATACGAATATATATATATATAAAATTAGCAATCTTTTATATTTAAATTTATTTTTAATTATTTATATTTATATATACACACCCACATCTTATAAAATATCCATTTACACATATGTCCACACGCTATCTATGTATATATATATATATATATATATATATATATATATATATATATATATATATATATATATATATATATATATATGCCATCTCTGAGGCAATGTTCGTGTACATATTTTTATGCAGTTACCTTTGATTTTAATGTATATATTTTTACATTAAGTATTTCTCACACATGAAATTACACTGCCTATTTTGGTATGACCAGCTACTTAGAGCTAACGCTTACGTGTAGCAACAATAAGTAGTGATCAGCTTCATATCATGGTACAGGCCACTTTCAATGCATATCTCAACTTTATCAATTGCACAAAGACCACTCTACAAATGTCATGACCACAACGTCGAGCACTCTAGCTCCTTTGGTCGTATACAAACACATTGACAACGATCCAACCTGCTTAGGTTTTTATCTTAAACCTGGCAAATTCAGAGGCGATTTACCTCGAAATCTTCACGCTGCGGCTCCAAAAACTTACACTACTCTATTTTGCCTCACGTGCTATGACCGACCACTAGAGCTAACAATTTGTGTAGCAATTCCTAGTGGTTACCTGGCATCATATCATTGTTGAAGCAACCAACAAGCATATTTAAGCCCAGCACTTATGGTTCATCATATTTTTGCTTAACTTGGTTCGAACTCTGTCATGCATTTCTTATCTAGCCTCGCAGAGAGGAATTTTTTTTCCTTTTTTTCAGAGAGGAAAGTGTTGTAACGACAAAAATCAATGGCCGACATATTGCGTAAATTAAATTCAAATTTATTTACGTTGCACCAATGAGAAAAAAGCGAAATTGCCGTTTAACCACGTTTAACCAATAGTGTGCAAGTAGACATATCACATGCTATTTAAGCACGGTAATTTACCATGCAAGTCAGTTGTGGCATTTGCATTCTATCTGCTTCACGCGTGTGCCTTCTGTCGGCTGTCAATACCTACGCTGGTGATTTGATAGTTTCACCAACAACTAACTACATCCGTGACTCATCTTGTTGCGGTATACCGGAGAGATGAGCCAATTAAGTGCAGAACCTGCAGGACGCTATACACATCGTGATTTCAGCTCAACCACGGGAGCGACAACTCATCCAGTGTCCACCCAAGGCTCTAGGACATCTTCAAACTCTGAATACTTCAAGAGAACGCATTACCAGGCCCTCTTAAGCGCCCCCTATCAGTAACTAATCTCTATTCGGAGCACCTTAACCGAGTTTGTAACGTCGTACGGCATTTACTTGAAGCCGGGGCGTTTACAACACATATTTATGTGATGTGATATCTTTTTTATATTGTACATTTTCTAATTTTATTATTTGATGGAACATGTGTGGTTTGAATCCAAATAAAGATATTCTATTCTATTCTATTTTTAAGGTAAATCATTTTGTTTAAATTATCTCATGATTTTGTGTCTATTATGAATGTA
This sequence comes from Eudiplozoon nipponicum, assembly GCA_029291075.1. Classification (NCBI taxonomy): domain Eukaryota; kingdom Metazoa; phylum Platyhelminthes; class Monogenea; order Mazocraeidea; family Diplozoidae; genus Eudiplozoon; species Eudiplozoon nipponicum. The sequence continues at coordinate 40,999 of JAQBSW010000589.1, forward strand.
CTAGTTGCTGTGATTTTTAATATATTTTGTAAATATTTAATTGTACTATTAAGATTTTTATTTACAAATGTTAATTTTTTTCAGAAAAGATTTTTTAACAGTTTTCTTTTGCATAACATTTTCACAATTGAGTTTTTAATGTGTACTATGTAAAAATTATTTTAGAATTTTGTTTACATTGAAAAAGGATAGTTGTCGTTCAGTTCAGTATTTCGGTTAATTTTAGATTGTATAAGGTATGTATATACAGGCGTGAATTTGTAAAAAAATATGTAGCATGGAAGCACTTTCTCAATTGATCTATTGAAATATAATATTGAATTTATATGTTGAAATTTGACTGCCTATTATCTTCTGGTGCAGGAGTGTGATTCATACATATTCATCATAGAGCTAAATGTCGAAAATTCTTATGTTGTGTCTGAAGGAATGTTCTGTTATTGTAAATTTTGTGGAAATATAAAAGGGCGCTTTAAGTTGAGCGATGAAAATAGCAATTTTTATATTGACTAGAAGTTTATTCCTGTTTACAATTAGACTTACAAACTGGTTTCTTTATGCACTGCTGGAATGAGCCGTGAATTTACTGAATTTTATTGTATAGATGTTAGTAGGTAGACAAACGTAACTACTGACTAGCATATAGGAATTACTGGTATTTGGCTTTATTGAGATAGTTAGAATCTAGATGACTTAATTTTGGTTTCTATTGATTACCTTTAATCAAGTTTTCGATTTTAAAATGAACACCTGACCCATTATGTAAACTAGGCATTGCATGGTGTAGGAAATGCAATTCATCCAGTAGACCGGCGTCGTCCTTTTTGGGACCTGGTCGCATACTGCCCTTAATTTTCCGTGGAAAGGGCTCTCAACTAGGCATGTATGCTTTGGAACCTGTTTCTCAAACCACCGAGGCAATCCCACCACACAATACACACATTTTTCAGTTATATGGTAACTAATGTTGCTTGGCTCGTCTTTCCTTTAGGTGGAGCCTATATAGCATCTCTTTAGCCCTAAAGTTTCATCTAACCATCTCCAATCTGTTGGTTGCATCTACAAAATTAGTTATGCCGTCAGTGGTTAGAGCAACGGATTCCGAAGCAGACTTGCTCAAGTTCGAGTTTTGTCCGCGGCAAATTCTGAACAGTACGTGATAAGCTCCAATAAGGACGAACCCGGTCTACTGGATGAATTTCATTTTCTACACAATAAAATGATTAGTTTCTAATGAAAAATATATGTACATAATGGGTCAGGTGTTTTTATCAAGATCGCAACCTTGATTAAAAGTAACTGTTATGATCCTGATATTATAATTGTTACTTTCATTGAAGGTCTATATTTCTGAAGCATTGTTTCATTAGTCATGATTTTCTTTCAAGTTCGAATTACTGGTAATCACTAAAAATTTTATAGACCAGAGGGGTAATATAATACATTTTAACTCGAGGTTTTTTAAATAGTATAACGGATAAGAGTTTGAGCGTGCGCTTTTAAGATTCCTAGAACATGGTTGTATACGCGGGGCCTATCAGTCAAAAAATAAATTTTTAGCCAAATTCAAGTAAATATTTGTGCGAAACTAGAAAAATACCTGGTTGTGTCTCTCATTTTTACTGGAGAAGAATTGTATTTTCCTTTATGCTAGACCTGAATAAAACTTCATGGAGAGTTGAAGCACCTCCGGTACCCCAGAGAAAAGTAATAGGGATGAACAATTTTTTGGCTTAAATGTTTCAGGAGGACTAAATGAAACTGACGAATCCTACAATGCTGATTTTAGAGTGTGCTACTTCAGAAAAACCAAGGTAGCGTTGCCAGGCACCTTTATACCACTTATCCTTGAACTTTATGATATTTGCTGTAGAAGTAATATGAAACACCAGCCACTTATCAGTATCTGAGTGAGTATTTTGAGTTAACGGCTTTGTTATTTACCACGTCGTTTACTTGATGACGTTCGACTTTCTCCATAATGGCGTAAGGAGCCTTCTGCTCGTGAGTCCTGCAGTAACCATGTTCATTTATCCATTCTGAAATTGTCAGCAGACGATGCAATTTCTTTATACCGCGCGCCAGCTATTGTAGTATGAAATCATTGTATGTTGTACCATTCATAGGTATTTATGAGCTTTAAAAGAACACCATTTTTCATTTTCTACTGAGGAAATACGATTTGTATCCAATCTTACTGCCTATCACGTAAGGCTGAGAAACACCACCTGTCCGGTGGTTTCATAAAGATTTTCATCCCTTAGATTGCCTGTCATCCAAGGCCCAAGCACACCATCTGCTTAGATTATATATCTTTTAAGTTGCCGAAATACGCCTTCAGTCTTGCTCTATTAATAAATAATTCTCGTCAGATACAGGATATTAACTGGAATTTAGTTGTCTGAGGATATTGAAGATGCTTGCAATAGATTTGTTAACGACGTAAGAAATTTAATCGCGACACCACCTTACCGCTGCATAACTCGTGCAAACAATTTATAAAGCTTGAATAGACAACTTACAAAAATTGAAATAGATAATATATGTATATAATTATTAATCCAACATTGTATACGGATACTTTCCATGCTATGAATGGACGACTAAGTGGTGCTCTACAGTTAGCGCATAAAGCAGTTAATGGTTGGGCGGCAGTAATACATCAGTATACAATGCTGATGGAATTCTGTCTTGGATTACGCTTTTGGATCGAATAAACAAGAGTTTTGCAGTCCTGAATTGGCTCTATAGGAATTCTGAGTAACTCAATGATGGCTGGAGATGACTGGATAGGCCCGTTGAATTCTTCCTTTTTGCTGACACTGCTGTAAAGATTTCTGTGCGCAATGTATATATATGTTTTTTTATTTTTGCATGCAAACTCGTATTATAACTTCTTTTATTGTAAGATAGAAAATGCCAACCATCCACTAGACCATTATATTTCCTCGTTAGGCAACTCCTCAGCTATAGCCATCACTGCTTCTGGTTGAAATTAAGCTGGTGACCAGTATGTTTGGAGTCATACGACTTATCCTCTATACCACGGCAACCGTATATTACATGAAAATTTACATATTTTCATAATTATGTTAATTTACTTTACTTTACTGCGGCTGACTCCTTTTGGAGGATAAGCCGGCTCCACATTTCATGGAGTTTCTTGGGAATTTGGTACAAGTGGTGTCCCCTCACCACTCGTAATTATGTTAATACATTATTATTATTATTATTATTATTATTGTTATTATTATTATTATTATAAGTCAAGCTATGTATTCACTGGGATTTTTATCCTCAGTATAACGAGATCCATTAACAGTTCTCTTCATCATATATGGACAAATTATTTAAACACATGAACAAATTAGTCCAAAAATGTTTTTGCAAATATTTTCATAACACGAGCCTACATAGTATTGCGTTTATACACAGTAAACTATCGATGAAGAGAGACGGAAATAGCCCTCGAGAGATTTGCCACGATTACAATTTATATCTTCAGTACTTTGAGGGTTATTTCTGGCTTTCTTCATCACGAGTGTAATGTGCTTGCACACAGTAATATGTATAATTGGGGAATAATATAGTTGGTACATGAATTTTTATCTAATTTATAAATTTTGATATTCGAATGTGATTAAATAATGCATAAACTCCTGATGGAGAGAATCGTAACTGGCTGTCGAAAAACAAAGGACATAAATTTTGTTGATGAAAAACCTCAAGCAATAAATTGATTTTCTTCTAATGATTTTAATGATTTCCGGATGCACAAGTAAATTTTAAATGATTTAAAAATATTTTAATATATGTAGTAGCATCAGATTTGTCCACTGTTGTTTTGGGCCACACGACAGGCGAAACATTCTAAATTTTATCGGGAGCGCGATGGATAGCTTTATCCTAATGAAGGAGAGACTTGTCTCTTGAAAAGAAATTATAGTGCTGCAGTGAATTCAACTGATGGCTGTTACTATTTCTCATGCAGACATCTAGACTCAGGTCACTAAGGTGTGATTATAATTGTTGATGTCACCACCTTAATACCGGAGCAGAATTCTTTCTATCATACATAAATTGAAAATCCTCTTGCTATTTTTCTGTTCGAGTGATCTGTTGGTAATCCGATATTTTCTGACGGTCGTATGATTTCAGGCCATAATTTAGCTCACTACGCGTGCCTGATCGCCGTCTCCTTCTGTAGCATCAGAATTGAGGTTTCTTCTGACAAATCTTAGAAATCATTAGCCTAGCAAATCAATTATATTTACAAACGTATTTTATAGAATAAGTAAATCATATTTTTCCGATAATGTTGTGATCGTATTCTTCAAATCATTTATGGCAAATCTAAACGCAGAACTTTTGTTCAAAAGCAATTTTTGTGGTTTGCCAAACTTTTATTAGCTGTGTCGAACATTTGTCTATTCTTAACAAGTTTACACTGGTAAATTATTTTAATGCAATTTTGTTTTCGAAGGATGAAATTGACTTATGCTGCTTTTGGTCGTTTCATCCGTCGGCGAAGTGTTCCAGGTTCAGAATGGGCTGGTAAACAACGAAAATTGGTTCGTTTGACAGAATCCAGGAAGTCGGCCTACCTTGACGAGTTGTTACTCTCTAGGCAGAATCATCAGCTGCTGTCTCGACCTTATATTACACCAGAAGTAGAGGCTTCTACATTAGCTGCGGAAAAGGCAAGGGTATTGAATTCTTTATGATTTATTATTTAAATCTAGGTTGCCATTTTGATATAAACGCCTGTCTCGTTATGCACATACGTTTGTTACTATAAATTAAGCATTGCATAGTGTAGTAGGAAATATCGTTCAGCAGACCAGTTTCGTCTTCAGTGAGAACTCATCACGTACTGTCCAGAATTTTCCGCTGACAGGGCTCGAAACTGGGCACGTCTGCTTCGGAATCTGTTACTCCTAGTCTTGAATCACTGTGCCGCTTTATGATTTGTTCTCACTACATTTTGTTGAATCTCCGCGATTTGTGTTCGCGGGTTGTCACTTTGCACTATCAGTTTCGCAATGATCCGATTGATCCCCATTTCCAAATATGCATCGAGTTTTGTCTACCTGTTGGCTGGGTGTGGATTCGTCCCTTTCTTCCGAAGGCTTCAACATCGTTCCTACTAGCTACTGGTAATGAGATACGGTCTAATCTTCGTAGACTGACCAGTAAACGAAGATTATAATATAATTAATTATTGCTAACATTTCCAATCGATTGCGCAACGACTTGATCCATGGAGCTTGGTGCTGCTAGTTCTATTTTACGCACAAAATACACTACCTCGGCTTTATTATTTGGGAATAGTATTTCAACAAATAATAGTTTGCAAAATCAAGGAATTGCTTGCTCATCTTTAAAATGAAAAATAATTTTATACAAAACATATCGGTACCAACTTTATATCCATTAGGATCTATGATCTAGTCCAAATTTTTTTATTAAATGTCAGAGGGACAATGATAGGAAAGCGGGACATCCATTTAATATAAGTTTCCCATTAATCCTAAAGATTGCAGTGAAATTCAATTAAAAACTTTACTTTATTATACGTTAAAATGCTTCTAGCTTATGGACTTCGCTACCTTATGACGTTGGTAATTGCTTTAATCGAACCTTTTTTTGTATTCAGTTCATTCTTGGATGTCGGGTTCAACTAAAGTATTTGGCCAATTCATAAAATAGATTGTCTTCATATATTTATTGCCATAGTACACCTGCGCATTGTGGTCTGTAGCAATATAATTTTGGGCCTGACGGCCTGCGTGCACTATCTAGTCAATCTGGGAAGGGTAGTATGAACCTTGCCGTGTCTAATGGGATACAATAGTCATCAACTTGTCTCATGTGAAGCTTTGAGTCCGGTCTAACTACGTAAAACAATTAATTTTCAGTGGGTAGTAACAAAATAAGAGCAAACGTGCCAGGTGCGGTGGACAGGTTTCGGCTGCTGAAGGAATGTTTTGTCACTGGCATCTGAGCAGATAATGATCATAGCCTTTCTGAATAAAAACCACCTCCGCTAGGAGTTGGCGACCAATTGTTCTTTTACTGTTAATCAAACTACCAATTATTTCACTTGACGGACCAAATCATACTTGACATGCAATTGTATCCGGATAGAGAAAATTTAAGAAAACAAAAGAACCTATTTATTTTATTCCGGCTTCTCTGTGTGTGTCCCTGTGCGTTTGCATGTATTCATTCTTCTTTCCTCATTATTCAATGTGTTTTTTACACTGTCGATATTATATACTTTCTGTCCTCTTTTAGAAACTCGTGACCTTTTTAGTTGTCAAATAAGCTTATAACGAATGAAATGTTGGCCGAAATTTCGTTTAACAACCTATTTGTGCTATCACTTGAGGTTGGATCTTAGCAATGGTATGATTGAGTATGTGCCTTTATGTCCAATCGGTCTATGCAGATGGTGCTTTTAATAAAGATTTTCCGGACAAGCAGTGTAATGACTGCTTCAGAATCACATGACCAGTGGGAACCAGTCAATCAATTGAAAAAAAACAAGCTGTGCACCTGGAAATGTAAAGGAATCAAGATTTTACAGATCTAAGAGTGCTAGCAATTGTCTCGCAACTGTCAATTGTGGTATCAGCACGAACGATGTAAGCTCTACGCAAAAGCGAATTCCTTTTTGGTTCTTCTCGTATCTAGGTGCCTGACGTGTGTGTTTGACTGGTAGATGTGTTTCACATGATTCCGCCGCTCTGAAGATTGAGGTTGATAATATACACTGATGCCTTCAGAACAACATTATCATGTGGAACTCATCTACCACGGATATTTAATCGTCGTGAACGTGGTAACGACGAAGGCACAAAGTGTTGCAGATCATCTAACGTAAATCGGTTGTCCATGGTAGCCAAACAGGGCACGCGCACATGTGATGATAAAACTGCGCATTTTTATAAACAACAGCTACCAATGCTCATTAATGGTCATTTGGATAGCAGTTCAATTTACTTTGCCATTTCTGGTTAACTCAACTGCATCCAGTTTAATGTTATATACACTTAAAAATTGGCTTTAAGTGATGTTTTGTTCCATTTTATTACTATTAACTTTTGTTAATTATTTGATTAGGCAAAAGAATTGGCCGCCGAAGATGCGGTTTTCTACGAGCGCGATGCAGTCAAATTCGCGAAACGTTTTCCCTCTCGAAATGTGACTGACTTTTGGCGTATACTGAATAACACCAAGGCGTTTGATGTGTAAAGTGACAATCTCGCACGGAGACAACTGTAAATATGGAGTTGTGTGAGGGCATCGCTTGTACAATAAGCGGAATAGATCTGATTTTGTACAAATGCATTAGTTATTTTGTTGATCAATAGAGTTGCTAAATAACACCTTTTGACCATTTGCTTTACTTTTGTCTCTGTCTGTAGTGCACCAAAATTTTAGCATTCTTCATCAACCTATAACAAAAACCACCCAAATTAATAGACCATTAGGAAAGGAGAGTAATTAAAGACAGTGCTGACTTTAAGCCTTTAATCATGGGACACTGGGTGCATACTATTCTGATTATTTCTCCGGTTGACATCGTTAGAAGCCAAGCTGATGGGACACTAGTTCCAAGGAAAGCTAGTTGACGAGGACTGACTGGGCATACTGGTTTATAGGGGCAGAATAGCGTTAGGCTCACAGGTTTCTTTCACTTGCTCTAGTTGGCCTTGCTTTGCTTAAGCCTAACTATGGTCTGTTCAGTGGCTCGTGGAATGTGCGAATATTTCTGTAGTGCACCAATCTGCACTTCATGATTGACGAGCTGCAGAAGCGCAGTATCCTAATTGATTCTATTTTGAAGCCAAGAATAGTTTTGGGCATTTTTCAATGAGTGATGCACGGGGGTGGATATTGTTCTTTAAGCTTAATATAAGAGTGACTCTGCTTGGTATTGTGCAGCTCTTACGGCATAAAATGTTGCGAACGTTTACTCGTTATCTATTAATAGTTTTGCTAATGATAACGATGAATTATACGCGAAGTTGTTAGATATATCCTCTGGCATTAGAAGCCTTCACGTATCCTAGAGATTGTCGGTTGTTGCAATGCTAAGCTACGCCACCACTGCATGATTCACTGAGTTGTACACAATTGACCCTAGCCGAAACTTGTTTATAAAAGGACATCAGGCTCTCTTACCTGACAATAAGGTTTAATCCGCTGCCGGTAACTTGTTTTTTCTGCACCACAGGAGCCACACGGCGACATGGTGCAGCGACATATCCAATTAAAATGGTAAGCTGGCCCATTACCTTACTCAGATGTGCCAAATTATGATAAGAAGACCATTGATTTTTCTGTAGCCAAACATTGGATTATATTGGGTCATTTGAATTATTTGACCATGGTCACTTGGCTGCCGGAATTAGATTAAAATTCAATTTTTAGCTACTACCTGATGTTAAAAATATGCTGAAACTTTCTACATGGTTCGCTCGAAGTAAAGCCTATTGAGCATTTCAGAAGCATTATTTCTCCGCCAAGTATCACAAAAGCGTGTTAATGCGATTTTGTTGCGAGATCGATATCGAGTTTCACTGGTTTGATGACGTGACAAAGACTTGCAGTCTCATGATTGACTGCAAAGTCACTGAACGCTAGCCTCTGAAATTTCCCAAGCTATGAAGAACGATGGTCTGGAAAGACCGAAAAATCCGTTATAGTCGGAATGAAGTGTGCCGTTGTGCTGCGCATCGAAACAATTGTGACATTGAAATCTACCTTCGAGTCTGTGTTGTGCAAGACGACATGATGAGTGGTTTGCTTTAGGATTTGGATGGGAAATATTGCCACAACATAGTTTCGTTATGGAATCGATGCAGTCTCTTGATGTCCATAACGCTATGCATAGTTCCTAGACTCGTAAGATTGCCCAAGCTGCCCTAGGTAAGTTAAGAAAGCCACTTTAGAATCCTCCGTACACACCTCCAAGCAACAAGTTCACGTTCTATAAGTCAAGTATATTTTCAGTTCTCATGTCGCCGTAAAATGGGAAACAATAGAATAGTGACTACCGATTCATTATCCCATTTTAATATGGATCTTCATGAGCTGTGCCTTAGGAGGCATTAATCAAGAGAACCATTTTGTAAGGCAATATGCCTTGTCCGACCGTATAGTTGCAGTGTTACAGGTATCTGAAACTTCACTATGGTCGAAGACAGCTAATGACTCTTAGGGGGAATGGAAGACTGTTGAATAGAGTTCGAAAGGGCTATAAATAGGCCTAGATACTTCTTTATTAATAACCGTTACCAGGGCAGTGGGTGTTAGTTGGAAATTGATAAAGGAATTTTTTAAAAATTTATTAGCTATTGTTCGTCTAGCTAGACGAGGAGATAATTATGATTATTGGTTAAGTATAGCGTGATAAACGTTTATTAATGTTTTATATATATATATATATATATATATATATATATATATATATATGCTTGCTAAAATATTCGACAAAAACCTTATAATTTATAATTTACAATGCACTGCATTTTTTCAAACATAATATTTATTTTATAAAACAGTATTAACTAATCGAGAGTGTTTATTGTGAATAAAATGACCAATTGATCCTGTAAAGTTAAATGTAAATGCGTATTAGGTGTTGCGCACCTAGTAACAAAATAGTTCAAATACGACCTGGATGATAAACCAAAGGCGCACGAATGGAACGTAGCGCACATTCGTTTGGTGCTTACTGGTGACTATTACGTAGGGGCGGGCATTACGCTCTATACCCATATTCCTTACCTAAATATATAGTGGGTGTAGGGTGCAGTAAGCACGAAACGAATGTGCACATGAAATAATAGTTCCCGTTCGTGTGGACTTTTTATACTTTTGGCCATATTTGAACTAAATTGTTACTAGTTGGGCATCGCCTAATACATAATGACTACTGATAATTTCCTAAAAAGGGCGAAACTGTTCTTGTTGATGAAATTTATTTGCTATCACATTCATTATTTTCTTAATTCCGACAACATATAAATAATAAAATTCTGCCATTATTCTTCAATTTAGAATTACTTTCCCAGACAGCGTGATGCTCATTTTATAATGACAAGTTGAGCTTGGCTAATTGGTTCACTAGATCGATAGCGATGCAGAATTGCATCTACCTGAAGGGAAATATAATCAGAAAACGAAACGTGGTATTAAACTGAAATTTGCCTATAATGCACGGCTGCGGTCGCATAGGAAAGGAGTTCTGAAACCTCAAACCATGTAAACCATATTTCAAATTATGACCTCGGTAATTTTGGCAACGTTTAATGAGTGCACAATAAAGACGATATCGATTTCCTTGATAACTTGCATTTGGTGTCTTAAGCAATGTTTCAGTTAGGCTGAAAAAATATATTTAATAGAATGTTATCATTTTACTTTTAGTCGATTTCACTTCCTCTTAATGGCATGGTACATGTCTTAAATTGGGAGATTCGAGATGGCTGGTTGGAACATGATGTCAAAATTGATGCCACATAGTATCTATTTGAAAAAGTGTGACTAAAACACAACTTGTAATATGAATGAAATTTGCACGTTGATTACGAGATGAATTTCAAGTCTCTGCTAAAATAGGTTTTGATTAAAATTTCTGGGGCGGAAAATCTTTAAACTACTAGAGTGTGCCCAATAAGAACAAAACCGGCCTAGTTTATGAATCTCGTTTGCCAAACTGATACTCATTTAAAAGTTATTTCTGACTATTTTTATGACAACAATCTGGCTAATAATTTTTTGCGTCACGTTTGTACAGAAGGAGGTTTTTATGTAAGGGGATTACAGGCATTGCCGGTTAAGTCCTAATTCGGAACTCATCATGTACTGGCCAGAATTTGTCGCGGGCAGTGCTCGAACCTGGGCACGTCTGCTTCGGAATCTAATGCTCTAACCACTCTGCCACCCTGCCTCTACTTATTTGTTGCCAGCCAAATGTTAGCTCATGTCGATGGAATATAAATATTTTAGCACGGGTTCGTGTTGGCTCATATACAGTTATTTAGGTATTGACAAAGAATTTCGGAATTCAGCTTCTGTAAATTTGAAAAATTCAATTATGTTTGCTTGAATAATTTAATCAGTAAATTAATATTATGTGGATGGTGCAAAATATGTATTTTATGGCATGAATATTGGTTAATTTGGTTTATCTGATGCCTTTAATTTCGTCCAGTATACGTGCATGTAAACAATAAATTATTTCGAGACGGACAACTGCAGACCTTTGGCATTCAAATATAATGATCGGTTCAAGTTTATGTTAAAATCTTAGAGGTTAATCTTTTCATGGGATGTATTTTTAGTTACTAAGGGTAACGAGAGGTCTCTCCGCAACGGAAGGCTAACAAAATATATTCTTTATTTCACTGAACAAATATATATGAAATTGTGTTTTAGATAATACGTAATTTGTAAAAAATTAATTAAATTATGACCAAGGATATATCAAGGTCAGGATAATCAAAGGGCGTAGCCACATTTAACAAATTATCGATTTTCTTTCGTGCGTGGTCGATTAGCAATATCATTTTATCCATGATCCGTTTGATCCTCATTTCCAAGTATGCGATGAATTCGGGTTAGTTGTAGCTGGGTGCGTATTCGTCCAATCATTCCGAAAGCTTCCACACCATTCATACTAACCACTGGAAATGAAGTTCGATCCAACCTTGGCTGTTTGAATTTTCGGTAATTCATTTCCAGTACCAACACCAGAGAAGTAATAACACACATTGCACTAATCACAGGGCCAGATTCAAGCAAATGCATAGCCATGTGTACACATGGGTTTCGTCATTTTTGGGGACACCATTGGTAGCAGGCAATAAATTAAAAAAACCAACTTAATTTTAAGTGAAGGAATGCGTGAAAGTTTGAACATATAATCTCTTTTACGTACGTGTATTCAAGTAATAACGGAGTAAACTTCAAAAAAGTCTTCGGCAATGCGTTTTTATTCCCAATTTAGTACATTTAATATATACCATAGTTGTAAAGCGTACTAAAAACATGGTTTAGGGGAAAGTTTAGATTTAACCAAAAATAAAAATAGTAAATAATTCTGAAAACCTATTATCACAGCAAAGCCTAATTCTCTTGCCTCGATCAAAATCAGTCATCAAATTTTTTGGTAAATCAGGCAATAAGAGATGTAATAATTATGCATTCTTTGCCGCAGGGAGCGACTATATACATGCATTAGCATTTAAATTTATAATCTCATTTACACGTGGATTTCGCAATTACTGATGACACATTAATAAGACAAAAAAATATGGCTATAACTTACTTTCTAATTAGTCGTGTAATGTCGGGCAGTTGGCTAATGAGCATTCATTGAAAAACTCTAAAATTATTTTTTGGCGTTCAGCTAGCACCTACTGATGGGGCGCGAGAATATTCGAAATTCATGTTAATATGTGATTATACCTTATGGTTATGCTGATTTCGGCATACTATATTTTTCATATTTTAACTAATTTATTATTATGTACGCGCAAAATGATAAATAATTGCATATATATCAGCTCTTCACGACAAAAATACATAATTATTATACATTTCATTGGATCATGTTGAGACTAGGACGAATTGTGATAATTGATCTCACTCTAGGTTGCAGTATAAGGCTTTTCTAGAGTGTTAGTTGTCCTGTTTATATTGTTCTTCTTAATTTTTGTGACATTTAAACTAACTAAAGAACTAATGTGTTGATATCAGTTAAGGTGTAGTATACATTATATATAGCGTGTTGGCATATAAGTCCCATTGCAAAGAGCCACATTAAATCGCATATATTATTTCTTAAATACAAATAAGTAATTAGAGGCTGCAACCTCCAACTTTCCGACGTTTCTTGACTAAATATAAATGTATGCAAGACTACTAGAGGTGAGAGCTGCATATCTTATTTTGTTTTCCATATATATGCAATGCGGTTTGATCTTCGCTAGTCAGTTTGATGTCTTACTCTGATGATGATAATAGAAGGTCGAAACGCATCAGTGCGTTGTGACTGGTGGTAATTTTGTTATGTTGTTCGACGACTGGTTAAATACAATGGGATTGGTGTTTACTTCAAGCTCGCAAACTTGATTTAAAAATTGTTTCCACCACCCGCCCAATCAATTATTGTTTAAATTGTATTGCCTATATATGTATATATATATATATATATATATATATATATATATTGTGTGTGTGTGTGTGTGTGTGTGTGGCAAAGGTACAAACAGCTAATGTTCGTGACTACATAGATATAGTGCAGCCGACATTTCCAGTCACGTACAATGTATACAAGACTACTACAGGTGAGAGTCGCATATATAATTTTGCTTTCCATATATATGCAATGCGGTTTGATCCTCGCTAGTCAGTTGGCCGTCGTACTCTGATGATGATCATGGAATGTCGAAACGCGTCAGTGCGTTGCAACTGGCGGTAGTTTTATTATGTTGTTCGATGACTGGTTAAATACAATTGGATTGGTGTTTATTTCAAGCTCACAAACGTGATATAAAGAATTATAAATGGGGCGTTTGGAGTTATTCCGGGTGCTACTGATGAGTCCCTAAATACCTGATTATCGGGTTGCGATCCGTTTTGTATGCATCCGTAGTCTTTCTATATAACGTGAAATTAAAGCGCCAATTGAAAATCAGTCGATTGATCGTTTATTAGTTAAACACATTATACTACTTATAGTAACATGATAATTTGCAATATATTTTATTGAGTTATTAATATCATAATATATCCCATCTAAAGACTGCTTGAAGGATAATATTTTTCAGATACATGTAATATATATTTTACGATATGAAATTAAAAGATACATTTAAAATTACACAGTAGCGATATGGAATCGAATCGAGCTCAGTGGCGTTTTTATTGCTGATGTCTAGCAGAATCATCTTCGCAAAGTTAGCTGCGAGGTTTGGTTTGTTTATGACGTGATACATTGAAATCCGCAAGGAAGCTGTGTTGCTGATGTCGCTTTGCCCGAATGCTAATTTGGTCATAATGTTGTTTTGGGGAGGTTTAGTTTGCCTCATTTCTGTGAATTATCCTGATAAATTTACTCTTAGTACCAAGGTATACTTTCTCTCTCTGCCTCTCTCGCTCTCTCCCTCTCTCTCTCTCGTAAATCTCCATAATAATTTGTCTAAATTCATTTTTATACTTTTGTATGGCTGGACATGATGATGATGATGATGATTACTGCAGACATAAACCAAAAGAAAATGCTATGTTTGGATATAGAATTGGTCCACATTAAAAAGTTACACAATAATGTATATATTTGACCGAAATGTTCAAAAAAGAGAAAATATAACTTATTAAAGTTTTAACATGGGATTTGGAAAGCCCCATGGTAGTGCCAGTGCACGGCCAAATTGTTTTTGCATGCACAGTTCTGGACAACGGTGATTTGTTAAAATAGCTTCTATAAATAGAAGCATACCAACAAACTCAGAATTCATCAAAATTTAAATCACTTTGTTTGCATGTCGCATTATTTACTAAACATAATATGTTTGATTATAGACGTACGTGCAACACCAATCTTAATCTCCAACAACCACATTCGGATGTGTTCCGACATTTTTGTGTGCGGGTTGTAAATTAAAAACTTTAGTTTATTAGGTAAATTGTAACTATACACCCGTTATAATATTGATATACTTTAGTCTGTAATAATAATTTGCAGGCCGGACAGCTGCTTAATAAATTCAATCAATGTCATCCGGCTATTAGAGTTATAATTGAAAACGAGGGAACGTAGATTTGATGGCACATTGCGCAGATAAGTTCTCCAATAGAAAACATGGACAGGGCAATAATTGAATTTCACTAGCTCCTGCTCATTGAAGTTGAAAAATGACCAAGTTAAGCCACTGTGTAGTAGGACATTGCGCATTTTTTCGCCAGACTGTTTGCAGACTGAATTGGATGGTGTGTGTAATGCTCATATCATTAATTGTTACATTCCAAATTTTTTAGACAAGAAAAACCTAATGATTTAACAAAATACACAGTGAATGGTTGTAGTATTGATAAGATACCTGTGTATTTTCTCTTATTATATTAAGGTGAAAAGACAATGAAGCACTTACGAGATAGATTCCGTTTCGCATTGGTTTTTATATATTTTGTAACTGACTTAGCTATCATAATATCCACCGAAAACATCATCTACCTAGAGTGAAAAATAAGATTCCGCTACAATCTACCTCTAACGTTATATATAATTGGAATTGATCCTGTGAAAAATCATATTTAGACAGATGCAGTGGAAGATTGAATTCACGCTTGTTGGAATATATACCAACTTAGTCAATGCAAAATAATATTGGTGTCGCTCGTATGTCTAAAATTAAAAAATACTATGATTAAGGTTACGATCTTGATATAAGCACCTGACCCATTAATTACTTACATATGTCAGGATAAACTAAGAATAGTATAGTGCAGAAAAGGCAATTTATCCAATAGACCAGTTTCATACTTATTTGGAACTCGTCGTGAATTTGCCACGGACAGGGCTCGAACCTGAGCAGGTCTGCTTCGGAATCTGGTGCTCTAATCACTGAGCCACCCTGCCGAACACTAGACTACAAACAATTTTAAGTTATATTCTAAATAATATAACTTGGTTAGTCTATCTTTCCTTTAGGTGGAGCTCATATGGCATTCATTTAGACCCAAAGTTCCAACTAACCATTCCAATACTGTCATTACTGAACAGACTCCACACTACATGGGGATGTGGTATTGAAATTAACATTTATAAAATAAAACGAACATTGGTTGCACGGGCGGTGATAAAAGTTATTATAATCAAGGTTGCAGTCTTGATATAAGCACCTGACCCATTAATTACTTACTTATGTCAGTATGAATTAAGAATTTTATTGTAGACGGGTTTCGTTCTTATTAGGAACTCATCATGCATTGGCCTGAATTTGTGACGGACAGGTCAAATTTATTTGCTTAGAGTAAATTTCGTAAAAGAGTATATATAAAACATGGATGCCAGAACGGTTTATTTAAAGTGCAGCAGTGTTTAAATGATGTTAAAACGGGAAATATCACATAAAATAAGTTTAAAACTTTGTAAAACTTAATATATTTTTAAATAAAAATCGTTAACAGAAATGAACCATGGCTAACAGATTCAAAACATGTTCGAAGCTTCGCATTTTATCAACTAAATCTTGAAATATTTGCGAAGATTAATAAATAAAAAATGTCGAAATATTAAATAAAATAAAAAATAAAAATTCGATAAATACACATAGCCGATAATATTCCTTACTAGACCAATGTTTTGGTTAAAACCATGTAACTCTGGCGATCTATCAACGAACCAGAGTTACGGCAATTTTAGCTTAATTTAAAAGCAGGCCATATGCGGCTGAGTAAATGTCAAAAGACCTAGTTTTTAAGTTTGATATATGAAATGACAGGTATGATATAAACGAAAAAAAGCACTTACCTTTACTCTGATGTCCTCTAGCTAGAAAATATTTCTCACAAGATGTTTAGACGTCAGATTAAGTTGTATGCCAATGGCTTAATGAACTGTAGAATAATCCATTGTTAAAAAGTTTATTGCAATAATGTAACCATCTATTTGAAGAAAATTGAAACTGACTCATAGCGTCGTCAAGAAGAACAGATTACTTGAACGAGCATGAGACTCTGTATTAGATATACAGTGATCTATCATTATAATGCGGAGAACTAGTATATGTGCAATTGTGTAGTAGGTGGTGCACATCTACTAAAATATTGGTTAAACCTTAATTGATGGCGCGGGTGGTGGTAACAATCCTTTAAATCAAGTTTGGAAGCTTGAAGTAAACACCAATCCGATTTTATTTAACCAGACGTCGAACAGCATAGCAAAACTACTGGCAGTCACACGTACTGACGTGTTTCGATCTTCCATGATCATCATCAGAGTAGGACGGCAAACTAACTGGGAAAGATCAAACCGCAATGAAATTATATTGAAAGAAAATTAGATATGCATCTCTTACATCTAGTAGTCTCGCATACATTGTACTTGACTGGAAATCTCAGCTGGAAAATTTCTACACAGTCACAAACATTAATGTTTTGCGGCTTTCAACACATGTATTTAGATAAAACAATTAAACAATCATTGATTACGCGGGTTCAGGTAAAAAGTATTTAAATAAAGTTTCCGAACTTGAAGTAAATACCAATCCCACTGTGTTTAACTGGTGGAGAAAAAACTTAACTGACTGACGGTAGTTTTGCTAAGCTGGAGGCTGACAGGTAAAATACAAGGATATTGATGTTTATTTCAAGTTTGCACACTTGATTTATGAATTTGAGCAAGTAATTTAAAAGGGTTAGACGTCTCTTATACGTATGTTTATTCAAGCTGCGATGAAGTCAACTTCATATAAAGTATTCGCCAATGCGATTTTAAATCCACATCACTATACATAATATCTACCGTATCTATAAATGGTACATACAAAGTTACTATTTAGATGGGCTGAACTTCATCAAAATTATGAATAAGCTATTCTTAACATCTGCAGCTCCAGCAAAGCGTCATATTGTGACATTCAAATAAAATTATATAACGATTACTATATTTAGTACAAACTAACATATATATATATATATATATATATATATATATATGTATATATATTCCTTTGAAATGCGATCTTTCATAAAATTCATTGTACCCTTTCACATTACAAAAAAGAAATTTTATCGGATACAAAAACGTTTCTTTCGCATAATCTCCTCAAATATCTACTAATGAACCTTATCTTTATATATAAAATGAAAACAAAACAAGATCAAGAAATATATGTGAACATAGAAGTGTCAAAACGAGAACCAATCAGTTCAAGCTCAATGCCTATACATGCTTCTTCTGCTTGCATAAATCCGTCTGCAATTTGTTTATCCATAAGGCTTCGTATGTGGCTAGCTCCCTTTTGTTTTTGCATTTAGTAATTACATTGAATGCTACGTCTGGAGAACATACGTGCGATGTTTCGATGATGTGTTGCGCAATAGCATACGTGTATTCACCATTTGATTTAAAACAGGCGTTCAAGTTGCAATGTTCTCTCATTCGAGTAATTAACCGTCTGGTCGATCGGCCTACGTAAGTTGATCGACAATTTGCTCATGTATATTGGTGAATAATATTTGATATCGACATTAACGGCTGGTTCTCTTTGATTGCTAGTAAAGGAAAGTGTGTTACCTTAAATAACGCTCGTAGTTTAGCTGCATTAAATGTGCGTGTTAATGCTGCTTCAACTTTCTTTTGTGCTATTCGGGAAACTGCATTCACTTAAATGGGATGTTTTGGTTGACTGTTTTCTTTTCTGGCCCTTAATACGTCTGTTTCTGTTTAATCCCCCTTTTAATAATGGATTGAATTAATTTTCTGTGATAGGCATTAGATATTAAATCGTTAATTGCTTTATCATATTCATTTTCTTTAGAATTTTGACTAACCAACCTGTCATATCTTGATAAGCAACCAAGAACTGCTGATAATTTATAATGAAATGGCACAAAACTGCTGTAATGCAAATACTGTGCAGACCATTTTGGTCTATGGTAAATTGTTCTGTTTAATTTACTATTAGTTTCTTTCTTTAATAGTATATCTAGGAAAGGCAGACAGTCGTCTTTCTCGTGCTCTGACGTGAAGCCGATATTCTTATGTTGCTTTGTTGAAACTTTGATGCAATGTTCGTGATTGCGACATGTTCTTCAGTACAAGAAATATATCATCCACGTACCGTATATATTGAGCACATTTACTTATGTCACTCTTTAATGATGTATTCTCTAGGTGCCCTAGAAAATCTCAGTTAACACTGGAGATAAGGGGCTTCCTAGATGCGTCTATTAAAACGAAACCGTACGTCTTTCGTGCATAATAAGATAAGCTTGCGTAGAGTGCCGGTTTTATTGATGAGGTCACTGCACAGAAGCTCAAGTTAGTTGGATCATGTACATAAACAATGTATGGATTACCAAAAACACACAAAAAAGGTTGTCCTATGAGGCCAATTTTATCAATGGTACATTCTCCGTTTCATGCACTAGCTAAATGGCTAGTTCGTTTATTTGAACCATTACGTAAACAATTAGGTAATTATTCAGTTGCCGATTCGTTTATAAACAAAATTTAAGATATAAATGATAAAAACAATATTATAGTATCTTTTGATGTTACATCTCTGTTTACAAATGTTCCAATTGATGAAAAAATTGGCATTATAGCCAAGGCGGTAGAACACGGCATATTACCATCGCCGGTGCCACGTCACACTCTGCGCAAACTTATCTTATTATACACGAAATACGTACGGTTGGGTTTTAATGAAAGCATCTACAAACAAACTGATGGTAAAATACTGTTTGTTGCGAAGAACTAATATATATGCAAATATGTATTAGGTGTTGCGAATCTAGTAACAAATTAGTTCAGTTGTGACCAGAAGGATAAACCAAAGGCAGCATGAACGGAAAGTATAATCTCATGCACATTCGTTTCGGGCTTACTGGCGACTAATCAGTTGGAGCCGGTATTACGGCCTTTAACCACTATATATTTTGGTCATAAATGTGGGATAATAGGACGGTACAATCTCCTAGACGAATGTGTAAACCTGCAATAGTGAAGCTAACATCATATAAAGTCTACGACAATGCGACTTCAACGATAACTCACACTATATAATATATATACCGAGTCTGTAAAGGATACTAACACTATGGCTATTGTGTTAGTAACCGATACCAACATTATTGTACCGAAAAGGTACATGGTACTAACACTATGGTTACCGAGTCGATACATGATACCAATCTGGTGGATATCAATTTATGCTATAGTTCACCGAAATTGAGAATTACAACAATATCTGAACACCTGTTACTCCAGTAAATCCATACACCCTGGCCTTGATCGATATCAGTTATCACATTTCGCGGTAAGCATGACATCATTAAATTCAATATATAACAGTTAAATACTGTTTGTTGCGGAGACCTAATACATATGCAAATATGTACTTAAGGTCGACGCCTATAGAAGGTCTATGAACGAGAATATAAATGATCAGTCGAAATTCAAACCAGGCATCAAACACAAAGATTATTCAACAAATATCGAATCACAAATAAATGCAATTCTGAAAGAGATGAAAAAATCGTCTTATCATCGATGGCTGATTCTGTTTTTAGATTAAAACTCATAGAAGAAATCCATAAGGCAAAACCCGTCAGAGCAAACACAGCAAGATTTTACGGCAAACCAAAAACACATAAAGCCTAGACAGCATCAGTAGCTCTTCTGATACGGCCCATTATGTCAAAGATCAATGCAACGCAACATAAACCAGTTAAGTTAATCTGCAAAATAATTAAACCATTAGCAAATATCATAAACGTAAACACTGTCAAGGACTCTTTTGAGCTAGCAGATGAATTGAATGCGATAAAAATTCTACAGAATGAAATGGTCTTGCTTGGCGTCTTATCCTTATTTACGAGCAGTCAACTGGATAAGATCTATCAATATAAGAATGACCAAATCCAAGGCATCACTTTGCAATACAGCGAGAAAGACCTTTATCAGCAAGCAGACACATACACATACACACTATTTAGGACAAACAATATATCGATATATAGATATATATTTAATTGTTTTGTCTATATATATATATATATATATATATGTGGCGAAAGCTAAAAACAGATAATGTTCGTGACTGCATAGAAATTGTGCAGCCGACATTTCCAGTCAAGTACAATATATGCAGTTAATCCTCGCCAGTCCGCCGTCATTACTCTGATATGGAAAGTCAAGCATCAACGTGTTACGACTGGCAGTAGTACAATATAACTGTGTCGATTGGTTAAATACATTGGGGTTGGTGTATTCTGCAAGCTCACAAATTTGATTTAAAGAATTGCTATCGTCACACGCGCAATCAATTATTGTTTAGTTGAATTTTCTATATATATATGTGTGTGGCGAAAGCTACAAACAGTTAATGTTCGTGACTGCATAGGAATTTTGTAGCCCACTAGAGGTGAGAGCGGCTTATCTAATTTTGCTTTCCATATATATTGAGGTTTGATCCTCGCTAGTCAGTTTGCCGAAACGCGTCAGTGCGTTGCAAATGGCAGTAGTTTTGTTATGTTGTTCGACGATTGGTTAAATACAATGGGATTGGTGTATTCTGCAATCTCGCAAACTTGATTTAAAGAATATATAGAAGTGAAACCGAGTCAGATTTGTTGCCACACACATAATTAAATGAAAACCTAGGATGTATATAAATGAAGATTCTAAGTGGTTTGCGTCCTGAAATAATGTATTATCCACTTTTAAAGTGTTTATTATATATATATATATATATATATATATATATATATATATATATATATATATATATATATATATATATATATACAAAAAGCACCTGACCTTAATATTCAAAAGTTTCATCAACATGATATTCTAATCGACTGGCCAAGAATAACAAAATTCAACAACAATCTACTAGTATCCAGTCAAGAACAAACAGGCCCTCGACTAGAATCAACAAACATACAATCTGATTGGCAACAAACTTAAGTGGAAATAACAGTGGCGCATACGGTGACAGAAGTTTCCAAACAAAATGAGCGTTTAACACCGCAATCCACACTGGCGCTATTACCATGTGGAAAATATAAATTTGCGCAACAAGGTGAAACGATCAACTACACTGGGAAAATAGCACTCGTACATGTAACAGTGAACAATGCGCACAAATGGTTAATTCTCAGCCATCAAAACAATAATGACCAGATCTCAGACATCACTTTGCAATACTGCGAGAATGACCTTTACATGCAAACACGCATACACAAAAAAAACAAACGCAAACACACTTACCAACCAGCCAAAACAAGAAGCAGAAGTAAAAACGAGTCAGATTTGTTACCACTGACATAATCAATTGAAAACCCAAAATGTAGAAATATGTATGATTGTATAAGCGATGATAAGTATTCACGAAATAAATGGCCTTTATCCACTTTGTTATTAATGTGTTTTTTCTTCCTAATTAGAAATATACTGTGTAATATTAAAAGGCATGGACATTTCCAGTTGTTAGTACAAATGGTCTAAAGCCTTCAAATTGATGAGAACACAAAGCTGAACTCAACGCGTACTTGTAATTGAGGATCAATCGGATCATTGCGGATCCAAAAATCCAAATCAACAATCCAAAAAAGAAAATCGTGAAAAGGTTAAATAGGTAGATCGCCCTGCACAACCAAGATCTGCAACTTTCAAGAAACAAGTTAATTAAAATCGGAACAGAAAGATATTTCCAAGTCAGAACGATTTCGTTAAAGCCCCCGAATTCTGCATTAGACGAATTTGCTTAAGATGTCCAGTTTGCGGTACTAAATGCTGGTTTACGCATAGTTTTTACTGCGTTGCATTTGATTGTCTGAGCCACGTTATTTCCATTTTAGCTTCATTGTTTAATCTACATTGTTGTTTAATTCTATCGCAAATATTACCGACTGGTTTGACTTTTCGTGTCCATTTTCCAGATTATTTAAATCAAGGTTGCGATCTTAATGTAAACACCTGTCACATCATAAACATAAATTTGTCAGTAAAACTAAACATCGAATAAGATAGAGAGTGCATTTCCTACAATCGACTGGTTTCGTCCTTATCGGGGACTCATCATATACTGTCAAGATTTTGCAGCGGACAGGGCTCGAACCTGTGCAGGTCTATATCTAAATCTGTTGTTCTAATCACTGAGCAACCATAATGCAGAAGCAGAACCTTACAATTTTTCCCAAAAGTACGCGATAAAAAAAGAAAAAAATAGTTTTTGCTTTCATGTTTGTATGAATACGTTTATTTACGTTTACTTAATAGTTAGCCTTAGTAACATTGTTGAACATGCATTAAGAAATTAATAATAGATGCATCGCTTTTATATTTAAAAGGGTTAATGCGATTACACCTTACTCCGTTAGAAGAACTGTTAACAAACTATTGATAGGATACGTTTGGTGAAAAAGAAAGAGCATATTTTAACTAATATAATTAGTTGTTTATGCATAATTTTAACCTTAATGAACTAAATTAAAAAATAGTATTAAAATTATTATTTCATTGTTCTCTTCACCCTCATGACTATGCATGCCGTAAGTTTAATTAGCGTAATTGCAAACATGTTAAAGATGACATTACTCTTGGCAAACATGTTACATTGCTCTGTGTCTGACAGTACGAGCATTTGTTTACTCAACGTTCCCATGATCATATTGTGCTATTTGTTTTCAAATATGCTACACCGATATTGTTCACTGAACATTTGAATCCAACAAAAGACAAAATGACAGTAAGTTACGTCGAGATATTCTGTCAATGAGTCTGAAAAAAATTCTTTTCTTTGCATGCACAATAAATAAATAGTTATTATAAAGGCATATATATATATAGCTGGATGTCGAGTCTTGGAGCAATCATATTTAACCGAAGATATAACATTCGTTCATCATTTCCCTTTATCTATGTTTAATGTCAACTTTATCAACTAGTTTAATCGCTGGAAATACAAGTTTTTATTTGACTGCGAAACTTTTTTCATACCTCCATCGGATTGATTTGCATTTTGACTATATTAAATTATATATATATATATATATATCCATCTATCTCTCTATCTATCTACCTACCTATCCATTTCACGTTCGTACATATACCAATCTAACTACCTTTCTATCTATGTCTATCTGTATCTTATCACATCCCGTATCGCTAGCTAAGTCTGTCTATACACTATATATATATATATATATATATATATATATATATATATATATATATACAAAACTGTCTATATCTGCCCATCTATCTACATGTCCATCATCTGTATTTATGTCTATTTATCTATATTTCTATTTATGTACCTATTTACCTATTTAGCTGATAATCAATCTTTCATTCACCTTTCGTTTTACCTTTCTACTTATATATCTGTCTATCTTACTACCTTTTTCTCTATTTCTCCATTGTCCAACTCCCTTCCTATCTAGCTACCTAGCAGTTTCTCTATCTTTATGTCCGCCTGGCTGGCCAGTGGATATATCTGTCTATTTTCATATTACTACAGTTGACTATCCACATTAGAATAAATTATTCGTTTTATGATAACTTTATCGAAACTGCTTTATTTTTCTTTCCTCCTCCTAGCATTCTACTAATTTATCTATTTTTATGCCTATCTTTGTATATTTATTGCAAATTATTTTCCTTATATTTCATTTTATATATAATTATACGTTTATTTATATAAAGAAGTATATTTATTCTCTTTTCCGTTAATTTGACTTTATAGATATTTGACAAACACTCCTACAGTCACATAGTGAAAATAGATAGTCAATATGTAACATATTGATATATACCAATCTTTTCATAAATTTATGTTGATTTGACTTCATTATTACACGAACAGTACGACTTGTTCGTCTTGAATTTGAGCTATTTTCACAGTTAACATTTCTATACCAAAAATGATATTTGCGTTTTTCATCTTAATTTGGTAAATCTGTTAAAAATTCACATCTCAGCGACCAAGGTTTTTGAGCTGGTTCTAAGAATTTTGAATAATGCCCAACACAAGATCATTCAAAATTGGAAACGGAAAATACGAAGACTTTGTACTTGTTTACGATCATCATTTTTCTTGTACAATGTTCCTCGAGAATGATTTCTTAATAAATCGCTATATCAAAAATATCTAACGTGATTTCTTCGGTTACTGCCGAAAAATTATTTCATTGATTCAAATTGTGTATTATGTTGAAAAATGCCTATCTTTAGCATATCCCATTTTCTTTATGTCTATATATCTGCAAGGTGCGATTAGTCTGTTTATTTATTCCGATTCAGACATTAAGAATTAAATTTTAATTATGTTACACTCTATATATTTAAAAATTTCGTCGCGGATTGAAAAATCATACAATTTAGGTGAATAGTGAAATTTATATATATATATATATATATATATATATATATATATATATATATATATACATATATATATGACGATTTTTGCTTTCGAAACCGCTATTGGTCCAGAAAATTTCAACAATTTTTAGTGATCATTATGCGAGTACTTTATGTTTACTTAGAAAATTAAGCGCAAATAAAATGACTTTCGAATTGTGTACCCTACCGGTTAATGCATGTATTATTTTTACTCGATTGTGTATTTTGGGCACTCATTAATACAATCGCTGGTGCTATTATTTAATGTATACAAACTGACCACTTAGTAACGAGATGGAAATTCTCATCGCGCGTTCACTAGCTAAAGGAAACGCCCATCGTAAAATATCACTTTTTGTACCACTTTTAAAATGTTCTATGACAATCAATAGGTTATTTAGTCGTAAAGTCAATAAATTAAATGTGTTGAAAGGATATCTGATAGAGCAAAATTGCTCTCCTAATCGATTTGCGGCCTAATTAACAATTTGATGCATAACTGTTTCAAATAAGCATCACTAAATCTATCGAAAAGCCTATTAGCCACACATTTTCACATGATTTTGACATACTCAACGATAAAGCTTCATAAAGTACGATTGGTTAAACAGTTTGATGCGCTGAAAATCCAACATTAATAAATATAATAAGGCAGTCCAGTTACGCGGAAGGTTTAATTATTGACATGAAACATTTTAATAAAAATGGCAAATATGTGTAATGTGCTAAACTATTTCCTCTTGGTTTTTCTTGGTGTTACGTATCTGCAAAATTACATTGGTGTCTCTGACGCCTCCTCTTGCAAGATTGTCTGCCAACCAAATCACTGGGTTTTAACATTTGATGCAGGCAGTACTAAAACCCGTCTTTGGATCTTCCAGTTTGCCACCAGCACCAACGACGAGGCGACTGGTGTTAATATTCGGCTGTTGGCCGCCGCGAAAGTTGGCACAATATCTAGTCTTAGTGACTTTCAGCATCGGGCTACGTGGCCATCACTTCGAGCGCAAATAACTCGCATTCTGAACGACGTAAAGAAGTCGACACCGGCCGGTTTTAATGTTGGATGCTTATCATGCACATACGTTGGGCTGCTTGCCACTGCCGGCCTACGCGTTGTTGAGCCACGCGTCGGTAATTCAATTTTGAGCGCTGTTTACGAAGGAATACGCAACAGTCGTTTTGCCGTCTCTTATCGTGATGTACGAATTCTTTCTGGCATGGATGAAGCCACACGCGACTGGATAGCGGTTAACTACCTGCTGGGTAATCGATTGCAAGAGTTTGGTGCTGCGCAGACGGACTACATTACTGCTTTAGATTTAGGCGGCGGTTCAACCCAAATTGCATTTGTCATACAGCCAAATGTGCAGTATCCGTTTCTAAGCAAAGCCACAGTTGCAAAAGACAAAGAAACTATTAAGCTGTTTGGCAATTCTGTTGACCTGTACTCCAAAAGTTATCTCGGCTTTGGCATGTGGGCGTACAAACAGCGCGTATTTAATGCAAAGGATGGCATTAGTCGTTGTCTTCACGAACGATATTCAAGCTCGTTTAAGTTTGGCGGAAAGGAAAATCCTGTTAAAGGAGATCCAACTGGTATATCAGCTACTCGTTTTAGCGACTGTGTTCAAGAGATTCGACCATTATTTACAGATGTTGCTCGAGTTCGTCCAGCTGAGGATACTGCAATGCGCAAAATATTTGGCATATCAGCGTTCTACTATGTTATCAGCAATTCTTATGCAAAACACTGCCAGGATAGGCCAAGCAATCCTGCCAGTGACATTTGTCGGCATCTTTTGGGCCCCGACAAAGCGAAACCGTTTAATGTTAGTTTGGAAGAAATTTTGAATTTGGCAAAGCACTATTGCGCTAATGTTCCAACCAGTGAAACACCGAAGTTTGCACCGTACTTTTGCATTGATCTTGTCTACATTCATCAGTTGTTGACCATTGGCTACGGAATGAAATCAACCGACAAAATGCAGACAGGCGAGATTTCCAACGATGGCTACGAGATCAGTTGGACTATTGGACACGCAGTTTTGGATTTCGCAATGCAGGCTAGCAAAGTAAAACCGAAAAGTGATTCTCTGTAGATGGATTTACGTTTGAAAAATTGTAAAATTTGAAATATTTGAACTGTCTCTATTCGAGGGTGTTTAAAATTTCAATTCAATGGAATTTAAAATAGCATTTACATAGAAAAATTGCAGGTTCACTGAAATCTTTGTTTATTTAACAAAAAAATTAAGTAAATTTCAGAATTGACTTAATGATTCTATTACTTTTAAATTCAAGTAGAACAAACATTTGCATATCAATATTAATGGATTTAAAGTTATATCCAGAAGGCCTATATAAGTCTATCACCACAGTTAATGTTTGCTGTAAAGATTATCTAACTGAGGAAAACACAATAAGAAATAAACTTTGCGAAAAGAAATTTTCCTCTTAACAAGTGAAAGGTGGCTTCATTTACTAAATAAATATTATACAATCTTCAGGCTTCAAATAATTGCAGCCTTACGTAAAATGTTAATAGAAGCAAATCAAAGTGGAAAAGTAATCGGAATTTTCTAACTTAAGCTCTTCAGACCTGAACATATAACAAATTTAGAGAATATTAGGCTTTCTCATTTATTTGAGCATTGTATTCAAACCAAGAATTAAGCATTTCGGCGTGGTTCAGTATCAATATTATAATTTCGATTTTTATAATAAGCACGCATTGGTATACGTAGTAGTTTGAATAGCAACTTAAAAAAACAAACTTAATGCTCAATCATTATTACCTGATCTGTGTTTTGACCAACACAGGTCGAATTACAGTTTTTCTGTTTCTTGAATATATTTTGGCGGCAATCAGCGTTCGCAATCTTCAGCTTTTTAAAAATCAATGGCCGCCGAAATATCTTCTAGAAACAAAAAAACTGGAATTCGGCCTTTTTTAGTAAAAACGCAGATCAGGAAATTTTGGTAAATCCAGTTTCGCAATTTCTAAATTGTTTTATGCCGAATCATTTGGATTGCGTTAATTACTTTCTCTTCAAGAAATGCATTACTTTAATATTTAGAGATTTCACAACTATTCAACACTTAAGTCTAACAAATTTGAACACGTGGAGTTGTTGGCTATATTATAAAAAGGAATATTTTATGGTCTGATGCAATATTGAAAATTGGTTCGGTAAAATAAATAGGATTATTGAATTCAGTTGAGTATAATACCTTATAAATTTTACTTTCATCAGATATTACTTTTCGGATTTTGTGCGTTCGGATGTATTTCTGTCTTTAAAAAACGATATTTTGCTACCGTAATTTCGTTTCTCCATCAAGAATTTCTCGTAACGTTTATCCGTTAGTCCTAAGCTCAGGGTTGGGATTGAGCAGGGTTTTGGAGCCGGGGTTGGTGGGAGGTCAGACATTTTGACAGCAATATTATATAATCTGTAACATCCTATGCGAGAAGTAAAGATCCCTGCTCATGCATATATGAATATATTGCATTTTGCTGCAAAAAACTATTTTGTTATTCTGAGGTGCGAATGACATTCTAGTTTGTGAAGGCCAGTTGATTTGTTCATCATCAATAAGCTAGCAATTATTTTAATTAGAAATCCTGATTTCTGTAACATTGCTTCTCGAAAATAATACTGTTAATTTGAAAATAATTATAGAGACAACGAATTCTAAATTTGCTTGATAAGAAGGAGAAGAAATGTTAATTAAACACATCTATTTATCCAAGCGTCACAATACATTTATATAAAGAATGTAAGGAAAACTGAGCTGATTTTTAATTATTTTAGATAGTTCGAAAATAATAAAAAAGAAAACAGACTTTTGCAAAGTTATGTTTGCAACTCTTGAATTCGGAGCGAAATTTGCGGAACCAGAATATTTTAAAATAAAAGTAGATTGCCAACACGCTTAATGCCAGATATAAGGGTTTTCTCGTCAGAATATTCATTTATTTAAGAATTAAAACGTTCCGCGTTCAGAAAAAGCCAAATTGCCGAAATGATACATAACGTGGAAACGTAAAGTTATTGATTGTCTTTAGTTTGCAGCCAAATTATTGATGATACAACTGCCAATCGCTGTCTGAATTTATAGCTTTCTCATCACATTTAAATTGTTAGAATACATTTTCTTTATTTTTTCCAGAAAATATGGGTCAATAGAAGCGAGTTTACCTTGCTGATGAGCTTGAAATTGTTATAGTTAATGCGAGATATGCTTATTCAAAGTTAAAAATGAAAACAAATTAATTTTGATTAATAGCTTCTTCATCCTTCCTAATCGAATTCATCTTTAAATATGTGCCATAATCCAATGAGGAACAAATTATTTCTGAGCATAATTTGATGTAATACTTTAGTTTGATTGGTAGGCAAAATGCACATCGTTACAATAATGCACTATAAACCATTATTACATGAAATAAAAGATAAACTAAACTTTAAAGTTTATCTCATCTGGATAAGCTTCACGTGTAAAATTTAAATAAAAATTTTCAAAAGGACTTAGAAAATTTTCGTCTTTTATCAAATGTACCATATACCTATTTCTCAAATGATACGAAAATGCACAACGGATGAAATCATATAATTTAAAGGAAATTATAATTTATTTGCCCATTTCCAACGCAAATTTTCTGTACAAACTTTGTTTCTAAACTTTCTTAGATCAAAGATAATCATTATTGCTTATTTATTCTATTTTGAAATGTATATTTTCATATAAGTTTTCTTAAAATTATTAATTACAAGTACAATTATTTCAAAAAGACCTCCTACATTAAGAAACGGTTAAACAATTATGTTGAAATTAATTTAATTGGTTTGAATCTAGCTCTTCGTTGATTAAAACTAGTAAAAATTCTCAAATAATGATAAAATACTTTTGTTAACACTATTCGCTGTAATCCTGAATTAAGGTAAATTAGGATAATCTATATGAAATGACATTTATTAATTTAATGAGAAGTTTGTAATATTTTTTTCATTATAATGTTTTATTGATTTTAGAGGAAGCTATATAATTTAAATTATCGCTTTCAATTTATTTGGATTCATTTGGAGAAAGGAAAAGGAAATTTCTTTAATCAAATCAATAATTAATCAGGCAAATAATAGACTCCATTCACTCTACCTATATATATATATATATATAAAATTTTTGTATAAACAAGCACAGCAAGAGATGACACCAGGGTTGTTTGGTCGATGCGAAGTTGTCGGTATAAATAGTAACATCATAAAATAGGAAATGCAAATCATAAACTGGAGCCGTTTCATATTTAATGGGCATCAAAAGTAATATTTCTTCTGAATTTCATTCTCAAAAATCGTGAAAAAGTAAAAAATAACGAGGGAAGTTAAGGGAAGTAGGACAATAAGGAGTCTGTCGTTTATTTGTTTAACTAAAGTTTGCGGCTTGATATAAACATCAATTTATATTTATCAGAATAAACTAAGCATTGTATAAGTTAGTAAAAGTAACACACCAAAAAAACCTGTTTAGTTCTTATTGGAAACTTTTCAAAGCTTGTAGCGAACATTTGCCGCGGACAAGGCACGAACCTGGACACGTTTGCTTGGCAGTATGTGACTGTCCATTACGCCGTCCTGCTACAAACTACACAAAATTTAAGAATATATACTTAATTTTTGGTTAGCCTTTCCTTCATTTTGCGCGACGTGGCACCTTTTAGCTAAAATGTTTCAATTAGGCACGCAAAATCTGTCGATATAGAACAACCCGAGCAATTAATGGTAGTATAATTGTATCAATCTTTGATTCAAAACAGCTTATCTAAGTAGCTTAGTTTACGTTCTATAATGATAGATCGGGAGTGGCTAGTCGAATCATTAAATTTAAAGAAAAGTTTAACCAAAATCATAAGTAATTATATAACAAAAGATGTGTATAAGGATCGGCGGATTCGCACAAAGCATAGGATCAATAAGGTCAAAGAAAATGAGCCCCAGTTTGAGCTCCTGTCACGGCAAAATTCTGGTCAATTCTTAACGAGATCCCAACAAGGATGAAACCGGTTTGGATAAATTGCATTTTCCATTTTATTCAAGGCTTCGTTTATACTGATAGATGCATAATTAATAAATAAATATATAATAAATAATTATATAAATAAATATTTATATAAAGATCGTTACCTTGATTTACATAATTACTTGCGCAATTCGCGCATTCTGTGATTGTTTAATTGTATAAATCCTTCATTAATTTGTATAATGTCTGTAGCGGTGAACTAATATGTGTGTAATTGTTGATTAGTTATTGCCATTTTAGCAGCAAATTATTTCAAATAGGACAGGAAGAATATGTCAATATCAGCATAAACGAAGAGTATAAATACATGCACAGAAAGATTTCTGCTTAATGGCGACTCATCAAAAGGAATCATTAACACTCTTTATACTCACCATATATTTGATCAAAATATTTTAGATTGGTAGATGGTACAAATTACTATACGAATAAGCCTTCAGCATTAATGAAACTGGCGTCATTGAAAATCTTCGTTAATGCGATTTCAAAGTCAACTCAGTCACTCTCTCTCTGTATAAATAAATAAATAAATAAATAAATAAATAAAAAAATAAATGAATAAATAAATAAATAAATAAATAAATTAATAAATAAATAAATAAATAAATAAATACATAAATAAATAAATAAATAAATAAATAAATAAATAAATAAATAAATAAATAAATACATACATAAATAAATAAATAAATAAATAAATAAGATGTACATTGCCTTCGAATATTACACCGAATATATTTTATTAGGAACTACTTTTGAACATATATCACTACATTATATTCTGTCACTCTGGATTCGATCGACATCATTTAAATAAAGATCTACATTTTATACATTGCTTGTTGCAGAGATCTAATAAATATCCAATTGAGTATTATGTATTATGCACCTAGCAACTGGATATAACAAAATCAGTCTGTTTGAAATAGATAATTACACGTCCGGATGCCTTTTGAGATTACTGGCGACTTATCAGTTGGAGCCGGTATTGTGCTAATATCCAATTTATGTTTGATATGGATTTTCTGGAGTAAGAAATGTTCAGAAGAAATTGCAATTCTCAATTATTGTGAATTTTGGCCCATCTCGTAATCAATTTTGCTGGAATTACTTACAGGTTTAGCACCTAGAAAACCATTGTGTTTAAATTATTTACACGATCATTATATAATGAATATCAGGCGTTGGCTCTTAAGTAGCATTTTCGAAGACCATACATGAAGTTAGCTTCATTACTATTCGACTAAACATAGGCATAGGCGAATGTATTATCCACCAATCGCACTTTACCTGACAAAATATTTATTGGTATAAAGGCGTAGCAAAGGCTCCAATTTATAAGTCACCAGTAGACTCAAAACGCGTTAGTACATGATACTTTTCCTTTTTATCAAGCCGAAATTTTGTATATCGCTCTGGATCTATTTAAATAGTTTGTTAGTAGTTGCGCAACACCCGATGAAACAATGCTCACATATTAGCCCTGCGCACCAAACAATTTATAAATATTTTATATTTACTTGAATGATGTCATGATTACGGCGAAATATGACTACGGAAGTCGAACAAGTTGCGAGTTTATGGATTTCCTGACGTACCAAGTTTTCAGAAATTAACGAATTTCTCAATTTTGCCGAAATTTATTCTGTTGGTACCATGTTCAGGTTCAGCATCTTGTAATTCATTGTTTGTTTGCCCTTTTCAGTATCAGTATATATATATATATATATATATATATATATATATATATATATATACTCATATATGACTTTGAATTCGCACTGTCTACAAATTTAGATGAAGCTATCTTCATTACTGCCTGAATGCCCATTCGTAGAGAAAACTGTATCGTCCACCAGTCCCACAATTCTTTACTAAATATTCAGTGGGTGCAGAGCAAGTATCGGCTTCGTCTAATGAATTTCCCGCAAGCACGAAACGCCTTTGTAAACGAGATTATAATTTTAATTTATTTGTTCGGATCAAATGATATGCTAATGCTGAATTTTAGTTGCGAATTATAAAACACATGTATAGAATTCAACATGACCACGTTTTACGTTTTAATTTCAAATTTAGATTTATTGATGTTTAATTATTTGAAAAACGTTTTAATTCCGGTTATTTGTAGATACAGAAAAAGAAATGTCAAAAACGCACTTCTTGTTCTTAGTAAAAGTGCTTTACTTTGTTTGTTGTAATTGGTTTTTAATACATGCTAATCAAACTAAATCTGAGAGACATTATAAAAATAACAGCATAGAAACGTGTAAAATACTTTCTTATTAAAATACTGAAGGCCATCAATAAATTTTATGGAGTAAAAATGGAAATTTTAAATTATCAATGTTCATTATAAAGAAATTTCGATGCTTGATAAAATGAAGCATTGCACGATTTTGCAGCATGGCAATTTCATGGCGATTTGAGAAATCATTGCTGGTAATAACAATCATTTAAATCATGTTTGCGTCAAAAGGAATAAACAACACTTTAGTTGATTTGGACTGACGCAAACTATAGTCAAATTTCCGTCAAATGCGCGTACTGATTCTTTTCGACCCTCAATGGCCATCATTAAGGCAGCGCGGCAATAAGACAGATGGAGATCAAACGCAATTTATATATTTGAAATTCGGAAGACAAAAAATGCGGCTCACCGTCTTATAAGTCTGGTAAACATTGCACTTAATTAGATATGTCTGATGCTCAAGTTCCATGCAGTTGAAAATATATTTTTCCAGCTTTTGCTTCAATTCTATACATTTACAAATTAATGATTGTGCAAGTGGTAATAACAAATATTTCAATCACAAGTTCAATTTTATTTGACTCGTCGCACAATCTAGCAAAATATTATCAGTCGCGTGCTGTGAACGCTGCAACATTTCCGTTCGTGTCTGCATAAATTTGTGCGATAGATATTTAAGTCAAACACAATGTATTTAATGACCATGAAGGTGTGATTCTTTGACTATGTCTTTTCTACATTATGCGACTGGTTGAATAGAATGAGATTGTCGTTTATCTGAACTCCGAATGTTTTATGTAGCTTCATTTTATCACCATTTGTGTGATTAATGCTTGGTTATTTAAAGTACTTAATAAAGTGCAACGTAGGCTACACAATGCTATGTCGCAGATGTGGAGAAATTGTGCCGCCGACATCCAAGACAAATAAAATATATTTTCGAGACTACATGAGGTGAAATCAGCATTTGTGACTTCCTATTTATTATATTTAAATTACGGAAAAAATTATCGTTATTCAGTTTGCCATCGGGCTCCGATGAAGACTATGAAAGGTCGAAACCCTAACAATTCGTGCGGCTGACAATAGTTTTTCTATGTTGTTTACCTGGATATGTAGATTGGACCTGATTCTAATCTTTTGTCGTAAAACTTTTATGACTTGAGACAGGATTTTGAATTATTTCTTTGCTTTGCAGCATTTTGGTGAGCTGTTGCGGTACGTTTGAACGTTTTACCAAAGTTACAAAACACGGCTAAGTTAATTCTAACAAAATTCACAGAAAAATTTCTAATCACCAGTGTAGCTGAAAATTTTACTAATTTTTGAGAGGAATATTTAGTTTATTACCTGATTTGTATTGTAACTAAAACCGGCTGAATTTTTTCCTTAAAAATATTTCGACTACCATTGGTGGCCGTCATCCTTAGTTCATCCATCATGACAAATTTAAAACAGAAGTAAGTTCGATATTTCCCATAGCCATATCATTTATTATTCAGACTCATCTTTCACTAGATAGTTGTATTGTCACGTATATATATATATATATATATATATATATATATATATATGCATAACTGTTATGTTCGTCCAAATATGTGAAACTAAATTGGCTGAATATGGATTTGTAATTTACATGAGTTCGACTATTTGTTTCATACTCACCATATGAAATGATGTAGCTGAGGGCTTTCACAAATTTTCTGGCGAGGAGCCCAATAAATCAGATACACTCTTCATAACCTCTTGCCATGGTAAGGGATAAAATTCGAAATCCGAAAAGCTACGCAAGTTTAAAGTTTCACTCAAACCACTCAAGTTGTTGTTTAATATGAGTTGTTGTCATATCATGTGTGTGCATTCATAAATAAAATTAATTCATGTGACTGTCATTAATACACGTGTGCATCCATCTAAATGAAACTGCAATCAGTAGATATTAATCTATCGTTTACACGCGTCAGACTAATTATTTTATTTTTAACAAACAAAATGCTGTTTTACCACATTTATCCCAATACCTGGGATGGGGGCAAGACACAAAAAGTCATATTCAGTAAAATTAGAAGCTTAGCTAAGGTATGACATAAAGTAAGTGATGGTTAGAGAAGAAAATTTAGAAAATATTTAAGGAAAGAATAAGCAACACAAGGAAAGTGGAAGAAAAAATCTTTTAATAAACGTTCATCTTACTAAATCTTTTAAGGAATAGTTAGTTCCGTGATAATCCACGGTTTAAAAAGGCTAGAAATCAAATGTTTTTCAATTTTTTCATAAATAAATACTTTAAGACTGCTGATTTACAACTGATCAATTCAAATTTTGTGAATTTTCTGTTATTTAATTACGCAAAATGTTGGTCATATAAACATTTGAGCACTTTGGACCTTATAGGGAACACTTATCATATCCTCAGTGGATTTCTAACAGGTTTCTAATGGCCATTTTCCCCATAGTTGCGTCATATACGAATTGTTATGGCGACGGAACATAGAGTTAACTTGGCAATATCAAGCGAAGTGGGTTCGTTATCATCAGTATCAGTACGTTTTCCCAAACGATGTTCACTATATTTTGAGTATATTGCTCTAGTGCCACTTTTTTCTGTAAGAAGTTACATGTTTCAGTTATTGATTTCAAGGTTTATTCTGAAATAATCACTTGTATTTTGACAAATGTGTAGCTATATCCTAAAATTTGAGAAATGTGAAAAAAGTTAAACTCGTTCAAGAATGTTCATAAGGATAGAAGGGCAATAGGTAATTTCAATTTGAAGAATAATTTAACAGCCACACAAATATTAACTCTGAAAGCAAATAAAAGAATCAAAATTAGCTCTCTTCTTCAGCAACTTTTCCGCTTATAATCATTAATACAAATTACGATTAGCCAATTATGGTGTTCCTTTAACAAATTAATATAAATATTGATACATTCAAAATAATCCTATTCGGATATTTACCACTATATCCATCTAAGTTTAGATCCATGCATCTCAATTACCATTAGTTTACGTGGAGTATCAATTAAATATTGTTAATCGATCTGTCAAATTTAGACGAGCCATATAGTTATGCAATTCATAGTAAGATTACACTCATATTTCTAAAATCTATCTACACACGCATAAATTAAACAAGCTTACGTATGCAAAAAATACCAGATCACAGGCAAGCGTTCGAAGTATCACTAAACTATTAATTTGCTTCACCCCGCTAGTGAAATTTTTCTGTTTCATATCTAGACTCATATAAACTTGGAACTATTGCTTTAATTAAGTTTGCGATCTTGATTTAAATCCCTGAATCATTATGTACATGCATTTTCCAATAAAAACTAAGCATTGTATAATTTTGACAAGGGAATTCATCCTTTAGACCGGTTTCATCTTTAAGGAATGGCGTTGTTGCGATACTGAATTAATTGAAATTACCTGATCTGCGTTTTGACTAACGCAGCTTTCATTGTTCCAGTAATTTTCTTTTTTCATAATATTTCGATCTACATTACCGTAGATCTTCATCATATGCATTTCACGAAACAAATGAAGCAAGTGTGTTATTTCCTCTAGTCATAATATTTATATACCTCAAGCTGACCTTTCATTAGATGTTCGCGTGTCACATGTGTGTGTGCATTTTTATAACCGCTGTTTTCATCTAACTAATTTAGAACAGAGTGTCTGAATAATAATTTATCAATTGCATGCAATAATTATTCGTTTTTACACATTCAATGTAAATGACGTAACTGAGATGGGGAGACCCATAATTCAGAAACACTCATCATAAAACAGGCGTTTCAGGCCTTCCAGAATTATGTCAAGTACGACGGAAAACAGGCTAGCGAGGGATCCAAACCGCATTGCATATATATATAAATATAAATATATATATATATATATATATATATATGTATATATATATATATGCAATGATTTGATCCTCTATATCTATACAACTGTCTGTATTCTTTATGTTGTTTGACGACTGGTAAAGTACAAGGGGATTGGTGTTTGCTTCTAGCTCGTAAACTTGATTTAAAGTATTGTTACCACTACCCGCGCAATCAATTATTGTTTAATTGTATTTTCTATTTATCGTATTTCCCATTTGAACATAATGATGCAGGAAATATGACAGAACTAAAAACTATACATAATTTGTTTTACAATCAAATAAGTCAAATTTATAAATTAAGTTTTACCAATTTCGTACTGAACGAAAAAAAGCTTTTGTCTGATCTTAGGCCAAAGTTTGGCTATTAGCTGAA
The DNA here is from genome assembly GCA_029291075.1 of Eudiplozoon nipponicum. Taxonomy (NCBI): domain Eukaryota; kingdom Metazoa; phylum Platyhelminthes; class Monogenea; order Mazocraeidea; family Diplozoidae; genus Eudiplozoon; species Eudiplozoon nipponicum. Next base: position 78,771 of record JAQBSW010000589.1, read on the forward strand.
AAAAGGCGAAATGAATACATTTATTTTCATTACGTATACTTTGACGAATCCTTATTTCAGGAATAATCCAACACAAACACAAAAAAGGGAATAACATTTAAATGCATTCATGCTATTAAATCGTGAATCATTCTGTAACTAAACATTTAGAAAATTAATAAGTTTTGCATAATTATTACTTTTATGCCAGGTTTCATTTACTCAAGTTTTATTTTTATTTAGGTGTAAAAAACCAGTTCCTGCCCACGAATTCTGATTATTAAAGTATCGTAACAATAAGATTACAGGTTCGGGACGCTTAAATAAGTCTTGTAAAAATCAATAGTTTATTATAGTATGGGTGTAATTCCAAACTCCAAAATTTGTCCTTCAAAATAAAACTATCAAAATTATACGTGGATTTAAATATTTTTACATCGGTTACTGATACAAACCTTGATAGGAAAAGAAGTTTTGCAGATCCGTATGAAGGGCAAAATGAAGAAAGTTCGGTCTGACCAATCTTTGCTTACGTTTAACAATTGCTTTCACTACAATTACCGTTGTGAGAAGGGATGAAAAAAATTGGCATTTCGCATGAATGGCTTTAAATAAGTTTGTATGTATTAAAATTATTTTTATCGACATTTAAAAAAAATGAGACTAGAAATTTTAATCGAAAGTAGAAATAGCTTTATACATAACTCCTTTTTGTAATAAAACTGTCATCTTCATTTAAATGTGTTAAACGTTTGATGTTTACATGCCGGATAATGTTGAAATGAATAAAAGGAAACCGTTTCGGAAATAGCAAGTAACATTAGACTCGGTAAACATTTCAAAAAAAAAATTGCCAAAGTGTGGTCTAAAATTGGTTTTAAATAAAAATAAGTGGATAATTATTATAAAACAATGTAATTTTTTGGATTGTGTTTGATGATAATCTGAAATTTCAACGAGTCAGTTCGGTTGGAATTTTTCTCTTGAAAGTAAAAAATGAGATGATAGATATTAAGTTTTCTTAAACATAACTTAGCAAATGTGTATTAAATAAAGAATTAGGTCAGGATTCAAATATATACAAATATATATATATATATATATACATATAATATATATATATATATATATATATATAAATCAAAATTAACGACAATGTTTATAGGATAACTATTTCTCAAAGGTGTGAGGCATTTATTTTCTATATATAAATATACTGAGGTACAGAACGAAATTGAAGAAAAAAGTGAAACGATGGACAACATATGGGGAAAAACATTCGTACAAGCAACAACCAAGAAAACAAACGCTTACTTATTATTTATTTAAATCATAGTTGAAAACTTTATATAAGCACCATTCCCAATATATACATTCATATATCAGTATAAACTAAGCGTTATAAAATGACGAGAATCACTCTGCAATACACAGACGCGTACGCATATGCACTTACAAATCAACCCAAACAAGAAATAGAACAAAATATGAAAATAAGAATATTTGCCGCCCACATAATCAAATGAAATCCAAGGATATATATATATATATATATATTACTTATCCCAATTTCGATCTTCAGCTACGTCGATTCCAGATCGCTACTCCAATGTGTCTAATGTGTTAAAACGGTGTATCGAAAATGAATTAATATATTTATCATATGTTTCAATGAATTTTCTATAAATGAAGAAGTAATTTATGCCAATTAATGTATTTGCGATTGTTCAAACTTATTCTATTATAGGTTGGATTAGTAGAAATTTTAACATATCTTCAAGATATGCAAATTTCTATAGACTAAAATAGTCCAAAATTTATAAAAATTATGTTTATGCACGTATATATCAAAAATATATGCACAGTAGAAGTTTATTTTTGGAAAATTAATTTACACTGCTAACGAGACGTTTATGAAATATTTATGAATTTCAATTCTTTAAATTCAATTTGTTCACTTTATCACATTTTGATTTTTAAGGTATATGAAAATTAAAGTCTTACGCAATTTGCATGCAAGAAACCAATTTGTCATTCTTGTTTGGCCCTTCCATTTTATATTTACTTATATTAATAAAATCAGTACAAAAATATGATAACGATTACGATTTGAAATTCAAAGTTACATGTTTTCTGTAAAGAGTGGATAGTTTTCTAAACGGTTTATTGATAGCATCAATGATGGTGCTTCGTAGAATAACATTTATATTTATTGAAAATTTCATCCATGAAAGAGGATAAAATATATCGATTGTAAACAAATATAGCATGTTATCTGTTGATAATAAATAAATATTTTTTTATAAATTATGAAGCTAAAGCAACAGTAATTTAAAATTAAATTATAGTTGAAGTAGAAAGTTTGAGGAATTTTCTAAAGCTATAGCACCATAAGAGAACATCTTAATGTCTATTTAAACGTGTGGCAACTAAAAATGATAAAAATGATAACTTACCCATGTTTAATTGTTTATTTAATGACAAATTTATTTAAAGGTTTAAACAAAATGAACAGTTCACTAACAATATTTAGTTAATTATTTATAACAATTAAATATATTTTAAATGTACTTTCAATTAAAGTGGAATATAACTTCGATACTTGCATTACATTATCATGGCTTGTAAATTTATATTTTAGATATTTTATTAATATTCAACTAAAAAGATTGTTAAAATATTAAACGATCTAGAATATATGCATGGTTGGCTAGCGTACGATTTAAAAGAAGTTTAATTTTAAACACAGTAAATCATGTTGAATATAGATAACACCATATACGATGAAAGATAAATTAAGGATGTCCAACAACAGCTGTGGTAATGGTGATGTGGAAATTTAAATAGTAAAAGTATGTTTGTTGAGAATAAAAGCGCTTAATTTATTAAAACGAATAAAATTGAAAACTATTAGGAGATATTCCTTCATAACCTACACGTCTTTTTACACCTTTGATCTTGCATGTGCAGTTGCACTGAGTCAATAACCTTTATTATATGAATGAATAGACCTAAAGTTGTATTGCCTCCGCACTTTAAATTTTATTTTGAAATCAAACGCTGGTTCGTAGAGATAGGCAGATATACCACAGGGATAACACTTAGTGGCATCTCTTGAGAATATTTGAATTATTCAAGCAGTGCTGCGTAGGAATGTTGATCTAATATGCCGATTCCAATTCGAATCGCAGATAAATGTATTTAGATAAGTAGATTACATTACTCAAATCTTTGTATCGATATCTGTTATTACGGTGTGTGTTAATGCAATGCTCTATATATATATATTCCTATAAAATGTTGATTAAAAATCAAATCGTGATTAAATATATTTAGATTAGTAGAGCAACGGCACTCGCGCTGTGTTAACCAAGACATGTTATTATAAATGGTGTATTAATGAAATTCAGAATTTACATGAAAAATTAATTTGTCTATCACTATTGAAATTTTGAGTAATTCCTGATTATCAGTAACCACACTATGGGAGCCGCGGCTTGTTTTTGAGATGCTGTAATGTTTAGATATATACTTTAATTTGTCATTTACAATTCGAATCGAGAATAAGTTTTGTTAGATTAATAGAGTATCTGGAACTGTACTGCGTGTAACGATGTATTCTAATGCAAATTATGTGCTATTACTATGTTGCGTAATAATGTCTCTCTGGTGTATCAATTCTTGGGTTCAGCACTAACTCCGATCATTTTCAGTATCAGGCCAAAATTGTTCATAATTTCTTTGCAATGCGTTATGCAAGGCAGATGAGAAAATTACAATTAGAAATAAAAGAAAATTAATAGAGAAATCAAGGTTAATGAAATCAAAGTGTTCAGCTTTATCACAGATTAATGGGTTTTACTCAAGAAATTTCTTCGCCTCCAATATTAAACCAAATCTGCTCGTAATTGCTAAATATAAAATCAGCCAGGGCATGCTGGTGATATGGCTTCATGTTTACAAACAAGTAAACAGTAAAATAAGGCAAACATTAAGTGGGAAATGCATATACGATGCAAATTAAACGGACAGTAGAAATTTAAAGCCATAACAATGACTGAATGATACTCTAGATTGAATTAGCAAAAATGCTGGTTTTTATTAAATACTATGTTAATAAGCTATGGATTTTCACAAGCTTAATTTAATTATTTGACCAATTGGAAAAATGACAGTTTGGATTTGAAAAAGTAGCTTAAATGAATTGTGAGGAGGGCAAATATGCAACAGAAAACATTAAAAAATCAATCATAATGTAGTTATGCTAATGATCTAAAATATATTGAGTTACCTATAGCAACACGCTTAATAAATTAGTTGTATATTTCTAGAGCAAAATATACGTAGAGATGTGCATTAATTAAGCCAATTCTTAACAAACCTTAAAATATCTAAGCAGTTTAAGAGGATTATTCTAATTTCACAGAAGAGAAATTCAAACCAAATTCTAATTTATATAGAAATTTGCGCGGTTTTTTAATGTTTAATTATTCAAATTTTAATTCATATATGAAAGCAGAAAAGCACCAACGAATAGTTTAATTTTGAAAGATTTACAAAACCGAATATTTTCATTTTCTGTGAATTTATCGGAAAGCAAACTGAATTAAAATAAATAAATATATCATGAAAGTTACATTTCTTTCGAATAGTTTATTGATTGGGAATTATCACCTTTAGATTCATTATTATGTTTAATTAAACTGACAATCTTCTATTAAATCTATAATTTTTTTAGTAGTAATATTTATTGAAGATAGTTAGGTTAACTTACAGGATTTTCTCTCTGTTTTGCGTACTCACATATGCAAGCTGCCTAAACAAATAAATATTAATTATATGATGAAGCTGAGAGATGTTTTTAAAAATACGTCGAATTTAAAAGGATTTAAAATCATGTATTTTCAGGTCACGCATATTGTTTATTCAATAGGAATTTAATTTGCGCACATATGTTATCGAATTATTGCTTATACGGTCGAATGTTTAATTCCTGTGCCAATATTTATTTAAGACTGTTTAGATCATAATTATTTTGGATACATTTATGCCGTTGAAATCTTCATCAAATTTAAGAATTGACAACATCGAGAAGTTAAAATTAATGAATTTAAAAATTGTATAAATTTTATTTTTTAATATAAAGCAGGGAATGATTTGTCAATGGGGCGATTTGCCAAGAAATTTTTTCCCAACATTGAGGTAGCAATAACTCTAATACTGTATAACAAATTGATAATTATATTAGAAGATTGACGGATTAGATTGTTTATGTATGTATATATATTCTTAATGATAATTTTATGGCTATTACCACACAATAAGATGTAGAATAATAATTCAAAATCCATAAATTGTCAATTTAACTATACGAATCTAAAATTTGAATAGCTCATGGAATTTCACTGTAGTGTTTTCAAAAAGTTACATCATTTTGGTAATATTTATGAACATAAAAGCAAAAATATGACTTGAAAAAGATTTATGTTGAAGGAAAATTTCTTCGACATTTCATGTCAATTTGCAAAGAGGGATTGAAAAGTGCATATGCATTATTTCAAAATTGTTTATTAGGTATTATGTTTCTGGTAAAAAAATCTAATTCCGCAAGAAACAGAAGGAAAAACCAATGTCAGCTGGAACGAATGGTGTAATCTCATGTACACATGCATTCCATGCTTAATGTGGATTTATTAGTGGGAATAGACACTAAGCCCTTTGCACATTAGATATTTGGTCAAGAAATGTGAGACCATTGGCGGGTACAAGCATCTTTACAGATCAATAAACAATAATTGATTGCGTTGGTGGTGGTAACAATTCTTCAAATCAAATTTATCACTAGCACGTGAATGCATAAAATATGCCTGAACGAGCCCCTCTAAATAAATCAAATGAATGAAAAATCGAGCAACTCTGGTGTGAATAGATACAATCTTCCACTTCGTGAAAATCTATTTTGTTATAATGATCCACATCTGTGTGTACCTACAACATAATTTAAACAATAATTGATTGCGCGGGCGGTGGTAACAATTCTTTATATCAAATTTTCGAGCTTGAAGTAAACACCAATCACATTGTATTTAACTAGTCATCGAACAACATAACACAACTACCGCCAGTCGCATGCCTTGACACGTTTCAAACTTCCATGATGATCATCAGAGTACGACGGCAAACTGAATCGCGAGGATCAAACAGCAATGCATATATATGGAAGGCAATATTAGACATGCGGCTCTCACCTCTAGTAGTCTTGCATATAATGTCAGCTGAAAATATGTACTCACAATATAATTGCGTTAACTTCATATAAAGTATTCCAAATTGCGAGTTCAAAGTCAACTAATTATATATAATATACACGGAGCCTGTAAATAATGCCCACACGGTTTTTTTAAAAGCTGAGTCAGTTCATGGTACCAACACGAAGGATTTCATAATAAATTTGGGAACTACAACAACTTCTGAACACTTGTTACTACAGAAAATCCATACATCCTGGACTTGATCAATAGCAGTTATTTCATTTTTCGCTAAAAATTACAGCATTGTATAAAATATATATTAGTTAGATACTGCTAAATGCGAAGAACTAAAGTATATAACTGTTTTTATAAGATATTATCAATCTAGTAAAATACTGGTTCAAATAGGACCCGAAGGAAAAACCAAATCAACTTGAACGAATAGTATAATCTCATATAGACATGGGTTTCGTGCTTACATGAAATTCATTAGAAGTAGCCGGTAATAAGTCAGATATTTGGTCAAGAAATGAGGGCATTTGGATTGTTAAATTTCGTATACTAATATATATATCGAAGCAGCAATATATACTGGGCCTGTAAAGGGTACCAACACTGTGGTTTTCAAAATTTTGTATCCGTACATGGTAACAACACAACGGATTTCAAGTTACGCTGAATTTCACCTAAATTGAGAATTCTAACAAATTTTGAACACGTGTTATTCCAGCAACACCAGATGGCGTGGATATGTTGGAGTAAGACGTGTTCAGAAATTGATTTAATACTCAATTTTGGTGAAAATTAGCATATCTTGAATTATATTGTGTTGGTACATGTGCTGACTCTGTGTTTTGAAAATTGCAGTGTTGGTACCATTTACAGGATTGGTATATAACATATATAATGAGTTGGCTTGGAAGTCGCATTTTCGAAGAATTTATATGAAGTTAACTGCCTTACTATAGGAATAAATATTCGAATAGAAGATTGTAACGTCCAATTTTCCCACATTTTCGGTCAGATATATAGTGGATAAAGGGCGTCGTCAGTAAGCACATAACACATGTGAAAATGAGATAACATCTTTCGTTCGTGCTGAATTTGATTAATCCTGGTAGCCAAACTTGGACTAATTTATTTCTTGATACGGAATACCTAATAAAAAATTGCATTCGTATTAGCACTCACAACAAAATGTATGGAACATTATCTCGTCGTTTTGATATACAACTTACAATAAAAAAGGATTCTCGTTCATTGTATTATTGTAATGCAATGCGCTTTGATCTTCGCTAGTCAATTTGCCGTTGTACTCTGATGATGATCATGGAAGGTCGAAACGTGTCAGTGCGTTGCGACTGGCGGTGGTTTTGTTATGTTGTTCAACGACTGGTTAAATACAATGGGATTGGTGTTTACTTCAAGCTAGATATAAATAATTGTTACCACCACCCGCGCAATTAATTATTGTTTATATGTGGTTTAATTTTAGTTTACTTCCTATGAAATAGCCGCTCATCGTAGGCTGATAAGCACACATTGCTCGTTATTTTTATTTTTGGTCTCCATTCTAGAACACGGCCGTCAATTCATAGATGACGATCGCACATTGCCAATAAGTTTATATTTAGTTTTCTTTCTACGAAGTGGCCATCCACATTAGGCTCAAAGCCACTCACTGCTAATTAGTTTATCTTTATGTTTACTTCTAGAAGATGGCCGCCCATCCAAGGCTGACGAAAACTAACTGCCAAATAGTTTATATTTAGTTTTCTTTCTTGCACGTAGCCGCGCATCCAAATATGACGAGCACTTAATGTCAATTAACTTATGTTTAGTTCCTTCTTTGAGATTGGTGCCAATGCATGCCTGACAAGCAATTACTGGTCACTAGCTTATTTTAGTATTCCATTTAAGAGATGGACGCACATTCATGGCAGACGAACACTAACTGGCAATTATTTAAAAAAATAATCGTTAAATGCGATTTTCGTGCATAAATAGCTGATAAGCATTTGCTGACAATTAGATTAATTTTATTTCTTTCCATGTGAAGGCTTCTCATTTGTTTTACAGTTTTCCATCTATTAGATTGCCACATCCATGGAAGAATAACACCTTCTGGCCAATATTATATTTTAAGTTTCCCTTTTATGAGAGTGCCGCGTATCCAAGGCCGACGAGCACTTTGAACCAGCCAATTTAATTTTAGCTTGCCTTTTTATGAGACGGACGATCATGCAGGGCTGACTACCACTCAATGCCCAGTTGCTTACTTCTAATTTTCCGTCACATAGACGGTCGTCAATCTAACTCTGATGAGTACTTTCAGCCAATTAGATTATTTTTCGCTTTCTTCCAGTGAGATGGCCGCACGTAAACCGCGGTCGGCCGTTTAGTTTCTTTTACAGTTTTGCTTCTAAAATGACAGGATTGCATTTTTAGCGAATTCGTTTATTTTTGTTTTCCTCCTTTGAGATGGCCGCCCATTCGAGGCCGAAGTGCACCTACTGCCATTTAACTTCTTTTTAACATTTTTTCAATATGAGGCAACTGTCCATGCAACCCTGCCGATCGATTGCTGCCTATCAATTTGTTCTTAGTTGTACTCTTACGAAATGGCTGCCGATCCATGGTTCAATATCACTTAGTCGACACTAAATAATTTAATTTTCCGTATATGAGATTGCCACCAATCCAATGCTAACGAGCAATTAAGTCCAGCTAAATTATTTTTAGTCTCTCCTTTCAGATACCTGCATGTCGTGCTGATAAGCACTCACTGTTCATTAGCATATTTTTAAATTTCCATTCGTGAGATTGGTGCTCATGCCAGACTGACTACTATTCATTCCAAATTAATTTTTCTTTCACAAAGCTGAACGCACATCCAAGGCTATAGAGACACATCTGACGGTTTTGAAATGTTACTTTTACTTATACTACCTATGTTGGCTAGTTCTATGTGACAACTTGTTAATGCTTCGTTTTCCATCTATATGACGCACTGCTATTCACATTCGCTGGCGTCAACTGACAGTTTTTTTAATAATATTTTTTCATCATTATTGTTCTCGGCTATCCTTGTGGGCGGGCGCAATCTGACAATTAATTACTAGTAAGATTTTCGTCTACATGATGCACTGGCGTCTATGCTGACGTCCGTCATCTTAAAATTTATTCATGGTTACAAGTAAAAAATTTAGAAAGTGCGGGTAGTAATAAAAGTTATATATATTAAGTTTGCTAGCCTGGTATAAAAACTAATACCATAATATTTAGCCAGTCAAACAGCATAGCAAAACTAGCTGCATTCATAAGTGTTGACGCGTTTCAAACTTCCATGATCATCATTAGAACAGGACCTAAAACTGTCCAACACAGATTAAACCGCAATGCATATATATGGTAAGAAAAATGAGCTATGTGGCTTTTAACTCTAGTAGCCCATGTTGGGCTACTGTGCGACTGGATGTTCAAATTTGGATTGTTGTTTAAATAAAGGTCGCTAACCTGATTGAAAGATATTTTACCACCATTGGTAGCCATAGAAATTCCAGCTTGACGACCGGCGGGCACAAGCTGGTTAGTCCGCGAATGTTAACCTGTACCTTGCCTGCGTCTAATGAGAGACAACCATCATACATTTTCATGTTAAGCCTAGGGTTTGGTCTAACTACGCAGTAACACGTAATGTTAAATGTGTAATGACGGAATGTGAGCAAGCGTGCCAGACGCACTGAGCAGGTATCAGCTGCTGAAGGCAATTTCGGTCACTGGAATCTGGACAAAACTTGCTCATCAGCCTTGATTGGCATACTATCTAAGTGAAGGAAGAATCCGAATACAAATCATCTCTACTATAAATAGGCGGACTAGTGCCTTCTACAGCCTCCATATACCTATGAACGATACGAATTATAATGATTACATATTGCATCGGCCTTATCCGTTTTGTCGTGCTGGGTGGAGACGCGAAATCAGGCTATTGCAGACGGCTTAAACTCCATTGTTGTCTCCTTTCCTTCTTTTTTCTCTTCTTAATTCAACAATAATAATCTTTTAGATGCTATGTATGTGGTGGGTAATGGTAATATCACTGAGTCAGATATCGGATTGCCAAATATATAAAATAGTTCAAGTAGACTACCATTCATTAAACCTAGGATTGTTTATAACGTCGGCGCATTTGATGTGCGAATATAAAAGCAACCTGTAAAACAAGAAGCTCTTGCACGTACATTGGATAAATTTGAAATTAATTTAAGTTGAGTATCTGAAACCAGAATATGTGAGCCTACGAGTATTTCAGAACTGAGTGAACCATTCTTATCTACACGTTATTAGTATCGAAAATTTGGTTTGAAAATCTTTTCTCAAGCCGGTAAATGGGGCCTAAATTGGCCTTAGCACACGAGCTGAAGCGAGATTAACTAAATTGGTCCCTGTAAAAAAGCCGACTTTGTGCGGCACGTTTAAATACATCTACTAAAATCAATGCAAAACAACTTAATCAACGTTGTCGTTACGTTATATCTGCATATCATCCCACCGATTACGGCGCTGAAGACATCAATGACGCTTTTACCTCGACAAAAGCTCTTTACTGATTAGAGAAAGAATTTAAGATATAATCTTCGTTTTGTGTGACATAAATGCTCAAGTTATGCGACTAAATAATGCAGATTATCATTTATGTTGTAAATATTCCTCAAACACGATGCACAACGATAAAGTGAGTGAGTATTGGATAGCTATGCAGAACATTGATTATACTTATTTAGCATAAATCTCAAGATTAGTGTAAGACGTTAGGCCACATGGCGTCCTTCAACCTCCGGACACGGTGGACTCAAATAGATTATGTTAGATGGTGTGGTTGTAACCAGGATTGTCGATCGCCATGGAAAACTTATGTAGACTCGGATCATTCACTTATTCTTCGTAGATTAGCACCAAATTATACCAAAAATTATAATAAACTTCAAATAGATGTAAGCAATATCGATCAACCTTCCTTTCGATGGAAACGTAAAGATATTCTAAAGTCAAAGCTGACCGCACTTGATGGCGAAAATTCGATTTTAATATGGACGAAAATAGGTTTCTCTATGCAAAATCTAGGTACTACTGGATGTGGCATTGTAGGCCCTCGTAGAAGTAATTAGTGCTTCCCATTAAAATTTAAAGAGATACTTGAAACAAGGCGCCAAATTACTCCTGGCTCGGCTTATAATTATGCTCGTAGAAAAGTAAGACACCAAATTAAGCGCAGCCTAAAATTCCAACTCGAAAACTTATGAAACAGAGAGGCTGAAGAGATGGAAAAAGCGTTTGGATCATGTAGTAGCCACTGATTGTTCTAACGTATCCGCTGAAATGGTCCAAGAAAATTAAAAGTTAGCCAAAAGAAAAATGGTAGTAACAATTATCTATTAAACGATAAATAATTTTCTCTTGATAGATGAGCAGAACACTTCAAACTCAATTTTTATTTAGCACCTGCGTCAATTCCGTTTCTCAAAAGCATGCCTATTTCAACAGTATGAAATTTTAATCTCGAAGAACCATCAGAGTTAGAAATACGTGATGCAATCTTATCTCATAAACGTCGAGAATCTAGAGGCCCCGATGATTTATTTCCGATCATGTTAATTGATGGTGGTGATATAATTTCAAGAACGTTGACTAATTTACTACAGTATAGAATAAGGAGACAGTACCACTTGATTGAAATGAGTCGATTATCATTCATAATTTAAAAAAATATGCAATCGTAATTCGTGTTCGAATCATCGTGATATAAGCTTGATTTCAGTCTTGTCAATGGTATTTTCTTCAGTTATCTTACGTGATCTTAGCGCTTGGCATAAATCACACGCTAGAGAGGTACGAGCTTTATTCCGGTCAAGACCGGTCAGTATAGATAATATTTTTACCTTAACAAATGTTCTTGAACATCGGCATGTATATAGTCGTTCCACAACATCTGCCTCTCTAAACTTCAAGAGTGCACTTCTTTCGATGGATCGCAATTATCGATTCGATATTTTGGCGAAAAATTATATTCCCACCTAATCTTTTAATTTTATACGCTCTCTATACCCAAAAATTACTGGTTGCGTTAAGGTCTACAACGAATTAACGCACAACTTTAATATCAGCAGTGTTGTTCTTCAGGGCTGGCAACTTTCCCCCTTTTAGTTAAAATAGTAATAAATGCTATTATGAAGGAGACTCTTCCACACGATCAAGATACAGGCGTAGAATTTTCTCGCGTGGTAAATTTGACGATCTTGATACTACAGACGATATCGTTCTATTATTTGAAAATCGATTTACTGCCCAGACCACCTCTACTAGATTAGCAGACTTCGTTGCGTTTTACAGTTAAATACTGTTTGTTGCGAAGAACTAATATATATGCAAGTATGTATTAGGTGTTGCGAACCTAGTAACAAATTAGTTCAGTATTTAACAGTATTTAACTGTAATATATTGAATTGAATGATGTCATGCTTACTGCGAAATGTGATAACTGATATCGATGAAGGCCAGAGTGTATGGTTTAACTGGAGTAACAGGTGTTCGGAAATTGTTGTAATTCTCAATTTGGATGAACTTTAGCATAAATTTATATCCATCAGGTTGGTATCATGTACCGACTCGGAAACCATAGTGTAAGTATCCGGTACTCATCGATTTCAAAAATGGTATCAGTTACTAACACAATAGCCATAGTGTTAGTATCCTTTACAGACTCGGTATATATATTATATAGTGTGAGTTAGCATTGAAGTCGCATTGTCGTTGACTTTATATTATGTTAGCTTCACTATTGCGGGTTTACACATTCGTATAGTAGATTGTACCGTCCTATTATTCCACATTCTTCGACCAAATATATAGTGGTTAAAGGGCGTAATACCAGATCCTTCTGATTAGTCGCTAGTAAGCACGAAACGAATGTGCATGAGATTATACTTTCCGTTCATGCTGCCTTTGGTTTATCCTTTTGGTCACAACTGAACTTAATTTGTTGCGTTTTGTTGTATGACAGTCGCAACCTCTAAATAGAAGTTTCTTTTACAGGACCATCCACCACTTACTCTAACTCTGAGATTGTAGTGTGAAGATTTGGACATAGTTCGCAGGTTTGCATACCTTGGAAGCTCAATCAATAACTGAGGGATTATATTTGGCGAGATAAGTATGAGAATCATGAAAGCCAATGTAGCTTTCTTGAATCATTGCCATTTATGGCGAAACTCGACTATTTTACTCTGCGTTAAAGGGCGTGCCTACAATGCATCTGTTAGCACAGTTTTATTATGCGTTAGTGAGACTTGGCTTTTTAGATTTGATGATTTTGGACACTTACAGGCATTAGGCCATCGTTTTTGGGAAGCATAGCACATGTAGGTTATCAACATCGAATAACTAACGATTAAATCCGCAGACGTATTTTCGGATAGGCCAACAAGTGCTCCTTGTTAGAAAAAACCAAAAAATCTCCAACTAGTACATTTTGCATACGCATTCGTTTCGATTTCCCAGTACAGCACTGTTCGCTCGCCCAGCGCCAATTTGGCGTAAGAAACACGATGAACAGATTTTGACATGGCAGCAAAATTTAAAGTAAACTACATCAAATTTGGGTAGTATAGGGCCCATAAGTCTATAAGGATGGGGTCTAAATTTGATCTTCACATGTATTCAAGGCAGTTTGATCCTCGATAGTCAGTTTGCCATCGTACTCTGATGATGATCATGGAAGGTCGAAACGCGTCAGTGCGTTGCGGCTGGCGGTAGTTTTGTTATGTTGTTCGATGACTGGTTAAATATAATGGGAATGGTGTTTACTTCAAGCTTGCAAACTTGATTTAAAGTATTATAATCAAGGTTGCGATCTTAATATAAGCACCTGACCCGTTAATTACTTACATATGTCAGTATAGAATAAGAAATCTAAAGTGTAGAAAAAGCAATTCATACAGTAGATGGGTTTCGTTCTTATTGGAAACTCATCATGTAATGACCAGAATTTGCCGCGGACAAGGCTCGAACCTGGACATGTCTGCTTCGTGATCTGGTGCTCTAATCACTGAGCCACTCAGCCGCACAATACACTACACAAAATTTTCAGATATATACTAAATAATGTAAATTTGTTTGTCTGTTTTTCCGTTAGGTGGAGCTCATATGGCACCCAATTAGAAACAAAGTTCCAACTAACCATCCAAAATCTGCCATTAGTGAACATAAACCACATTAAATGGCGCAACCATTGTGCGTTTAATTAAATGTTCATTTCAATACCACTTTCCTTGTCCGCAGCAAATTCTGTCCAGTACATGATGAGTTCCCAATAAGGATGAAACCGGTCTACTGGATGAATTAACAGTTAAATATTGTTTGTTGCGGAGAACTAATATATATGCAAGCATGTATTAGGTGTTGAATTGTCTTTTCTACGCAATAAAACTCCTAGTTTATACTGACATATGTTAGTAATTAATAAGTCAGGTGCTTCTATCAAGATGGAAACCTTCATTATAATAAATGCTATCACCGCCCGCGCAACCAATGTTCGTTTAATTAAGAGAGCATATGTTCGGATAGAAAAATCAAATGAATTCTGAATGTTTGAGAAGATGCATTTTAATTGATTAATTGTACAAAAAAATGTGAAGTCTAATTTTGGTACAACGGAGGGATAAGATTTGCATGTAAAATATTGTGCGTTGTGAAGATTTTTTGCATTAATAAATGACTTTATTTTATCTTTGCTAGCCAATGTAGGTGTCGCAACTTGCAACACAATTAAATTTGATTGTCGAAGGAAAAGCTAATATTAGCCACGGTACATGGATTACGCGTGGATTGTACAGCGTCACTACGACATAGAATATTCCTGAAGATTGTCTGTCTTGCGAATTTAGCTAATTTTACGGTCAACTGGGCAGGCGATTGGCATAGGGTTAAGAATAGTCTCACATGTAACTGAACGTAATGCGAGAATCATTAAGTGTATTACGTTGGCTGAAGTACCCGTAATAGACGATGATGTTATACCATTCTTAGATTTCAAATGTATTAAATTTACAATAGAATTCAACTGTTTAGTTTAGGCGGAGGTCATTCTTAAACTGCATTTGGTGAAACGCAATGTTAGTCTGATATGTTTGGAGGATAAACAAGTGCTTCTATCTGTAGTCATCACATTAGGAAGCAACAATTATTGAATTCTTCTGCAGAAACTTCGCAGAGATTTGATATCGAAAGCCATGGAGTCAAATTATCATTCACGGCTACATGCCTGCATAAAGGGAAATAATGCATTTGATAGACAGGGTAGAATATTATTGTAATAAGTGCGATTATACGAGATTTTGGGGAAATCCTTCAAATACTTAGGCGACGAAATGTCCTTAATCGAATCTGCTTCGGAAGCTAAAGACTGTATCGTTTGCGACAAAATACGCCACATTAAGAATTCGATTAACGTCATTGCGATTGTTTTATATAACGATAGATTTTGAGCCCGTTCTTCGCAAGGCTCGGAAAATAATTGCTTATATGTAATGCACGCAAATCTAGTTTGCGAAAGAAAATGTTTGTCACCAAGTAGCGTCATTTTTGTCGCGAAAGATGCTTTCCATAAAGCGCTTAATACACCATATGGTGCACAATAAATCTGAATTCATATAAAGTTCTTTGATTGGATCGAAAACATTTAGCAACTTCAGCTTTACCTTGAGTCTCAAGGATAGGCTTCACATAAGTCAATAAATAAAGGAAAATATGACTCCTAACTATTTCCAGATGTTTACTAAAAGTTGGAATTATATATCGTATTTGTTTTTATTCCAGGATTTAGCTAATGATAAGTATCGCATGCTCAAGAACACCCATTAGCTTTCGACGCCAGATTAAACGGAGAAGCCAATATATTTTCAGTCATATTCCTGCCGAGCGGTCTTTAGTTTGGAGAAAAGCAGCCGCGTTTTATTAGGCGCACGTACTGACATTCTCATAAGTTGCTTTTAGCTCATAGATTCGATTTACTGAGATTCAACAGAGACCGATGCTTTTACATGCTAGGATATCGCTGTCGAATAATATATCCGGTAAGGTTAGACAACGAGTAATTTTAAACACATACTGTTTAGTTACAAATTTTAATGAGTGACCATTGGTAAAGGCAAAACTGGACTTATTAACTATCAGATCCTAAAAGAAATCTAATCTTCACAATTGAATCATGGCCTGTTTAATTTAAAATACAAGTTCAAATGAAGTTGCATAAAATGTGCATCGTTAAAAAAAGTGTGATAGAGCGACCACTGTTAGTTGGAATTGATTACATCGTGGCTGTCGCCAAAAATACACCTAACTTAAATTCGGCATCAGAATCGTCTGTGAGAAATCACGGATCTGCGTTAGTATTTCCAATAAATTTTATCCCGGGTTTAAATGTATCAGAGGCATAATTTTGTTCGGGTATTTCGGAAGATGAAATTCGTCAACGGGCCATTCTTCGATTTATACAGTGCTATCTTCCGCATCATTCTATTCGTAGATCTTTCTACTCAAAGGCAAGGAGTCGGTGTGAACAATGTCAATGCACCGCATAACAATGATTGACGCCTATGTGTTTGGCGCCACAGTTGAAGCGTAAATATTACGGTCCTCCACTATAATATATTTTTATATCTGCGGACAGGATTTGGAGCTAAGTTTCGGCCCCGGATAAAATACCATCGATGCATAAAATATGTGAACATGAATGTACACCTGCAGTTCATGAATGCATTTGAATATCATTCAATTAATATTTCAACTAACTTAATATTAAGTAGGCCCTATTTAATGTTAATTTTCCGCAACCAAACGTGCAACACTATTGTGTGATGTCTACAGAAAAAAAATACTTTAAAGAGATTTAAAAAAAACTTATTGATTTGAAAATCTCCTTGCCATTAAAAGAGGAGAAGCAATGTTCAAACACCTGTCTAACAAATTTCGCTAAAAATTGTACGTATTTCGTAAAGAGTATTATGAACAAATGAATTTTAATTCTAAAACCATTAAAATCGTTAATAAAATGTGACCTTTCATCAAGCCCATAAAAATTGTAAAACATATTGATAGCAGTAGGATTTAACGAACCATGTTTTAAACTTGCTTTTTAGTTTATCAGTTGAATGTTAATGTTTGTAGCCAATTAGTTCTGTTCCAGTCAGATTTAAGTGGTTATATAGAAAATGAAAATAAAAGTACACGATGTTAAAGTCATAATCTTTATTGTAGTACTTATGAATAAATTCCTTTCTGATTTAAATTAGAATTTACGGTATTGAATTCACGATGTGTTGTGCACTAGGTTTATGTTGTGGCAAGCGTAAACTTATTTGGCTATATATGTAAGAAAATATTATAAACACTTAATTAAGAAACTGCATTAAAATCATTAAATCACTGTATTCCTGTGTAGATAAGCAAATTAAATGAAACTTATTTTTCGTTTGAAATGCGAGCTTTAATAAAATTCATTGCACCCTTCCTATGTGCAAAAACAAAAAGAAATTTTATCAGATACAAAAAATATTTCTTTCGCATAATCTCCTCAAATATCTACTAATAAACACATCTTTATATATCAATTGGAAAGCAAAACAAGATAGAAATATGTGAAAATCGAGAGAGAGTGTGAAAAAGGGAAACCAATCAATTGCGTGTGTCATTTCCAGTTCAAGCCTAATGACTGTACATGTTTCTTCTGCTTGCATAAATCCGGCTGCAATTTGTTTATCCATAAGGATTCGTATGTGGCCAGCTCCCTTTTTTTTGCATTTAGTAATTACTTTGAATGCACGAAAGACGTACGGTTTCGTTTTAATGGAAGCATCTACACACAGACAGATGGTGTGGCAATGGAGAGCCCCTTATCTCCAGTGTTAGCTGAGATTTTACTAGGGCACCTAGAGAAAAACAGCATTAAAGAGTGACATAAGAAAATGTGCTCAATTTATACGTTACGTGGATGATATATTTCTTGTCCTTAAGAACAGGTCGCAATCACGAACATTCCTTCAAAATTTCAACAAAGAACATAAGAATAACGGCTTCACGATAGAGCACGAGAAAGATGATCATATGTTTTTCCTAGATGTACTATTAAAGAAAGAAACTAATGGTAAATTAAACAGAACAATTTGCCATAACCAACATGGTCTGTACAGTATTTGCATTACAGCAGTTTTGTGCCCTTTCAATATAAATTATCAACAGTTCGTGGTTGCTTTTTAGGAATTGACAGGTTGGCTAATCAAGATTCAAATGAAAATGAATATAGTGAAGCAATTAATGATTTAATGTCTAATGACTAACTCAGACAATTAATTGAATCAATTATTAAAAAGGTAATTAAACAGAAACAAACGTATTACGGGACAGTAAAGAAAACAGTCTACCTAAACATCCCATTTAAGGGGGATGCAGTTTCCTGAATGGCACAGAAGAAAGTTGAAGCAGCACTAACACATGCTGATAAACTACGAATGTTATTTAGGGTAACACACTTGCTTTTACCAGCAATCAAAGAGAAACAGCCATTAATGTCGACATCAAATAATATTTACCAATATACATGCTCATGTTGTCGATCAACTTACATAGGCCGATTGACCAGACGGTTAATTACTCGAATGAGAGAACATTGTAACTTAAACGCCTGCTTTAAATCAAATGGTGAAAACACGTCTGCAATTGCGCAATAAATCATCGAAACATCGCACGTATGTTCTACAGACTTAACATTCAAAGTAATTACTAAATGCAAAAACAGAAGGGAGCTAGCCAGATATGATGCCTTATGGATAAAAAAATTGCTACCGGATTTATGGAAGCAGAGGAAGCATCTTCAGGCATTGAGCTTGAACTGGATGTGACGCACGCAATTGATTGGTTTCCGTTTTTCACACTCTCTCTTTGTTCACATATTTCTACATTGTTTTGCTTTCCAATATATATAAATATAAAGATATGTCCATGAGTAGATATTTGAGGAGATTATTAATAAGAAATGTTTCTTGTATCTGATAAAATTTATTTTTGTTTTTGCGCATAGGAAGGGTATAATGAAACAGATTTTATTGGTCGAGACATATACCAAAATATTTTATAAGTAAAGTAGATTAAAAATATTTGTGATTTCTCGAACAAGGTTTCCTAATAAATTACTGACAATTTCACACGTCATAGGTTTAAATGTTTGAAAAATGTTAAACAAATTCTATTGAAATTTTAATTTGGAAATAAATCGCATTTTTATGCATAATATTTCTTTAAAGAATTTCAATGCAAAAAAAAAATAAAAAAAGCAAGCTCATTTTCATTAGGACACAACGCTTCTGCTACAAAAGCCACTAACTTTTTTCATTTCTGAGAGGCAAAAAAATTAAATTTTATTAAGCACACATTATACAACAAAAAGCAGGTAACAGAATATGAACATGGATTGTCATTTATATACGCAACTAAATGTTCAACAATTTCTATTCAGTTAATGTAAACACTTCTCGTGATTATTTAGCTGCGGATTGAGTACATTAACAATAACGGCTTCGCCATGAGCTATGAAAAATCCCTAAGCAATTGTGGACCTGCTACGTGTTAATTCGTATATAGTTCATGAATTTAATCCGAATAAATCCTCCTTCCATTTCAAAATGGACCACACAAAGTAATAGATATTGAAGATAAATTGAGGTGAATTTAAAATGACCTTGTTTAACATAGAAAATGTATGCTTCATTCAATAAATGATCTTTTTCGTTTGAATTGGAAATGTACGTTATTGCCTGAACTTAAAGTTTATAAAGACATCGAATTCATTTAGAAGAAATTTCAGCGTCATTTATGTTCTGTGAACTATTTGATAATGATGGACTTACTATAGATCAATTAAAGTAACAGACATTATAGTGCGTATTGTGTAATTTAGGAATGCCCGTGTAATAATCATTTCGCCGCACATAGAAAAAACAAAGTTGCCCCGAATAATACGCGTTGCATGTTTATAATCATATCGAAGTCATTATTAGTACTTACGTAAATCTGGGTATTCACTGGTTATTTTCACTGGCGGTGTATATTCAAAGCGTAATTTCAAATTTTATATGGGAAGATCGTTCGAACTTGTGATAATAAGAAATATGATTTGCAGTATTTGAAAAGTTGATATCTGTAAGAAATCAGATTTCTTCTAATTTTTAACAAAATGTAATCAATTTTAAAAGTATATTTTCTTTTAGAAGATAACTTTCCGTTGCAATAAATACGTATTTTGCAATCAGTTGATCTAATTTATTTAGATGTTTAAAATAATGTATTACACACTGATAAATGAAGGTCATTGCACATATGTGTTAAGAAGATTTCGTTAGTAGTAGAAACTACTATAGCAACTTGAACGAAATACAAAAAATTACTAAAATTGCATTGTACTAATCTTACAATTTTATGCTTCTAAATAAAAAGTCAAACACAAACTGTGAAAGTATGTATTAGGTTTTGCGAACCTAGTAACAAATTAGTTCAGTTGTGACCATAAGGATAAACCAAAGGCAGCATGGACGGAAAGTATAATCTCATGCACATTCGTTTCGTGCTTACTGGCGACTCATCAGTAGGAGCCGGTATTACGCCCTTTAACCACTATATATTTGGTAGAAGAATGTGGAATAATAGGACGGTACGGACTGTGAAGTTTATTTGTATAGATTTCAATGGGAAAATTGCTAAGAGTTCGTCAATATTTAAACGACTGAATGGGTGACTATATCAATTCCACGAAATTGGTTAAAATAATGAATTAACTGTTTGCATCCCTAGTAAAAATATAATAAAATTCAGCACGAAGCAATAAAGCGACAATTCAAGAAAAGGGTATTTTTATTATACATTTAAATGTCTCTTACTGATATATTTATTAAATGAATAACTATTTTCAAATTTACTCAAATAATTTGAAAAAATGGAAGTAGATAATTGTAACTAGTTTACTTACTATCAACGCATAACTATAACTGAAAAAATTAAGACTATTAAAACTTGCGACAATGAAGCTTTAGTCAGATTAATAAAGCGAAATATATAAAATTATTCTATTTATGACATTGAATTATGGAATAAATTTTGCGGTAATTTGTTTTAAAATACAAAATGATCTCATCTTGAAAAAGGTTTCTGCTACGGATTTGTAGATTATTCTTATATTCTAGCAAAAATGATTCCAATCATATCCTAGTCAAGAATTAAATCTCTATCGGAATTCTCAGTTTACTCTATTTGCAAAACCATAAGTGACATTCATTATCGTTGCTGGTCTGATTCCATAATCAAATTAGCAAAACTTATAATTAATAGTTAACTTAACATTTTCCAATAATGGAATTTTGATGATTTTGCTATCCGATGAAGTTTCGTGTGTCTAAAGATATAAGATGAAACAAGATTGCGAAAAAAATATACATACATACAAACATGCACACACATCATTGCATACACAAATGCATACACACGTACATAAATACATACATACATACATAAATACATATATAAATGCATAAATACATAAAAAGTAACATACATAAATATATAAATGCATACATGCATACACACATACATGCAACATGCACGCATACACCCATACAGACATACATAATTATGTACATTCAAATGTAAATAAATATATTAATGCATACATAAACACAAATACATACATACATACATACATACATTCATACATACATGCATACATACATACCAACATACATACATACATACATACATACATACATACATACATACATACATACATACATACATACATACATACATACATACATACATACATACATACATACATACATACATACATACATACATACATACATACATACATACATACATACATACATACATACATACATACATACATACATACATACATACATACATACATACATACATACATACATACATACACACATACATACATACATACATACATACATACATGCATACATGCATACATACATACATACATACATACATACATACATACATACATACATACATACATACATACATACATACATACATACATACATACATACATACATACATACATACATACATACATACACATACATACATACATACATACATACATACATACATGCATACATGCATACATACATACATACATACATACATACATACATACATACATACATGCATACATACATACATACATACATACATACATACATACATACATACATACATACATACATACATACATACATACATACATACATACATACATACATACATACATACATACATACATACATACATACATACATACATACATGCATACATACATACATACATACATACATACATACATACATACATACATACATACATACATACATACATACATACATACATACATACATACATACATACATACATACATACATACATACATACATACATACATACATACATACATACATACATACATACATACATACATACATACATACATACATACATACATACATACATACATACATACATACATACATACATACATACATACATACATACATACATACATACATACATACATACATACATACATACATACACATATACATTCACCATTATTCTAAGTTCCTCCAATAAAGAATAATAATAATTATAAATATCGATTGTTATAACGTGTAGAAACTACAGCAGAAGCTCACCTTATTTTGTTAAGAAATTCAAGAACTGCACTAGCAAAAAATTTGCCGGCTGAGGATAATGTTAATTTTGGGAACAATGCAATTAACGTCTTGCCACTGACCAATGGGGATAACATTACAAAATGCTGCATAAATGATACATCAAAGCAACGGATGACCCGTAAATATTTCTATTGACGAGTAACATTTAACAATTTTTCGACTCTCATCTTAGCCTTATCTAGCATATATATTGATTCTCTAAGATGTCCAAGCGGAGACAGGTATATTAAGTCATCTCGTTTATCTCAGTAGCACACACATGAACTGACAATACATTAGGCTGGATGAGTTTTGATTTGATCTTCAGAGAACGGGCAGGAAAATTCGAAAATTCTTTAAATCAAGTTTTTCGAGCTTGAAGTAAACAACAATCCAATTGTATTTATCCAGTTGTCGAACAACATAACAAAACTACCGCGAGGCGGAACGCACTGACGCGTTTAGACCTTCCATAATCATCATCAGAGTACGACGGCAAATTGACTAGCCAGGATCAAACAGCATTACATAGATATGGATAGCAAAATTAGATATGTGGCTCTCACCTCTGGTAATCTTGCACACATTGTACGTGACTGGAAACGTCGGATGCACAAATCCAATGCTATCGCGAGAATTAAAGTTTTGAAGCTTTTGTCATATATATATATTTATTTATTTAAATATATTTTTTTAATTTAAATTAAGTTCGCGAGCTTGGTTAACACCAACCGCGCAATCATTATTTTTTCTGTTGTTTTACCTATATATATAAATAAATAAATAATAAATAAATATATATATATATATATATATATATATATATATATATATATATATATATATATATATGACAAAAGCTGCAAAACTTTAATGCTCGCGACTGCATATAAATTGTGAAGCCAACATTTCCGATCAAGAACAATGTGTGCGAGACTACTAGAGGTGAGTGTCTCATATCTAATTTTGCTTTCCACATACGCGTCAGTACACGCGACTGACGTTAGTTTTGCTATGTCGTTTGACAACTGATTTAATTCTTTTGGATTAGTGGGTACTTGATACTCGCGAACTTGATTTAAAGAAATAATTTTACGTTGTTAGTTTTACTATCGAAAGCAATATTAATTACATATTAGAAAAAATCTATATTTAATTCTGTATTTAAAGATTAAATTATAATCTTCGCACATAGGAATAGAGCACACATTTTCGTGTTAAATTCAAAGCAAATTACTAAATAAAAAGCGAAATAATAAAATATACATTATACAAAGTTCAGTATAATTAGTTGCCATTTAAGGCTTACCATAATGAAAAGAAAACAATGGCTGTATCCGGTATTTTTAAGCACGCCGCACGTGTACCAAACTACCGAACTTGAAATTAAATAATGTTTTTACAGGACATTGTGAAATACTCAAAGAGCTCACAAGACCTTTTTTTCTTTAATACGTTTCAATCATTCCTTATTTCGTTTTTCTTTAAATCATTAAATTAAAAAATTTTTAATTTATATTTAAAAGTTGAATTGTAATCATGTTGAAAGTTTTTTTCAATTCGATTATATGTCAATTTGTAAAGAAAAGTTGCATAGATGTGATTAATGGTCTGCTTCTTTATTATATTGGGGTAAAACGAGAAATAAATTGAGTAATTAGTTTGAAACGTAACCGTGGTTGTGGTATTTTGAACCCGAACGGAAGCATGAGTATTGAATATTATTTGGAATTTCTCGTAGTAGAATTCACGATTTTATATTTTCTCATGGAAACTGCTTTCGATTGTAAATCGTTTTCAGGTGAGCTCTCATTGTGTACCTGGCTATACTGATTCGGTATAAAACATAAGGATAGGCTTGCATGGAATAGGTTTCTACGTAATAGATAAATTTTAAAGAAAATGCTGGAAAAGTGCTTTTAAAAACATAATTTTGTGTTAGATGTCGGCCTTGTATTTATCTGTGTCAATTGTTAAGCCACATTTAATTGCGGGAAAATTTACATCCATGTATGTAAAAACCACAATCCCTGAATGTCAATTTCTCTATGCATACGTCTATTTAAGATATTTTGGTTAAGTCTTAGTGCTTATAATATTCGTTAAAATAAAATAAAATAAATTGCGCTTGAACTAAAGCCAAAATTTGCAATTTCATTGATTAGGGAGTCGGAAAATAATGCAAATTAAACGATCCAAATGGAGCCTGGACATTTTTTCATCGCAAATTCAAACATGCCGATATTTCCAGGGAAAAAATCGCAATATGTTATCAAATCAATTTTGTTGTTCTTTTGTGACTGCATATTAATTTTTATTGAATACGAACCAAATAAATTTTATTTTCGGTCTGTAATGAATATTATGCAAGTTCAGAACCTTTATCCCGTCAATACTTCCATGCAGTCCTTTAAAACCTTCTTATCTGAATTGGATGCATGATCATATCCACATACACAAAGTTTTAACCATTGGGTGGTTGCTTGTTTAAAGTTCCAATTTTCACACTTGGGTTAGGAAGCCCACTATGTAGGTTGAGAAATTCCGGTAATTGACTAATGTAGCTGTTCCATATTTTGAAATCATTATGAAATTTAATAATAATACGATCCTTCTATCTCTCCACACTTTACTAGAATAAGTGAACTTCTACTTTGAATTAAAATAGCTTACAATTTTAGCTCATATTATTTGATTTCCTTATGCAGATTCCTTTAGCAAAAAGAATACACGTTTGTTCGAGAAGAAACCTTTTATTTACAAACTTATTGGATAAGATATTCATAGGTCCTGATACTATCCAAACCAGTTCTTTTGAAGAAGAAGGACACACAGCATGCTTAAGAATCATTACATATACATCAGTTTTTGAATGTTATTAATTCCTAGGGTCTGAATTCTGCCTCCAGAATTTTTCAGGTCCTCCCACCTTTGTATCTTGCACTTCTGCGAGGTATTAATCTTGTAATATTATCTGCCTTTAATAGATCCGTTGGCTGGATTGTACGTGAATCACTTCGATAGAAATGAATATTGCTTTTCGAAACTCATGTGAAAAACTATCGACACTTATTATTTTTTAAGTTTATCTTATTCAACTTCTCTTTATAAAATGCATCTTTGCTTAAAGCCTTGTTTAGTCAATGATTGTTAGAATAGGATATTAGTCCAGTCTCGATAGTTTGAATTAAAAAAAGAAAGGATGCTAGAGTAAATATCTTTTGTCAAAATAATACTCAATTACAGAATATTCGGTCTTATTTCTCATGTCCGACACGAATTCACCTTATGAATCTCAATAAATAGTATATCATAATTAACTAATCTGATGGATCGTGTTTAAAGAATTAACCATATATTTAACAACGATATTCCACTTAAATAATATATTATCCTAGAAGCAAACATAAAATCTGGCCTGAAAATCGTTTCTTCAACTAATGAATTGAGATCTTTACTACTGGGTCACATAATAAATATTCCATCGAGACATCACAGATTTGCATGAAATTCCATTTCTAAATGTAAAATATATAGAAGAAATATTTACACTCCTAATCTCCGCAATGCTTTGAACTAAGTTTTAAATTTCTATCAATTTTAAAATGTGAACATTAAAAAAGCAAGGAAAATATTCCAATGCCATAAGTTTCGGCATATTTATTTACACGGATATCACATTCAGACTCACTAACGTGGTAATGTCATCTGGTTCACAGTAATTATTTTTTTTATTGAAATGATAAATACTTACGTATGTTCTGCCGAAGACGCATGCGTAATTACTTAATCTATAACACAGACACAACGTAATTTTCTCTATTGACTAATTCTGTAAATTATTACGAATTCTTAAATAGCTATCTAGTTTATGAAATTTTAATGCTCCATACTGTTTATATGCGGCTGTGTTTCCTTCTTTGAGATTAGTCCTATGTGCCGGGTCCAATTAATTTTTCGCAATATTAATGTTGATAACAAATTAAATTATCTTTGCAATCTAAAATTTGGATATTTGTATAATTTATTAACTTCTATATTGCTTATTTGTTCATGAATATTTTAATTATTTACCGACCGAAGAATCAATACCACCGCTTCTCCTTTCTTTGCTTGCAAACATAGAAATATATTTAAATCAATTAAACAATAATTGAATTTTAAAATGCATATCCTGAAGATAAAACAGGTCCACAACAGCCAGAGAGGCATATTGCAACTTCAATTAGCTGTCCATTCAACTGTTGATATATTCTGATATTAGCAACTCATAAACCCTCGACAACACAGTATCAGGTAATCGGCGTATGTCAGCCTGTACCGAGTAAAATTACTTTTCTAATCAAATTTAAAATAATGGTTTAAATTAACCTTGTACTCTTTTTACAAATTGTTCGCACTTTTTCCATGTTAACCTGATTGTTTCACCTAGTTCAATTTTGATCAAATAAGAATTTCTATTTATTTTATTCTTCATTGGTTCGTACTTTCGTTTTCACAATAGTACTAATAAAATTCTGATTATGATAAACCAGCTTATTTTGATTAGATTTACCAGTAGCATTTAATTAAGAAGATATATTTATATTGTAAAGCATATATCTCATGCTTTATAATACAAAAATTTATAAACGAAATAAATTCAAATTGCCGTATGGATTGAAATTTAGACACTTGGTATTTGATGAATTAGTAAATAATTCCTGCACTATACTTTGCCTTAGACCGTTCTTAAATGATATTTGAACTGAACCGGGATGGCCAGGTTTTTGAAAATGTCTCGAATGCGTTGAAGTAGATTTCCAACCATCACCAAAATGGCTCCTTTTTGACTTGGGCAGTTTTAATTTGAGTTATTGCTCGGTTTGCCCGACAGAAGAAAGTAGCCCAATAATAAACCATTGTCTATGTTTCAGAAGGCAATTTTCAAAATCATTATTCACCTGGAGTACTAATTATAATAGAAAATCACACATTCATAACATAAAAATTAACACGTGGAGGTACATGTTTTTACATTAAAGATTAATATATTATTTTCCCTAATTTTTTATAATTCCAAATTTCAAATTTCCATGCTTTAGCCCGTAAATCGAACAAACAAGGATGCAAATAATCAATAGAATCCAACAGGTACAAATTCTAAATTTGATCAAAGAATTGGCGCATCCTCTACTAAATTGGTAAAAACTGATATTATAATTCAAATGGGTTATCAAAAAAGACAACCATATGTTATATTGGACATAAAGCAAGGTTGGAAAAGTCTTTCGAAATTTATAAAGCTCTGTTCATTGGGAAAATGGCCCATCATTAAAATGCTAACAATTTTGTAAACGTAATATAATAGGTGACCAACCGCGAATTTCCAGAAGCAACACGTAATTTCAGCAAGCATAGCATACCCAATATGTAAAAAACTTGTGAAATGACCAATTGGCTACCAAAGTGGCAAAAAAAACAAATTCGGATGGGCAGAATTATTGGAAAAATATGTATTGCAATCAAGGCAAGAACGTCCATTGACATTAAACCCATTTAGCACGATTGTCTCCAAATGTACACACCCGCGCATTTTGGAAACAAAATCGGCAAATAAAAAGTGGCCGAACGAGAAATAAACATATAAATTTTGCTAAAATATGCGTTATGCTGGGAAAAGATCGGCAAATAAAAAGTGGCCGAACGAGAAATAAAAATATAAATTTTGCTAAAATATACGTTATGCTGGGAAAGGATAATTAACATATTCCAAAAGACGAACTACAAAAAGTTGTTGATAGGGACAAAATCACGCAGAAAATTCATGTCCGAGACCACATAGTCGAAGTCTAAAACAACACGTACAAAAGTAAAAATATTATCTAAACAAACTCTTAATCATTTGAACAAAAATGTGTAATGACATTCTTCGCAGCTAAACTTGTTGAATAATTCTGTTTAATGAACGACAAAAATGTAGCTTAACCTAATTATCTAATGGGTTTCATTTCTACGCAAGTATTCTTATATATACTATATATATATATATATATATATATATATATATATATATATATATATATAGAAAAGCCAAATTAAATAGAAAAATATAAACTTGTAGAAGTAAGGGAAAAACAATTAATTGCGAGCATGAACACCAGTACAAGGGCAATGCCCGTAAATTGTTCAACCAAATTAAAATTTTGTACATAAAAACTGTAAATTCATCATGTTCACAAATATAGAAGGCAAAAAGTATTGATCCAGCAATTTGCTAGTGAAACATTATCGTAATTCAAATGTAAAAGTGAAATATTTGGGTAAGGTAACACTTGTTATCTGAACTTATGAAAATGTCGATTAACCGAGATTTACATTTCAACATATGGAGAGAAGTTTTTGTGGCAAATTTAAAGAAAGGCCAGATGGGTACATTTGCGGTGCAACTACTTATCATAATTCCTAATTGTTATCTGATCTACAATGGTATTTTGACAAAATCAGTGACGATTTTTTATCTATCTAAAATAAAACGTGAAATCCCGCTTTAAAATGCACACAATTGTATTTAGATAACATCAGTGACTAATTTTTATCTATCTAACTTAAAAGGATAAAATCAAATTTAAACTGCACCCAATGTAACCTTCAATCGAAATTGAATTTATAATAGGTTTAATTATGCAACCGCAGCAAAATGTTCAATTTGTGTTTTCAAAACATCTACGAAACTTGTGTTTGCAAAAAATTTGGAGGTAATGTACGAACGTCTGAATGAAACGCAAATTTGATTGAAAACATGTAAACGTTCAATGAAAATAAAAAATGTATTTTTAATATTTAAAGGCTTGCTTTGTAATATACGATGTCCAGGAATATTTATCCAAAGATAATTATACTGGCACTGGAATGTCGCCTATATAATGTAAAATTAAATTGTGTTTTGTTTTAATATATGAACATATTGAATTAGTAATTATATTTCTGTTGTTTTTATTTGGACAATATATTTGCACTTTATAAGCTTCTCGGCCATCATTTTAAGCAGTCAAGCAAAAGTACCTCTGAACAGTCAAAAGTGCTTTATGAATTTGCGAGTGGGAATAAATTTATTGATTTTTTACCTGACCATGTAAAATAATAACACGTTTTGTTACTTCTGAAGGATTACGGACGCTGAATAAGTAAGGATTAATTGCAAAATATCTGACAATAATCCAACAGAAAATGAGTAATGTAGTTCATGACAGATTATGATATTAAGCAACTGCATACTAATTTATGCTAAATCACATATGACGATTCGTTATGAATTTACTATTTTGAAATTAAATTAATCATAATTAAAAATATTTACTTTATACACAGATCCAAGAATAATGCTATGATTTCTTCCATAGGTGTTAGTTTAGAGCTATGAATGTTATGTAATTTACACACATTCTTTCCTGTTGTAACCAAACATTTTTCGTGTCCGTGAATAAAAACTGAGTTTAAGTGGAACCTATTTGTTATACAATGGTGTATAGAAACCAGCAAAAGAAATTCGCGCTCTATAACAAGTAATTCGTAATTAAATTGACTTCGTAATTTATATTCATGTAAGATACTTGATGCACAATACTTGTTTGTACATATAACAATTTATCATCTAAAAAAATCAATTTTCAGTAGAGTAAATGAGTATTTTTCCAAATACTAAATGCGAATGATTAATATATTTTTTTATAAAGAAAGTTAGAAAAAAACATGGGTAAAATAGTCAGGAAATAATTTGAAAGCACTAAATAGAAATACGCAACTAGTTATAGACATATTGCGATTTGCGTTTTTACTGCAACTTGCATGTAGAACTTGCAACGGTTGTGAGGTAATTTTGTTTGTGCATTTTCAATCAATCAAAAACACTTAAAGCTACCTTTCAAATTTAGTGCTATTCTCTAACTCCTAGCGGTTAGAAGCATTTTTGCTACCACATCGGTTAGTGCCAGCTGGCAATTTGCCATTTCGTTGCGCGGATGAGAGGGTTCTAATTAGTACTGTGAGATCTTTATCATCATGCAGCTGCATTTCTGTATTAAGTGTTGCGCACCTAGTAACATATTAGTTCAAATATGACCAGACGCATAAACCAACGTCAGTATGAATGGTAAGTATAATCTTGAGCACATTCGTTTCGTGCTTACTGGCGACACATTAGTAGGAAGCGGTCTTACGCCCATTATCCATTTTATATTTTGGTGCATTTTTTGTCAGACAATACTAGATAGCAACCATTAGAAAACGGAATGACAACGATTAAATCACTTTTACCATATGGTAGTTTTAAAGTGATTCGGCTGAACTGAGTCAGTAAATAAGATTTCTGTTAAATATTTGACAAAACAGTTAAGTCTTACTAAATGGTGCATATTAAACTCAAAAGGGATGTAACCCAAAATAAAAAGTAAAAACCCCGCACATATACAATGCTGTCTGATTGAGCTGGTTATTTTTCTATACGATGATTTGTAGCATAGTTTGAAACACTTTAATACAGAGGATATACGGAAGTCTTATGAATTTTGAATTTCCAAATTAACATTTGTGCTCGCTTGAAGTCCAACAACCAAAGGGTTATAAATTTGTTCTCTAGCCGGACAATCAATAATTGAGTAATTTATAGTCATGGAGATTTAAAATACACCAAACATGAAATAGTTTGCATTTAAATCCCCCGTTTAATCGCCACTCGCACTTCACAAGAAAATTTGTTTTTGGTGTGCAAACTTTTGTGTAGATACAATGCTTGGTTTAAAAGTGATTCGGCTGAACTGAGTCAGTAAATAAGAATTCTGTTAAATATTTGACAAAACAGTTAAATCTTACTAAATGGTGCATATTAAACTCAAAAAAGACGTAACCCAAGAAAAGAGTAAAAACCCCGAACATGTACAATTCAGTCTCATTGAGCTGGTTATTTTTCTATCCGATGATTTGTAGCAAAGTTTGAAGCACTTTAATACGGGGGATATACGGCAGTCTTATGAATTTTGAATTTCCAAATTAATATTTGTGCTCGCTTGAAGTCCAACAGCCAAAGGTTTATAAATTTATTCACTAGCCGGACAATCAATAATTGATTAATTTATAGTCTTGGAGATTTAAAATACACCAAACATGAAATAGTTTTCATTTAAATCCCCCGTTTAATCGCCACTCGCACTTCAAAAGAAAATTTGTTTTTGGTTTGCAAACTTTTTTGTAGATACAATGCTTTATTTAATTTTAAATTAAATACTGCTGAGAAAACTGGGATAGAATGAAGCGATTAAATCTGTTACAAATGACCGTACCAGCGGTGCACACTGGCTCCGAACTGTTTGTCTAATGAACACTTACTACATTTATTACAATGTTAATATTGCTGCTAATTTAAATTGATTCTTTGCAAGTATTTCCCCCTTCCTCTTTTATCATTCACCGAATTTAACTAGATTTAAACAACGCTTTTTTATTTCGCTCCAAATATTTTACTGGAAGTTACGCTAAGCAGTTCTTTGTCTCTTGTCATATTTAATTTAACTTTAACAAATGTTAAATTGTTCTGATTACCATTCGCATTAAGCGAAAATATATTTACACTGATGGAAATATAAGGCTTACTGATTACACTTGGGTATTTATAATTAAATAGAGATCTTTTCTTGCAACCGGTAGGATATTTTGGTAAACTAAATCTGCTAAATTTTAAGTTGGCTCCAAAAAAACTTGTGCATGGCATACAATAATTCCACTATCCAATCTCGTCAACATCGCAAAAATGAAAGCTGTCTAACAAGAATCAAACCGAAACGCAAGCCAAAGGCATGCAAACCATGAATATATCTCGCAACCCAAAGTGTCTCGCGTTTATAGTATACGAATACGGTGTCTTGCACAATTTTAAGCATGCACAAAATTACCATTTTTTATTTCGCGACACAAAAACGAATTAAACAGTAGATCAATCAGCAGTTGCACTGGCTGGGTAAACGTTATTAAAAAAACTTTAAATAAACATCAATTTGATATATATTGCCAATCGCACAGCATATCAATACCAGCGTCAAATACTTCAACGTTTGGAGGTTTGCTGTTTACCATGAAATCTCGAAATGCCATTGATTTTTTCGACTTTGAACACCACGTATGTATATATGGAATTTTAGAAATAACGAAATTTACTACTAAACCCTGGGTGTCTAGCATAAATTGAACTTGATTGCAATTTTGTCTACAAGAGTTCTTTATAGTCACGAACATAGCATTTTGCAAAAATTGCGAGACTTAAATAGGTTTTTAGGTTGAGCAATCTATGATTGCGTGAGGTATGGTATCAATTATTTAAATCAAATGTGTCAACGTGGTATGCTCAACGAGCACTTGTTAATTATTCAGTCAAATAGTCTGGCTTTAGTGCATTTATTCGCAAGTAAAAATGTGTTTTAACCACCCATAGTCATCATCACAATGTGGCGTTAAAATAACAAAAGAATAAAAAAAATTGGAAAATATAGGCAGTATTTCGAAAATGAGAAATAATTCTTCAATCTCAGTTAGACTGGATTTTTTATTCGACTGACAAATAGGCTCAAAGATTTCTATTCAGACACAAACCAAACTGTTTTGCACATTTCACCAAATTTAGATAAGATTATTAATTAGACAATCATTAATTACGCGGTTAATGGAAACTTCTATTAAGTTAAAGTTTGCGGAATTAATATTTAAACTAATTATGTTTTGCTTAATCAATAGCTCAAAATAACCGTCAGTCGCTCGTACGCTTTCACCTGCCATGTTTAACAAAAATGCGTGACGGCAAACTGTATAATAAGCATAAGATCGCGATCTTTATTTAAGATATGCTAAATGAGATATCCACCGTTCCCCAATGCTGGGTCTGAAGTAATTCTACCTAATTAAACGCGCTTGCTGTAGAAAATTGTCGCAGTCACGAACATACGTCTTAAAAATATTTAAAGTAATTTAATTAAACTGACAACCCGTTTCTGTGCAGGTTACGACATTAATTTAAAAAAAAATCGAACTACATTGCAAGACCACTCTCAAAGGAACATCTTAACGCGTTTCGAAAATCTGCGGTCATCATTCGAGCAAGTGGGAAAACTAACAGCCTAAAATTTGACCGAAATGTACTTACGACACGAAGAGTCTAAAATGCTTCCCCTACACACAATATTTTCGTAATCAATGTATTTATATATTATATATATTCTGCACAAATTCTGCTTTCTCACGAACTGGACTCGTTTTCAATATTTGCCAAATTTAAATATTATATACAACTACGTCGAAATGTAGTGCTTCGTTGCTAATTAAACCCGTTCAAACTATGTTTCCGGATTTGATACAAACACAAATTACTTTTAATGCACTGGTGCAAATCAGTGTTCATAATCAAAGCATGACGCACAATTTCGAACGAATCCAAAATAATTGTATATGACCGATGAAAAAATCTGCTCTGAACAACTTCCCAGGGGTCGTCGTAAATTTGATGTACTTATCTGATAATTTGGCTACATTATAACGTTTTCGTCAGGAACATAAATGGTTTGTTTAATTACATCAATAATATATCTTGTTTAGCGATAATTTATTTTTTGTGTGAGAATATCATTTGTATAGATGCGGTTAGCAAACGTGATATTGTTTCCAATCCCAGTCATATTAAATAAAAAGCTAATTGCCAAACACACGTTTTGACGCATTTTGATTTTTTGATCATCATAAAAGAACAACGTAAAACCATCTAACCTATATAGAATTGAAAATATATGTAGGGTACGTGAATTGGGTATGTGATTCGTAAAAATAGTTTTCCCACATATATTGTATTTAACAGGAAATTTCGGCCGCACAATTTCTTTACAGGCACTAATATATCATATTGGAACTAGGTACATATACATTTTGAGAAATTAAACGTTGATTAATTTTGCGAGTAGGTGTAAATTAAAAAAAAAAGTTTTTAAGCATGTTGTCGTGCGCATTTATTAAAAAATTGCACTGCATAGACAATTTTATGTGAATTTGGTTTTCTGTCTCTTGTCGATCTATCATGGCCATATTGAGAAAATGAAGTCGAACGGACTAATGAGTAGTAAGCTGCGATTTATACACCTGTTTGGGATTTTGAAAAATGTGGATCTTATAACTAGTAGTATTGTAAAAATTATGATTGAATGGATAATCGACTGTAAAATTTCGTTGTGTTCAACAATATTATTTCTTAAAGCTTTCGTCACACAAGAAGTTTATTCAATTACGCAAGCATCTATCAAACAATTTGTTAATACAATTTTGAAAAAAAATCTGGTTGCACCTTGATATAAACATTTGTATCATTATATCTTATCCGTAGTACATCATAGAAAAACTTCCCGCTGTAACAAAGAATGTGAGACTTCTAAAAATTACAAGAACGTTTTTACTTTAACATTAATTTTATGTACAATGTGGTATGATAAAGTTAATAGAAATTGCGAAACCGATATGTTGATAAATATGAAAGCTGAAAACCTCTCAATAAATGCAAATATCATTAGTTTTGCAAGTTTGTGTGACAGGATACACCAGGTGAGATTAGTATTTATATTTGTATCGCAATTATTATTCAAATAATTGTTATTACTACATTCGTTAACATTGAGAGAAAATCAAAAAAACATATAAACTTGTGGAAAAAACTGCATAACAATGTTATTAGCAGAAGTTACAGCCAAGCAAAATGCAAGGGGGATTACAGGAATTCCCGACCTGGTTATTTAGTACATACTTTGTGTTTATATTGGTGCTACTTCATAATGAGGCGATTATTTGATATTCTGTCAGCAACACCATTTAAAATTGAGACATGTAAGCAACGACTACTAACAGTTGTATATCTACGCTTTTCAACTGCTGAACTAATATGACAATAGTGTTTATACTATGTCTGTTAGGAATAGCGAATAAAGTGAGAAAGGTATTTCTGTCACGATAAGCAAGTTTTTTAACAGAATTGAAATTCCAGTGCAATTTAAAAAGGAAGTGATGGAGATGAGAGACCCATTTTTCATTTTCTCTACATTATATAGGCACTGCGGATTGATCCTCTTGGCGTTTTTGTTCAATCGGAATTTGTGACTAGGAAATTCCGAACTGCATAATTTTATGTTAAATAAAGTAGGACTGGCGCTTGTATTATTTGCAAAATCTTGATTAAAATAATTGTTATCACGATCAACGCAATTAATTATTGATTAGGTGGAAAACTTAATAAAGGGTGGCAAAGTTTTAAAAAGTAATGTTCGTGACAAATTGCGTAGGAGGAATTTCAGTCAAGTAAAATGTATAAAATAATACCGCAATTCAAAGGTTAAAATTGATTTATCAAGCCTTGTATGTACTTTAAGGTTTGGTCAGCATTATCAAGATTGCCACCCTGCTTTGATTATGACAGTCCAAGTTCTAAACGCGTGACTGCGACTAATAAAGTCAAATAAAATTGGTAATTATATTTAAACAATTAAGTAGATTCCAAAAATTTATGTCATCAAGCACGCAAATTATGATTGCGTAATTGAATTATATATACGAATGTGAGAATTATAGTTATGCGAACAGTATTAATGAATTTCTATGCCTTATATAAAAATATTTAGGAATAAATTATGTCAATCGAAGTCCGATGGAGACTGTACACATTATAGAAGTTTCAATAAGTGCAACTGACTGCAGAATTTTGTGATATTTGGCTGATAAAATAAAATATGGTTGATTATTTCATCAACAATTCTGCAATTAATGATATTTTTCATGACATTAATTATTCAAATTCTTTTCGATTGCCAACTTTAATAAAATTTCTAATACCATTTTCATGTGCGAAATATAGGTAAATTTTTTTCAGATACGTAATCCGCTTCTTTTCAATTGCTTCGAAAGTAGCTATATATATATATATATATATATATATATATATATATATAATTAAATATTTAAAAAGAAAATTAAAAAGGAAGAACTGTGAAATTAAGAAAAAATCAATTATTTTTTAGTTCAAACTCGATGCAATAAAATAAATTTTATGCTTGCCTAAATAAAGGCTGCAGTTTTTTATCCATTGCGTGTCATATATTTCTTACTCATTTATTTTACTGCATTTGATAAAAATCTAGCAGACCGTATCTGATAAACATGCCTGCGGATTTTACATGGCGTTTAGCGTAAATGAAGTCTTATATTCAAAATTTGATTTTAGAAAGGCGCTTTTAAATGTCATGCTATTTACTATGGTTATTTAATTTCAGATCAATAAGCCAACATAAACTGATCTACAGATCACTCTTGTATATGGATAAATAACGCGTAAGGTCGATACTAACAGGTGTTTACCTTTAATTTATAATTAAACGGAATAGTGTTATCTAAATAAAACGTGAATTTTAACTGCGTAATATGTTCGTGTTAAAGACCGTTAATTTCTTCTGCGTAAAAATTATGCGAGACAAGTAGATATGATATTATGCGGCATAATAAACGACAGTTTCGTTCTCGCTGCTCCTTTGATGAAAATAAACTTTCGAAATATGTCATTACGTACAATTGATGGTAGTTTGCTACGTCGTGAGATCAATTTTCTTAAACGGGATTCATTGCTATCTGAAACACAAAAAAATCGACACAATCATATATATATATATATAATATACTTAAATATTTATTAATTCAATTTTTGGAATAATATTTCAATTTATCTATTGAATACATTTAAATATTTATCGCTTTCATGGGCATTAATTTGATTTCGTCATTGAGAATTTGTCGAATAATATAAAATTCATTTATATTTGCGCACACCGATGAGTGTATTGTTGATAGAATAATATTGCATTGTTATCTTGCGCAAGTGTGTCTGAGTGCGGTTTGTAGTCTTTCAAGATAGCAATGTAACAGTGTTTAAAAGCTGATGCTTCAATGCCGCAAAACCTGAAGATACATAGAGATAAAAAAGAATACCAATTTTAACATTTGAATATATCTATCAGAATAAAAATAGTTATTATAACAGTAATTTGAACTTATAATCATATTAGTAATAGAAGTTGTATTAATTATAACAAACAATGTTCGGAGGAATTGAACAATGATTAGAAAAGAGATGAGTCTAGGCTGGAGGCAGAGAACCTTCTAGACAAACTAAGGGTTGCCGCCACCTTGAACTCATCAAAACACATCATCTAGGGATAGTCAACTTAGCGGCAAGGGAAGAATGGCCATACAGATTACTTGAGATTTTAATTGTATCATGGAATATAAAAAACAAAACCTCGAAGTAAATTATGTCAGACTGAGAGTAGGTATAATTTCAATCAAATAGGCGAGATTGATATAACTACCTGTCACACCATATTTAATAAAATTGACAATCTACAAACCTACCGTCAGTCATACTCACAAATTCGATATAAATTATTGCTATCACTACACGAACAATAAATAACTGTTTATTTGTAAGACAAATAATTTCAAGTGTAGACGACTACTAAAAATGTACAAAAGGTTTGCTACTGAGAACGATTGCATACAGTCAGCGTAGGTCTTCCAACCAAGAAATATGATAAACACATCTACTTCATCATGTTAGACGAACTGATCCTACTGTCCAATTGTCCCATATTCCTTACCAAAATATATAATAGGCACAGAGAAAATTACCAGCTCCTACTGATGAGTCGCCGGTAAGCACGAAACGAATGTGCATGTGAGATTATATCTCCGCAACAAACAGTATCTAAATGTTAAATATTTAATTGAATCATGTCATGATTATCGCGAAAAGTGATAACTGATATCGATCATTGCAAGAGTGTATGGTTTTACTGGATTAACAGGTGTTCAGATGTAGTTATAATTGTCAGTTTTGGTGAAATTTAGCATATCTAGAAATCAATTTTATTGGTACAATTTACAGATTCAGCGATAATAGTGTTGGCCCGATGTACCTATTTGGCAGCTATAGTGTTGGTATCAGGTAACGACTCAACAACAATAGTGTTGATACATGTTTTAGGCTCGATATATATATATATATATATATATATATATATATATATATATATATATATATACGTGTGTGTATCATATATAGTGAGTTGGCATTGATGTCGCAATGTCGAAGACCTTATATTTAGTTGCTCAACTACTCCAGGTTTACACATTCTTATATTTGAATATACTGTCTAATTGTCCCATATTCCCCACTAAAATATATAGTAGGTAAAGGTCGCAATGTCGGCTAATCCTGATGATTTTCTAGTAGGCACGAAACGAATGTGCACATGAAATTATACCTACCGTTCATGCTGATTTTGGTTTATACTTCTGATCCTATTTGAAATAATTTTTAATTAGGGGCACAACATCTAATACAAAATGACCGAATTTTATTTCCGTTGATTTGAACGGTATGGGTATTATTAAAATCTGACATTATTTTGTCTTACGCCAATTTTTTGCTTGCTTAGTGCATGGCGTTATTCTGGTCATAAGTACTGGAGACAAACAAAACACGTGCCAGAGAAAATGCACTTGATTAAATAGCATTTTTCATTTTGTAGCATTATGAACGCATTGATGTATAAAAAAACAAGTATTTATGAGTGCCTATAAGAATAAAAATGTTCGTGTGAAATTGCTATATTCAAAATTACCTGTGCCAGTTAAGAAAGTCCTTGCTTCATTAGCCTATTCAAATCGTGGACTGATGAAGGATACCGATAAATTTATCCGAAATATTTTCGCGAAATATATATTTTGGAAATAAAATGTATAATTCACAAAATAGATTAGGTAATAATAATTATAGATTTCATCTTGGCATATTCATTGTTGGCAGCATATTTGAAGTAAGCGTCTCAGACAAAGGTGGTTGAAAGTTTGTAGGCGTCTAAAATATTCGGTTTTTGTGACACATGTCTCATTGATGCAAAATAAAGCTGCACGTAAAGATAAAAATTTTACGCGAACATTGAGGAGTATTCCGCTACGATCTTTTGACATTTAATAGCATATGTTATAAAATTATACTATAACTTTTGCCATTTTCATACTCAGTACGTTACTCGTATTGAATGAGTCAATGGTATAATTACTTGGATATGTATTGTAGATGTTCACGCAATCCTATAGTAGTATCTTACATTAATACCGAACAATTCATATAAGAACAGTCGAAATCAAGACTTCCTTGTTTTAAAAATTTGCTTGGGAGAATGAACATTGTTTTGTAATAATAGTACCAAAAAATTAATCCGCGTTGTCAAATTTGATTACTCAAATGCCTTTAAAAAAATTCTCTGCCTGCTATTTGAACGTACAGAACAGTAAAGGAATGAATGGAATCTATTACAAAATTGTAGGACGTGAAATATTTGAAATTTGCCAATACTGGTAGCAGAGAAATGTGATAATTCCGTGTAAATGCTGACGCGACCAAAAGTCATCCTAAAATGAATTCGTATAGTATTTACAAATCTAGTTGGCCTAAAATTTTGCAATTCTGTATCCAATAAAATGATGTGATACTATAAGTTAAACTGACCACAAAAGTTTTCGAAGTCGTTTATTTTAGGACAGTGTTTAAGTTACCGCTGTTCGTGCTATCTTCTGAAAGCAAAACCATAATAAATTCAATCATTTTTTGGTGTAAATCTGTCATTTCCTTTATTCGAATATTTCACACGCTGTTTAATAATAAAAAATAATAATAAAGATAGGTCATGGATTAGGCTGAAACGTTGAAGGTTATCACATTTATTATAATTAATTGTTTTGGAAATGGGAATGATGATTGAAATGCCAAAAATAACTAACGTGATCTACACATTTTACAAAGAAAGCAAGAGGATAGACATAGTGTAAAATTTAATGTCACTTACAGCCTTAAATGAAATATTTAGATATTCTTTATTAAGATAAACATTGTATCTTATAATAAAATTACTAATTTATAATCAGTAGTTGATTATCAGAACCCGCAGATTTTTAAGTTTAAGATCTAAGCTTTCATTCCGCATCTTTAACTATGGCAGTGGTTCAAAATAAGCTTCTCAAATTGTTGATACGATAATAGAGTTGAAAATGGTGAATCAGAATTTTTCTTCGAAGTGCATGGTTCAAAATTTAAGACCAAACATACTATCTGGTTCAATATCAGCTTTTAGACTATGTTTAAATGAGTCTAATATATATATATATATATATATATATATATATATATTTTTGTCACCTTTGGTCAAAAAAATTAAATAATTTTTTGTGAAAAATGAACGTGAATTACAGAACACTGCGTTGCTTTGGCACGTTGTTCATAATTGAAGTCGAAAAGCTTATTATCATTCATAATTGTAATTTTATTTTTTGTACACAATTTTAGTATAACTCTCTGGTTGCTTTAACTAAATTCGTTACTTACCTGGCTTCATTCAGATTACTTCATCACCTCTAGAATGGAATTTGTCTGCAGTATAGAAGTCAGAATTTTAGGGTGATACGGTTATATTATAAGGGACGATCATGTAAGGTCCATACGGATTTAACGACCACAATGTGGTCCAGGATGGTAATTTGTTCTGCTGAACGTGGGTGAATGACATCGATGCGATATTCTTTTATGCGTCTGAGGCCAGTGCACGAGAGGCGAAACCATTCTTTAACTCTAAAATTTCGAACATGATGAATCCGGTCATTTCATCGTGATCTGTAAATGTGAATGAAAGAAGGCTGTGTTGCGTGAAAGAATGAAGCCAGTCATTTTTTTGGTTTGTGAATATAAAACAGAAGATATTGTTAAAGAATTCTTACCACCACCAGCGCAATCAATTGAAAAAAATAATTGTATATATATATATATATATATATATTTATATATTTAGTAAAGCTACAAACAGTTAATGTTTGTGACTGCATAGAAATGGTGCAGCCAACATTTCCAGTCACGTAAATGTATTCAAGACTAGAGCTAGAGCCCATATCTAATTTGTTTTCCATATATCTATATATGTATATATATATATATATATATATATATATATATATATATATATATATATATAGATATACAATGCGGTTTTGATCCTCGCTAGTTAGTTTTCCATCATTACTCTGATGATGATCATGGAAGTTCGAAACGTGACGGTGTGTGCGACTGGCAGTAATTATGTTATGTTATTCGACGACAGGTTATACACAAAGGAATTGGTGTTTTACTTCAATCTCGCACACTTGATATAAAGAATTTTTACCCCCACCCGCGCAATCAATTGCTGTTTAATTGTATTGTCTATGTATATGTGTGTGGCGAAAGCTACAAATATTTAATGTTTATAACTGCATAGAATTTGTGAAGCCACCATTTCCAGTCACGTATACTGTATGCAAGACAACTAGAGGTGAGAGCCGCATATCTAATTTTGCTTTCCATAAATATGGAATGCGGGTTGATCCTCGCTTGTCAGTTTGCCGTTGTACTCTGATGATGGTCATGGAAGGTCGAAACGCGTCAGTGCATGCGACTGGTGGTAATTTTTTTATGTTGTTCGTCGACTGGTTACATACAATGGAATTGTTGTTTACTTCATCCACGCAGATTTGATTAAAGAAGACATTGTTGTTTAGACGCGGCTTTGCTGAAATAGAGGCCGACGATAAACTACTGACTTTCTTTGAAATTTGATTATAATGGAATCCACTATCCAGTTCGTCGTTGATGTAATTTGACGTTTTCAAAAAAAAATTTTAACCTCAAAATCAAATTATTATATCTGTTACTTGTCTGGTTTGAAACTACCATAGCATCTGAGAGAGTCGTTCAGGCTGAATATTCTTAACTCTGACATCGGAAATAAGCTTCCGTGTCGAGATCAAACGATTTGGGCAATTGAGCAGTTGAATAGTGGAGCAATTTGTGTTGGTTCAAGTGACTGTGGCCACTACATTTAACGTGTGAATTTTAACCAAAATTTACCTTATATAGTAACAAATATGGCAATAAAATTGATTTCTTGCAAATACAGACACTAATTAATTTTTATTTTTTAGTTTAATTTAGTTCATCAATATTCGACTTATTTCACAATTCAAATTAAATATATATAACTTGGTTGAACGTAAAATAATGAATAACTTAATACTCCTCTTTTTACGATTCAACGTAAATAAATGATTACTCGTTTAATGTTGATTTCATTCACAGTTTAATAAGTGCTTTCCGAATTAATGGTGAAATCCAAGTTTCCTTCAATTCTCCTATTCTTTAATGCAGTTAAGTGGTCATAAATCGAGTAATCATGCAATAGCCTGAGAGCTCACTTTTCCGTGGTATAAAAGCCAGTGGCGTTATAGACTCGATGGTTCAGTTCAAGTATGAAGATACCTCATGAAAAGGAACATTAACAAGCCAAATATGTCTTAAAAGTTCAAAACAAATATATTTCTAATAAATAGTAAAATTTTCATTTTGACAATATTTTGTTTTCACCGATATTCATATAAGGCTTTATTTGTGCATATACGCACAAAGTGTGATATGGATCGCATTTGTGCTTACGCCTAATGTGATGTTCACGCATACGAACATTGTGGCAGCCAGACCTACATTAATAGATATAATTTTAGAAATAGGTTTACGAACGAAGCTTTAACGCTTATTATTAATCATGATTTCGTTTCATAGTTAAATGGTGTGTAAAATCATAACAAACGGAACCAAAATTGGCTATGGATATATCAATAAAACAAATTATGTTGTCTTGAAGTAAACGCCAATCCCATTGTATCTAACCAGT
Source organism: Eudiplozoon nipponicum (assembly GCA_029291075.1). Taxonomy (NCBI): domain Eukaryota; kingdom Metazoa; phylum Platyhelminthes; class Monogenea; order Mazocraeidea; family Diplozoidae; genus Eudiplozoon; species Eudiplozoon nipponicum. The sequence goes on from JAQBSW010000589.1 coordinate 122,709, forward strand.
CGTCGAAATACATACCATACAAACCGTCAGTCGCAACGCATTGACGCTTTTCGATCTTCCATGATCTTCATCAGAGTACGACGGAAAGCCGCCTAACGAGATTAAACCGCATTTAATATATATGGAAAGCAAAATTAGATATTCGGCTCTCACATCTAGTTGTCTTTCGTACATTGAATGTGATGGGAAATTTAGACTGCACAATTTCTATGCAGTCACGAACATAAGCTGTTTGTAACTTCCCACCTTTATACAATTCGGTTTGATCCTCACTAGTCAGTTTGCTGTCGTACTCTACTGGTGATCATGGAAGGTCGAAACGCATCAGTGCATAGCGACAAGCGGTAATTTTGTTATGTTATTCGACGACTGGTTAAATACCATGGGATTGGTGTTTACTTCCAGCTCGCAAACTTGATTTAAAAATTGTTACCACCACCTACGCAATCAATTATTGTTTAATTGTATTGTGTTTATATATGTGTGTGAGTAGCGCAAGCTTCAAAGAGCTAATGTTTTTGACTGCATAGAAATTGTGCAGCCGACATTTCCAGTCACATACAATGTACGCAAGACTACTAGAGGTGAGAGCCGCAAATCTAAATTTGCTTTCCATATATATACAATGCGGTTTGATCCTCGCTAGTTAGTTTGCCGTCGTACTCTGATGATGATCATAAAAGGTCGAAACGTGTTAGTGCATGCGACTAGCGGTATTTGTGTTACGTTGTTCGACGACTGGTTAAATACAATGGGATTTGTGTTTACTTCAAGCTCGCAAATTTGATTTAAAGCATTGTTACCACATCCCGCGCAATCAATTATTGTTTAAATTATGTTGTTGAAAAATAATATGATTGCACAAGATCATTTTCAATTAAAGTATAGGATTTTTACGAGGGGTTGTGAAGATTTGCATTCATTCACACCAGAGTTGCACGATTTTGCATTCTTTTAATTAATTTAGAAGGGGGCGTTCGGGCATATTTTATGCATTCACGTACTAGTGATAAATTGGAGACACACTATAAAGAAAAGAAAACGGCACTGCGGGCAGAAAATAAACAGTAAATGACAACGCGATCTGCGTACGTACTTATACCTATGTTGTTGCATTATCAGAAACACTTCAAAACTTATATTGTCACATTATTTCACAGCCTTGCTTTAAAAAGGGGGTATTATCCAACAGGCAATAGGCCGTGATGCTTACTGTTCTTCAAAATCGGTGTTTAAGCCAATAGGAAATTTGTGGTTTTAACACGAGTGGAGAATGCATAAAATTGGAAAGAAGAAAGTCACGGCAAGCGCATCAGCTATTGAGTTAATTAATTTAGTTTTTTTCTTGAGACGTAATTCCGAATCTGCTATAATTACAAGCTATTGCGAGTGAGATTGGCGTAGAAAATTGTTAAATAATTATAGTAATTTTCAGAAAATTAAACAGTAACACTTAATAATATTTGGAGATTATATCTTCACAGGAAATTACAACAATGTTAATGGATGGTAAATTATTTGTAAGAAAAATTTACCCGATACAGAATTTAATATTTACTTGGAATTTGGTTGGCAAAATAAGAATCAAGTGATAAATGTCAATGGTATCGGGTAGAATTGAATAATTTAAAATAAAATAAAATCTATTTTTTTAAAAATTGTTCGATTATTATCTTAAATACGGATTGTATTCACATTTCGTTTGCGAAAAAACTAATGATGAACAACGTGCACAATTGTGGATTTACGAAGCTCGCAAAAAATCCACAACATTTAAAAAAAATTCTAATGCGTTATGAGAAATTTTATGTCGAGCTTTTACCATTCATCACAATTTCCTATTGGTTAGCTAATTAAAGAAATTTTGTGTTTCTCAAACATAAATATTTATTGAAAATTATGAGGACAATAACGTTAGAGGCCGGCAAGCTAGGTTTTATTGTGTTTGAACATTATCATAGCTATATTTTATAGATGAATATTTAAATTTAATTAACAAATCCAAAGTTACTTATTTGACAACTGAAACACGCTTTGTGAAATGTTGGGTTACCAATATGTACGACGTATATTACTCAGTAATATTTCTGCTTCCCAACAGTTGTAGATTAGTAATGATTTTAAAATGAACTCAAAAAGGTTTATTTTATCAAATACCAAATAAAAATTCTTAAATCAAGTTTGCGAGGTTGAAGTAACCACCAATCTCATTGTATATAATCATTCAAATAACATAGTAAAACTGCCATCCATCACAGGTACTGACGCGTTTCAAACATTATACGACGGAAAACTGACACCACAATGCATATATATAGAAAGCAAAATTAAATATGTGGCTTTCACCTGTAGCAATCTTTCAAAATTTGTTCTTGAATGGAAATATCGGCTGCACAATATCTATCCAGTCACGGGCATTAACATTCATTGATTGCGCGAGTGGTGGCAACAATTACCAAAATTAAGTTTTCGAGCTTAACAAGTCGTTTAAAAAAGCAAAACTACCGTCAGCTACACGAACTTCCATGATAATCACATAAATACTGCGGAAAACAGCATAAACTATGTATTGTATTGGTGTGGCAAGGTGATTCAGTGGTTAGAACACCCAATTCTGAAGCAGACGTGCCTAGGTTGGGCCCTGTCCGCGGTAAATTCTAGACAGATCGTGAGGAGCTTCCAATAAGGAAGAAACCGGTCTCTGGTTTGAATAAAATACTTTATTTAGACTGACAAATGTATGTACATAATGAGTCATGTGTTTATATCTAGATCGCAACCCTGATTAAATTAATTGATTCTGACTTGACTGATTGCCCTCGTATTCTGTTGATGCTCATGCAAGATCGACATGCGACAGTATGTGTGACTGACGTTAGATTTGCTCTGTTGTTCGACTGGTTAATATTAATGGGATTGGTGTTTACTTCAATTTTGCAATCTTGATTTATGGAAATGTAGTCAACGCCCGTACAGTAAACGATTGTTTAATTGTTATACAAAATAAAATTATTTCGTCAAACAGCATTCTTTTTTATGTCACTAAAATTGTCTTGAGTGGATTTATATTTGTATTACATGAAATATCATATCCGTTTATTTTTACTTTTAAAATATTTATGCTATTCCGTTGAAGGGTTTTCTGAGGGTTAAGCTATCTGCAACTTTACCATTGATTTCGGGAAGGCATGAACGGTGGAGGAACGAAAGATTTGCCAATACAATAAGCATCAATATGCATCAGCCTAGATGCTCCTTAAATGTGAAAATGTTCTAAGTTAATGATTGATTATAGGAATGTGGATTTATCTGTTGATTATTATTTGTAACTTGCAGTCATGAGTAAACCATACTTGGAAATATAAATTAATTGAAAAACATATACACAGGACACGGTTGAAGATGATTGTGTTATATATGCATAATTTAGAATAAATTTTTATTACCATACATGATATTTAAAAAAAGTACAAATACATAAAATTGGTTGGACTAAAATTTATACATAATCTTAAGTGCGGTGGGACGCTACTGCTACGTCAAGAGATCAATCATCAAATTTCACTTAAATTCAGATGTGTCAAGGCATATGAGAAAGAAAGATTATATTTGTAATGCATAAAAAATGAACAATTCCCGAAATTAAACGAACATTGGTTGCGCGGGCGGTTGTAATAATTATTATAATCCCGGCTGCGGTCTTGATAAAAACACCTGACCCATCAATTACTTACATATGTCAGTATAAACTAAGAATTGTATAGTGTAGAAAAGGCAATTCATCCAGTAGACCGATTTCGTCCTTATTGGGAACTCATCGTGTACTGGCCAGAATAGGCCGCGGACAGAACTCGAACCTGGGCACGTCTGCTTGGGAATCTGGTGCTCTAACTACTGAGCCACCCTGCCGCACTACACTATACAATTCTTAGTTTATAGTGACATATGTAAAGTAATGAATGGATCAGGTGCTTATATCACGACCGCGACATTGATTATAATAATTCTCGAAATTTTCAAAATAAATGCTATTCAGCTTCCACAAATGCAACTAAGAAAATTTTATGATGATTAAACAATGCAATAGAAACCCAAAATATGAAAGTAGAAGATGTAGACAACAAAATCTCGGCTTTCGAAATTTGTATTAGCATTATTGATCCACACGAACTTATAGTGTTCAGGAGTGCTGTTTTTCGCCCGGATATGATTGATGTCTACAAAAAGATTTATCTAATAATGATTAAGCCTCCCTTACATGTTCATTTTCAAGCATAACAAACGCAAACCCACAAGCAGTTAAAAGTGAAGTTTTAAGCACTCAATTTTGAGATAACTTTTGGATTTGTTTAGATAAGTACAATCGTATAATGTCAATGAGGAATAACTCATTTTATTCGACGTTCATTAGCATCCATGTTGATAAATGCACAGATTTTACTGTCGATTCGTCGCCAGAAACCACCCACTATTCCAGGTACCTACAAATCATTTGAAAATTCTCCTCAATACGTGCATCAAAGATGTTCAATTCAATTTAATTGGTCAATACTTCATGCAGTTCAATGGAGCGACGTTTTTCCATGCATTAGCAAGTTTACAGGCCGATATCTACATGCTCTATCGGGAAGAATGAAAACTACAAATTATTATTAAAAAATACTTTAACCTATGTTAATGACGTCTTCATAAGCGTGAGTGAAGATATCGAAATAAATGAAATGCATAAGAAATAAAAAACGTCGACCAACGCATTTAGTTTATTTGCGAGCATGTAAACACTCAATCTACCATATTGAATTGATATAGAGACGGAAATATAGTAGTCCAAAAAGGTAAATAAAGTAAAAACAGATGTGGACTAGAAAAATTCAAGTTTTACCTCAGAAAAGTGTTAAATTTGTTACGCAATGTAAGATATGGAAATAAGCAAATCTGATGTGAAGAAATTCGATTTTATGAATAGGCGGTATTAAAGCCTACTTTAATAAAAAAAATGGGTACCAAAAATATGTTTGTTAAAGCAAGCATGAAACATGAACTACGAAAAAAAGTGCAATGGATCTGTTCAAAACCAAAAAAAAATAATTTGCAGTATAACTTTTAAACGAAGCACGCCATACGAAATACTTACTCTGAGTACTAAAAATTGGTGACTTCCCGGATGCTTAATGTAGAATTGATGTTTGTCTATACTCCAAAACGCTAATTAACATAAATGTTAAAATTAGTTCCGTACAATCGAAAACGTCATAGCTGTTCAGTACGGAATTTAGGCTGGACTAGCCAATTAATTAAGAAATAAATTCCAGACTAAACACAGCTCACACAGAAGCGAATGTACCGCAATAACGGAATATACATTTAATGAAAGTCACACTCCAAATCTGGCGGAATTCTAGGTGTTCTTGAAGGCAAAACTAAAAAATATACACACAACCTTGTCTGGTTTGTCAGACTGGTTTATCATTCTAGTCCTGGCCCCAAGACTAATTTGTACTGGTTCCGCAAACCTAATACATACTTGCATGTATTAGTTCTTCACGCAACAAGCAGTGGCATTTAACCTTGTCTGTTGTATGCAATTTCACCAAACATAAGCTAGATAAACAAAAAGTTATAAAATGTTTGTACTAAATCAAATTTTTTCTAACTTCCTTTTTAAGAAAATTGACTAGATAAATTACCTGATAATACAGTTGATTTGAATTATCGGGAAAATAAAATAGCCTTAATAAATCTATGTTGCATATATATGCTTGATAAAAAAAAGTTATGCTTCCGTACGTGATTTATTTCCCAATTCAAATTACAAATGCATGAAAAGGACCGATTTATAATTTAAACTTATCCTCTTTTTAATCAGCATAATCCTCATCCTCATCATCATCATCATCATCATCATCATCATCATCATCATCATCATCATCATCATCAGCAGCAGCATCATCGTCATCATTATCATCGTTATTATTATAACTTTTTATTATTGTTATTATTATTATTATTATTATCAGCGTCAATATCAATCTCATTAACATAATCATTTTCATCGTCATCATCATCATCATCCATAGCATCTTAATCATTATCATCCTAATCATCATCTCGAGCACAATCATTGTCATATAATTTTATATATTAGTTAAATATGTGTGATATGAATCAAAGGGCGCTGTGTAACACCATTACTTCATGCGATTGGATTACTATAATTTGAATAGCAATGCTTAATCGGAATGAAGCTTTTAGGAGGCGTATAGAATTGCGGAAGTAATGTGGATGACTTTATAATAGTTAGGTAAGAACAAATATGTCCATAATTGATTGAGTTGAAGAATAATTACGCTATGTCATATTTTACCGTAATTAACAATGTAGAATGAATTTTTTAACACAAAATTTATTCAGATATTTTGTCTGCAATAATCATATAGAAAGGGCGTTTTCTGTGACTATTATTTAATCTACTGCTATGAAGTCTCCTACGTTTGTAAAATTGTAACTTCTAAATTCTCAATGGGAGCAGTGGTAAAAGAACTCCGACAGAAACTATCATTTTTGAGCAAAGAGTTAACAGAATTCTCACTCGCAATAGAGTCGCTCTGTTGATAAAATCCTTAATTTTTGGTGAGATGGAATCAACGTCCCTTGCTGACCCACGGAGAAAAATGGCTTCAACCAGCACTAGAATATGAAAATTTTTCACTAGTATACTTTAAGGAATACAGATTCTAAGATTATGATAGGTACGCAAGAGGTTAAGCGTCCAGTATACTGTCAGTTGTTTAGCTGGACGATACAAATGATTTGGCAGCGTGTAGCTTGGATTCTAACATGTATAAAATATAATGAAATAGAAAAGCACATAATGCATCATTTACGCACCAAGCCGAAACTGCAAATCGAAATGACGACTGAAACGTCTGCTCTTACAAACAATTGATGAGAAGATTAGCCGATTTCTATCCGGGATTACCTCCAGACTAAAATTGAGCTTAGATGATAACGCAGGTACATCGCTTCTGCTTTATTCACAGCACAAAGCGGGGTTTGGATGACGTGATTGACATTTCCCAGTACCAGGCTAATGCAGCACCGGCAGTGACAATCCAGCAACCCTGCAGCCATCAGCAGACGCCGATTTTATCTACCGAATTTTCCCCAGCAACAAAACATCAATTTTCATGTGAGTTAGATGGGAAAAGCTCACAATCAAGTGGGGCTATCAGAATTATCCTCTCCTAGATTCATTACACGAGTGGAGCAGATTTTCAAACCTACAACACAGCTGTCTAATGGGTTGTACTGAGGCAAACGTAATAATTAAAATGAAGCACGAATTTCTTAAACATATTGATAGGACAGTGACAACCTCGGAGTTGAACATGGCACGGTAAATCCGAAATTTTCCCAAGGTTGGACAGTACGAATATTTGCATCCGATAATTAACCACCTGAAGATGCTTATTAATGAAATAAGGAACTGCAATTTACGGAGTTCAGTATCTTGATAAATACCAGAACCTAGATTTAATTAAAAGTATCAATGTTTGGTTTGGACATTGCAATCGCTCATTTATGCAATATTTAATGCCGTATGTATAATGGAAACCAAAGCAAAGTTATTGTCACCGTAGAGACCACAGCTGCGAGAGGTTTGGCGTGCAACCATTTAACCAAGAGCAGACAGAAACCGACTAATATGTGGACATTTTTAGGAAAATTTTTACATTATATCAACCGGCTGGTTTCACTGTGTCGTTGGGTCTAACCATGCTACGATTACAATTATGGCCGGAGCTAAAAGATGGGTATCAGGAACTGTGACTCTACTGAATACCACTATAGAAGCTATCAGTAATAATAGCATCCACGCATGTAATGATATAAGGATGGGACATTTATGATTTAAGTGACGAAGGAAGTTTGATCGTTGCGGTTTTTTCACATTTTAAATGCAGTCATAATGCCTGAAATATATCCTACTCCCGTGTTAAAGTATTTTTTCATTCGTATTGCTCAGTATAAATGGTTTGCAGTGAAGAATTTTAAGCAAGGATTCTGGAAAGTTTGTTTGAACACGTAAGATCGCTGGAAATTGGCTGTGTGGACACCAAAGGGATAGGCATGTTATTTTGTATAAAAAAGCTTAAAAATACTTAGAGCGTATGATAGACGCATACATGGCGACCTGCTGGACACTGGGAAATACGTTGGCGATGTTAAAGATTTTGCAGCGAGTATAAATGCGCTACCACGCATTGCGAGGCTATGGCGTGTGCACATAAATCTTGATAGAATAAAATTCGGTGAGCAAATAAGGCTGGTTAGACACACCGTTTCCACAAAAGTATGTCAGCCAGATGACATTGCTGACAAACAAGCAAAGCAGTACCTCAGATCTTATACAGAAAACAAGTACAGCGATTTCGTAGCATGCTCAAATATTAAAATCGTAATTGATAAAAATAGCCACAATGCGGATATTTTTTTAACAGTTAATTAGTTTCAAGGTGTAATTAAAGGTTTGTGCTGACATGCTTACTGGCGTTTTCAAGCAATCACTTATCAAATTAAGCCAGTTGCCAATAGAAAACTGGGAAAATACGCCGGTTGCAAATTATATAAATCACAATGCAAACATACTGTGACTGAGAATGTGTTGTAGGTAGGTCACTTCGGGCACAATCGCATCGGGCGCCACTTAGACGTCTATTGCGGACCATGAGGCATTGCTTTATTTACTGTCATTGGGCATTTCGAATTTTTGGGTGCATAGGACTGCCAAGGAACGGTCTGAGTATTAGAAAAGACTGCATAACATTCGCGGAAAAAAATTGGCCCATGCGTTAAGTCAATTTTAATAAGATGCGAACATTAGTGAGTTCCTGCTAATACACAAAATGTACTCGCACGTTTTTGACCTGTTGCGAAGAGATGAAACTTTGCATAGGTGGTTCTTGTTGCTTTCACAGATCGAGCAAATATTGGGATGCAAAGACACAGAACCAATGCATCAAGGCGCTCGGGAACTTTTTCGTTCTGAGGTCATTCGGATTACGCACGTGATGCTTGGTTGTCCTGGCTCAAGTGGACTGTGAGAAACATTGCATGACCGACGATTCTGAAACTGCATAAAGTGGGGCATTCCAACATATTTCTAGTGACTTACCATATCTCGAAATTGTAAGTAGCAAAGCCACGCGAATTTTAAATCTGCTACGTGCCATGCCACACAGAAAAATTAATTCCTTCAAGTTGATTAAGTGAGGCCAATGCCAATAGCTGTATGTAGTGCGGCGTTCTTGTTTAAATAGTATCTCCAGGAGCGATAGATAATTCGTTTTTTGCACCTGCCTCAATTGACACGGATCATGGCTCGCAGATTGAATTAGCTTAGTTTAAAAAGTTCTAACAATGCCTGGACTGGCTAATGTTCGATCAATAACCCGTCATTTGCAGACAAATGCAACGGCTGAGCGATCGTTCAAGTCATCGGAATGTTTAATATTCATTGGAAATGGGACGGTCGTTCTTGTCGGAAGGGTAGACGGAATAGGCCGGCAATTTAGGAGATAGCATCTGATTGCGAGTGGGTTATATGCTGCAAAAGCAACTTTTGGTGGCTTAACAGGCTTTGGTCATTACAAAGGGTAACAAGCTGAAATCTATTCTGATTTTATTTGGTAAAGGAATCGAGACGATATTCGTCAATGCTCTGAAGGCCAAGTTATAATTGGCTAATATTCAATGAAGTAGCCAATAAACGTGTTAAATATCGGCGAACAAGAAGAATCCAGAAATTTCCTTGCGGTATCTGGAAGTGAATTACAGAAAGCTCCATTGCATTTGTGCGTCGCTGCCAAATAGAAGACGGAGAGCTCATTACATGTCTTTCATATAATTAATTTATATTGCAACTAATGGTCTAAACGGTTTGGAGTTGATTTCATGGTTTTTATAGTAAAACAGTATTTATTAATGTCTCATTGAAAATGGACTTTCATGTAGCCAGATTGGATAGAGGGTATGGGCTTGCCGTAAAGAATAGGTATCACAATAATATGTTGGCAATAGGATGATTGAGCAATTTTTGGTGGTTCAACAAGTGTTGACCGTTAAAATGGTGCTCAGATGAGATGCAAGAAGGCAGTTTCGTAATCAGGCAATAATATCGCAGTTATTGCTTGTATTGCGTATAAATGTTGAAGCTTTATTGCAAAAATTCTTGTTTTAATTAGTATCATATACGTGACGGAAAATCAAATAACCATCCGCTGTTTATTGTGGTTCAATTGCCGTTGAAAAGAGACAAACATAATCAACCGCATGACTGGTATTGGTGTTAAGCCGGAAGTAAATGGCACGTTATTATTTACGGTCATTGAATGAATATTGTAAACAACAGCAGAAAAAACTTAATAGTTGGTACTTTTCATACGGGTAGAACATAATTCGTACTGCTTTGCATTCAATTAATGATTTTGTGAAAAAAAGATGCAGCATCATCCTGATGATGGGTTGTGGTAATTTGTACACGCTGTTAAAGCAAATAACTGTGTGAAAATTATAGATTGGATGAAATTTCATGAGAATAAACCAGCGAAAAATTAATTATTGATGCTAAATGGTCAGCGACTGGTAATTTTCTACGTAAGAACGACCGATGAGAATGGCTAACCATGGTGATCAAAGAAGGCAAGTCGTTGTTAAGCTCTAATTATTAACTACGGCGTATCAGCCTTCTCTACCTATGAAGAAGGTGTAGCAGCGCCGCTAGATGGAGTAACTTTCAAACCAAATCTACGTATAGTAATACAGATGTCTAGCTACTGGGCAAGAGAATGGTTGACTAGTTTTTGTAAAACTTGTTTACATTATTTTCCTATTTAGCCTTTGCTAATTACTTATCATTTTGTAATTGATTAATACAAGAACCAATAAACCGCTCGGTTATGAGATGGTTTTATTATGCTGTATGTAAGATAAATGGAAACAGATAAAATGTCCGACTTCGTCATTCGGACTGGCTTCTCACTTCTAGCCAATTTGGATATAGAAAATAGGCTTGCTGTGAAGAACATATACTACAAAGATGGGTTGGCTATAGGCTATTGGACCAATGTGTGATTGTTCCGCATGCTTTGACCACTACAAACGGGGTTTAGTTGGTAAGTGAGTTGATAGTTTCGAAATTTTGAAATTTGTGTAGGTTCAATAGGCGTTGGCAACTTTAGCGCAATACGCTCATGGCATGTTGTCTTAATCAGAATGCAACTATACTGCTAGTAAATAATGATTTGGCGGTCGAAAAGTGGGTATTTTGAGAGTGGCGGCACGACCTGATCGGTGAACAAGTAGACGTGCATTAAAACATGAAAGCATGGCTGCATAGGCCGTTTTTTGGTTTTGATCGAGGAAATGCTTAATGAAGAACGAAGTATACATAACATACACAGCAATAGTAAAATAGCCGCCGGTGAGTTGATCTAAAACTATAAGATACGGGCTTCTTTCATTTTGCGAAATTTTTGGGCCCAGCTAAAGCATAACGCATGCCCGTATGAGTTAGTACAGTTGCGGTGCGGCGATTCTTTCTCCAGGTAGTTCCGGGTGCATTCTTGGGCTAAGGTAATATTAGTATGTGACAACAGTGCAATGCCATGGAACTTGCCATAATTATTTTTGATCAGGGTTCATCCACGTTTGCCACGAGACATTTGGTTATCCTGGCTCCAATATGCCGCGGAAAAAAATGCAGAGCCAATGTTTCTGGAACGATATAAACAGAGACATAAATAATATTGCGCGAAATACACAATTAGGCAAAAGTGTAAGCCGTGAAGCCGTGAGAATTTCAAATCTATTACGTGCAATGCAAAACGGAGGAGGAATTCCTTTAAAATTATTTAGTGCGGCTAATTCAAACAGATCGCAGCGGTGGGGCTTACGTATTGACCGTAATCAATAAAATGCGAAGTTTGGTGGGATTTATGTCGTAATTTAACATCAAGACGTCAATTTTATTACAATTTCTCAAGGAATGTCGCATCTTTAGAAATTTACACATTTCAATGCTCGCAGATTGAATTAGCTTAGATCAAATATGTGTGACACAGTCCGAGATGAATCAGTCGCGATTTGAAACATATCATCCGCTGAATAATGCAACGGAGGAGCGAGCGCATTAACTGTTCAAATAAGTTCTACAGTGTTGTTGTAAAAATGAGCCGAGTACATCGCGGTCTTTCTTGAGTGAGCGTCACGGCTTCCAATGTTTACCACAACAGGCGTTGCTTTTGGGATGAGGTTCAATAACAATTACCGGAAATAATTCTGATTGCCAAAACGTTGGTATAAAACGTCCTATCACCTCAACGACAAACCTGGACCAAGCGTCCTGTCCATACACGATTGTGTTTTGCTGAAACGTTAATATTATTTGAAGTCCAAACAACCACATATCATGCTGTCAACATCAGTCTATATACGGTATAGGGGGTGGGCGCGAAGCGTAATACTTTATTTTTCTAAATACATAAATGTGTAAAAGCCGTCGCACTTGAGAAGTTGTGTATCAAAGTTAAATCATTATACGAGTTTGAGGATAAATTGAGAAGATACAGCTATTTGTAACTCTATGACAAAAATATTCAATTTTGTAGCTTTATTTAATCAGAATGAGGCCTTCAATAGGTGTATATAATTCGCATGTAATGTGACCAGTTGTAAGATTACTGGACCAAATATTATCATAATTAATAGCGTAGGAGTATAGATTTGTTAGACCATGTTTGTATTTTACATTCTGGTTTAATTTATATGATATTTAGAGCTAATTTAGAACAATTTTCTGAAAGAGTTTGAGACATGTGCTGTAGAAACAGGTGTTAATATGTAATATCTATTCTAATTTCCTGCAATAACAACTCATATTTGTATAATATTATCTTTTGAATTCTCAACTGGAGAATTGGGGGAAGAAAACTGGAAGAAACTCACATTTTTGTTTAAATAGTTTGCAGAATTCAACTCAAATAGGAGTCCCCATGTTGATAAGAACATTGATTTGTGGAACGCTAAATTCAACATCATCATGCTGATTAATGTGGATAACTGGATTCCTCCCAAAGGTAAATTTTGGTGCTATTGAAGAGTACGAGCTTTAGCATTGCAAAATTGTAATAAAATGATATGTCTACTTACGTGCAATACAATATAATTAAATTCGCTTCAAAACACTATGGCTATGCCCAATTTTGACGCTTGTTACTTTTACAATTATCGCGAACATATTATTTATCTCACAATTTTTTATAAATATGTATCATTCATTATATAGAGGTTGCTCAGGATGGTTCTGTGTTTTGTCGTTTTGCAATTATCACGAAATTAACATCATATTTCCAAATGATTTATGACATTAATACATAAATTATACAAAAACAGAAGCGGCTAATTGAACAAAAATTATTTTTTCTCATTTACAGTTTACATTATTATAGTAAATAATAAAAATTAGAATTCTAAATTCATAGATATTTCGTACTATCCGTTAGACTTATGAGCAGATTTCAAATTTTTAAAACAGGTGAACATCTTCTGAAAACACGTGATAAAGAAGACCATTATTAATTCAACAGTTTAATTTATTTTCTGCCATATTTGCGGCGATTAATTCCAAAACTTTTTTTAATGAAACTAGTTAATATAATGAAGAATTTAATACTCCAATAAACATGCTTACTGAGACTCAATGTTTTAGAGTAAATAGATAAGCTCCAGATGCATTTCTAAAATTATTTCTTGTATATACAGTAGGAATATTATTAGCGATCTATTACTAGTAATAGAAAACACTATAATGTATAACATGTGTCAATTTGGCCCACATGTTTTATTTTATAGAAAACATATTTTAAATAACCTGGGTTTTTAAACTGTTGTGCCTAATTTACAATAGATTATGTTGTTTAAGAGCCAAAAGTAAAAGCTTGTACGGAATTTAAATTCAAATATTATCTAATTGCATCGAGAATCGTACAGGATTTGTAGTTTATAAATGCATATATAATTTATTTACTATTTAGAGTCGTCTCTTGGAAAGGCTTGACCTAAGTGAGTAGAACCAAAATTAAGTGCGTATTTTTATAATCTAGCTGATTTTCCACTAAACTGAATTTGAAAATCGTATAGAAAGCGGCATCCATATTCTCTGCGGTTTAAGAAGCTGTTTTATTTAAAGCTAGCCGTCAATTGAGTAAAATTAGCCATTAAATTTTGGAACCCTACAAATCTGTATCCCCAATTAGTTTGACATACGTAAATTTAGTTTGGGAAATATTTGCAAGTGAAATAGTTTTTAAGCGTTCATAGAATGCACAAATCAATGGCTAAATTGTTAGATACTGTTTGTTGCGGAGAACTAATATATATGCAAGTATGTATTAGGTGTTGCGAACCTAGTAACAAATTAGTTCAGTTTTGACCAGGAGGATAAGCCAAAGGCAGCATGAACGGAAAGTATAATCTCATGCACATTCGTTTCGTGCTTACTGGTGATTCATCAATGATTAAGAGGCGTAATACCAGCTCCAACTGATGAGTCGTCAGTAAGCACGAAACGAATGTGCATGAGATTATATTTTCCGTTTATGCTGCCTTTGGCTTATCCTTCTGTTTACAACTGAACAATTTTGTTATTAGGTTCGCAACACCTAATCTATACTTGCAGTGGCTAGACTGATTGATTCTTTGCTGAAAACAAAAGTAATACTCTATTGACGAGGCAAAATTGCTATAAACTTGTATCATAAATATTCAAGAAAAATAGCATTAAATATTCGATTTCGAATCCGATTTTGCTTGTAATGAACGACAAAGTCAGTTTTTAAATTTTGATTCCATTTTCCCATTATTTTTGCAGCAAGGTGCGAAACTTGTGGAAAAAAAGCAATTTGTGTATCATAACAATTAATTAATGTCATATCATTTGAAGCGAATAAGCTTATGAGAGTTTTGGAGCTACTGCCTCATCTTTGTCTTTGTCTTCGTATCCAATTCAAACCATCTGGTTTTACAGCATACTTAAACAAATCATCAAATTTAATTTGCAGAATATCCTTCCATATTGAAAAATCCATATTCTAAACACCAACACACATAGAAGTAAGGAACCATAAAAAATATCTCCTAATCTCAGAAGGTATTTGTATTGCAATAATGTTTTGAGAAAATTATAACGAAGAAAATGTCTGGCAGAATACAACGAATTAGAAATTACAGCAATTGATGCGCCTTTGCTTTTAAGAAGAACTAATGGAAAATGAATGTTGACAAAGAGCATATGACAATCAGATTTTGATGGGCCTTAAACTTGGTCAAATCCAATACAGAGATAGATACGAATTTATTTTCACATTCAGATCGAATGTAAACATAGAGAAATGAATCGTTCGTATTGTGTGCAATGCCTAGTAGAACACGCTTAATTCAATAACCAATCAATTATGTCTATATGCCATTTAGTAAGAAGCCGTAAAAATGATGTATGTTATTGCATACACTAAAATACAAATTATGAATTCAAAACGACCTATTTTTATGATATACGTGAGCGAACTAGAAATCCTACAGCCAAATCATAAATATGAATATTTAAAAAACGGTTTTAATACTGTATTGGCAGCCGCGCAATACCATTTTATACGTTTCCTTTCCTGAAAATAAAACTCTATCTAGAACTTATTTCAAGTATTATGTATCCAATTTTCTTTATTTTATGTGAACTTAAGGAAATAAAGTAAACGGTATTCATTAAAGGCAAAGTGTTCATTAGTTTAGAATTTCAGCAATCCAGAATTCAGAAGCATGCAAGACATATTCTTCGCGTTCTCACATTCTCTAGTATTCAAATATTATTCTAACCGGGAAAAACATCTAGGCTTTGCTATCAATTCATGGAACAAGGCTTAGTAGCTGCATATCTTTCGGTAAAAGACAGCTTTAGCGGACCGTCTAGGAACATCTCCCAAGACGAATTTAGAAACATGAATCTCATATCAGTTTCTATTATATTTCGGTAGGCTCTTACTAGATGTAGTACATATGTTAACAAGTACGATGTATATTTTGAAAAAAATCTTAAAGAACGTGTACAAAATTTAAATTTTATCCTAATTTTGACAAAATGAATGCTCAAGTTCAGCGTTATTATAACGTAAAATTATACTCGAATGAGAGCTAAACTTAAAACATTTGTTGCGAACCTAGTAAACAATTAGTTCAGTTGTGACCAGAAGGATAAACCAAAGGCAGCATGAACGTAAAGTATAATCTCATGTACATTCGTTTCGTGCTTACTGGCGACTCATTAGTAGGAGCCGCTATTACGCCCTTTAACCACTACATATTTGGTCGAAGAATGTGGAATAATAGGACGGTACAATCTCCTAAGGAGTGCATGGATTTACTGAAGTAACAGGTGTTCATGAGTTTATACTTTCCGTTCATGCTGCCTTTGGTTTATCCTTCTGGTCACAACTGAACTAATTTGTTACTAGGTTCGCAACACCTAATACATACTTGCATATATGTTAGCTCTCCGCAACAAGCAGTGCGCCTCATGAGTGGACACATAATTAGCCAGTTAAATATTGCTTGTTGCGGAGAAATAATATATATGCAAGTATGTATTAGGATTTGCGAACCTAGTAACAAATTAGTTTAGTTATGACCAGAAGGATAAACCAAAGGCAGCATGAACGGAAAGTATAATCTCATGAACACATGTTACTACAGTAAATCCATACACTCCTTTGGAGATTGTACCGTCCTATTATTCCACATTCTTCGACCAAATATATAGTGGTTAAAGGGCGTAATGGCGGCTCCTATTGATGAGTCGCCAGTAAGCACGAAACGAATGAGCACATGAGATTATACTTTCCATTCATGCTTACTTTGGTTTATCCTTCTGGTTACAACTGAACTAATTTGTTACTAGGTTCGCAACACCTAATACATACTAACATTTCTATTGTCGTACGGGCTTGTTGCACAATTTGCAACTTTGTTGACATTCTATTTGTTCTTTTTACTTTGTCATATTATTAAGGATATCGCGGATAATTTGTTACCTTAAAAAGGATTATTGCAGAGCAGAATTTAATCTTAACTAAATTGACTGACACTTATTCGAGATAAAATGCCTGAAGCGAAATTATGATGATAGCATAGATTTAGAATTATAATTTTTTCGCATAAATATTTTATTAAATTTTGTCTGCTATTTTAGTTTATTTGTGAGTAAACAACTTAGGAATAAGCAATATGAGACGAACAATTATTTAGCGTACAAGTGATTACATAATTTCTCGCTCTGATTAGCTTAGTTGCGATGAAGAACCTGTACTCAGTCATTGATTAAACCAGGTAATTTAGTTATGTTACCATATTACATTTTCTCGAGCGGTTGCTAAGTCTATGCAATATTTTCTAGAAAATACATCAAATAAAACGTTCTTTAGTTTTAGTTTAACTGAGTTAAGTATATAGTCATTCCTAAAAAAAGAAAAAAAGAGAAGAATGATAGCAAACGCAATGATGAAAAATTTGCATTATAGGTAAGTCAGGGCGCTATTTGTTTAATAATATGTGTTATTTTCCTTCATTTGTGAACTATTTTGGAGTACTTCCGTCACATAGTTAGAAAAATGCATTTTGAACTCGATTTTTGAGTTGTAGGTTAAGCTAATTAATAACCATTCTTTGTGTACCTTATTATCAAGTGAAATCATAGCCAAGTATATGTAGATGTAAAAAAGTTAATATTATATATAATTTTAATTTTAAGCTGTAACCCGACATTAGGATATTATGCCAGCTGGCATTATTTGACGTACAAATTATTTCATAAAAACGTAGCTTCATTTGTTATGAAAATGAATTATTTTAATTTCCAAATAATACATCATTTTCTGCAGTAAACCAATTTTAAATATTAAATACAAATGACGCAAATTCCATATATTTTCTTAATGGCTGCTTCAATAAGCTCGTCGTCCCAATGGCTTTTATTCACATTATGTTAATGCCAAAATGGCGAATTTTAATTTCTCACGAAATAATTTGTGTTACAAATAAATTACATCAATTTAACAAAAATAATATTACAGAAATTAGTATGCGCTTAAACCAGTTGTTATTCACATTTATATGTGTACAAACTTTATGAAATTGTTTGAAGCAATGCTAGATAAATAAACGGACATTGGTTGCGTGGGCAGTGATAAAAATTATTTTAATTAAGGTTGTGATTTTTTTATAAACACCTGACCAATTATGTACATAAATTTGTCAGTATAAACTAAGCATTGTATACATTATACGCTAGACAATGCTTAATTTGTACAAAAAGTAACAGATAATTCAACTAAAGTATGCGTAATTACAATAAATGTTGACATTTTATTTAACAAGCTATAAAGCATGGTAAAAAAACCGCTATTTGCCCGAAAGTACATATATCGGAATGCCATAACTTATTTAAGTATTTTAATACAAACATGTATATGAAAATTGCCGCTTCGCATCGATGACGATCATGGAATATGGAAAAACGTCTGCGTATGCGATGTAGGATGGATTGCCTATTGTTTGAAACAAATTTCATTAAATTGAATAGGAGCATATTTCGTATCAGTAAGATTGAACAGCAGCGTAATCAGTATTTAACTTTTAGATTCATTCACGAAAATGAGCAAATAATGGAGATGCAATTTTTAGTACTGCCATTTATATGAGCAACGGCATTACAGTACAGTACAGTAATAACAAAGACGTTAGAGTTACGAGCCTGAATTAAAAGAAAATTTAAACGGGAACGATTCTCGCATTCCAACGATTATTAGGATAATTTTCTAAAATCAAGTTTGCGAGCTTCAGGTAAACAACAATCCCATTGTATTTAACCAGTCGTCGAACAAAATAACAAAACTGCCGCCAGTCGCACGCACTGACGCGTTTCGACCTCCCATGATCATCAACAGAGTACGACCGTAAACTGACTATCGAGGATCAAACCGCATTGCATATATATGGAAAGCAAAATTAGATATGCGTCTGTCACCACAAATAGACTCGCATACATTGAACTTGACTGGAAATGCCGGTTGCACAATTTCTATGTAGTCTCGAACATTAAGTGTTTGCAGCTTTCGCCACATCTACATATATAGGCAATACTATAAAACAAATTTTTTTGCACGGCTGGTGGTAACGATTCCTTAAATCAAGTTTGCGAGTTTGAAGTAAACACCAACCTCATTGTATTTAACCAGACTTTGAACGACATAACAAAACTACCGCCAGTCGCAACGCACTAATGCGTTTCGACCTTCCATGTTTTGTTATGTTGTTCGATGACTGGTTAAATGCAATGGGATTGGTGTTTAATTCAAGCTCGAAAACTTCATTTAAAGAATTTTCACCACCATCCGCACAATCGATTATTGTTTAATAATATTTTCTATAAATGTGTGTGTGGCGAAAGCTACAAACAGCTTATGTTCGTGACTGCATAGAAATTGTGCAGCCGACATTTACAGTCACGTACAATGTATGCAAGACTACTAGAGGTGAGAGCGGCATATCTAACATTGATTTCCACATATATTCAATGCGGTTTGATCCTCGCTAGTCAGTTTGCCGTCTTACTTTGATGATGACGATGGAAGGTGGAAACGCGTCAGTGCTTCGCGACTGGCGGTAGGTTTGTTAAGTTGTTCGACGACTAGTTAAATACAATGTGATTGGTGTTCACTTCAAGCTCGCAAACTTGATTTAAAGAATAGTTACCACCACCCGCGCAATCAATTATTGTTTAATTGATTATTAGGATAGTTATGACCAGGTAAGCACGAGCGACCATATGTGAATATAAATATGTTGTTCGACTTATAGAATCTTACTTTGCTTTAAAGAATCTCATATCCACTCTCTGTAATAAACATTTGTTTTAATAATTATCGAAAAATCAATTATTATTAGTTTAGGCATCATATATAAATGAGTCGAAGAAGAAATAATTCGTTTTCATGGCTAATTAGATCTTATGCAAATGACAGTTAAGTCAAGCACAATGAATTAACGAAAACCAATCACGAGAGCCTTATTTCTGAATTTCCATACCAAATTTATGCATTTCGATTTAAACTTCGTTATTCACATTGCTCTTTTAATGAGCATTGAAATTAGAAACGCGTCAATACATCTTTTGAGAGACTGATTAAACAAAGTTGTCAGTGTTTACGTAGTTCTAGCTAACTTAATTAAGAAAAAACAGACTCACAAGAGCAATCAATGTTCACTTATTCATATAATTTCGAGAAATGTGGCAAAAGCTGTTACTGTGTGTTTGCCATCTGTGTAGATACTCTTGAGCGAAACGTTTAATCAAAAAATATGAATGCAATGGTATTAGCAGCCCTAGCTGATCATTCGGCACAACATTTAAATTAATTTCGCAGTCTGGTCCTCGAATTGAGATGATGACCATTGCATGTCGATTCGAGTCAGCGTAGACGAATGAAATTAGATTTCAGTATTTTGTGCGACGGGTGACGTAAAACTGGATTGTCTTTTATCTCAAATGCACACACTTCATTTATCTATTCTAACTACCTCACGCGCAATCCATCATTATGTGTATTTGTACTTATATTCTACGTACTATACATCTTGAATTTCGTTTTAAACCCTTTATGGACAATACGATACTACTTCGATCTGTGATATTTTTAAAATCTTCGATTTAAAATTATGTCTATATTTATTAATTTAAGAATATGTAGAGTAGTACTGACCACTCATGGAATTGTGCTTCGTTTTATCATATTTTGTTTGATAAATTAAAAAATTAAACATTGTAATATTTCAATGGCATATGGCGGCTAATTTGCAATTGACTCATAACTCTAATTCTTGTAAACAACTTATTATGAATTCGAACAATTTAATATAATTTAAAATGCTAATTATTGTTTGGAAGCAGATGGCAATGTTGTTCTTCAACATATGAAACAAAATTTTTAGATATATACGAGTAAAACTTTTGATTTGCCATATTATGAAGAGGTCAATTTCATGCATGCCCTCTACTTATTTTAAATTGAGAAAGTAATTGAATGCAAAGTTGTGGCTTAAATATTTCGACGGCCATTGTTGATTCCAATAGAATACAACTTTAAGCAATACTTAGATAATTAAATTTTAGATCTGGCGATCTTAAATCCGCAATTGTATGTAAAATTCTTGAATGCTATATTATATAAAAGTTAATCATGATCAGCGTTATACAGAAACTGTCTAAACTACAGTAATCGGATGAGCAAATTACATTTAATGTCTGAATGAAAATTATTTGGCAAACTATAGATTTTCTAAAGTGTAAATAATTTATAAGTGATATGAAAAGGAAAGGAAATGTTTATAGGAGAGATAATTACTCGGACATTCACCTTATTGTAGTTTAAACAATCCAAATATTATGCGAGTTATTAGATTATAATTACTGAATTTATGAACCAGTGCTAATGGGTACCTTCTAAATGCTAAATGTGAAGATATTATTGGAAATTTGAGTACGAATAAATGTTTCAGAATGAAGATTGCTCATAGATTGATGGTAATACTCGACTGCAAACTAAGCAGGAAATTTAAGTCACTAGCATTAAAATTAAGCGAAAGGTCTGTGTCAAGTCAATTTTTTACACAGCCTTCAGATATACTAACCAAAACGGACAATTCTAATATAAAGAAATGTAAGGATTATATGATATCCATTACTATGGTTGTGACATCATTTATAGGAGCAAAGACATGCGCCAAATTTAAGTACGAATATATTGACAAAGAAATGCAGGTAAGTACAGACATTTTCACTCATCTGATCTATTACGTTAACAAGTGAAAATTAGAAATAAATGTATGTTTGATAGTTTTAATATCATTCTTAACACAGTAACGATATTCATTGGGCTGTCTGCACTTGGAACAAAATAATATCCAATTTTATGGTATGATGACCGTTTTAATACGTATCAGAAACCTTTCTAATCGAAAAATTATAAAAACTTGATCACAATAATCCGATATTTCAGTTTCTTATTTTACAGCAAGGTAATTCATTTATAGAGATAATACAATAACACTGTTTCCAGGTTCATTATTCATTCGTCGTTATTTTTTGTATCAAAGGCTCGTATTAAAAGAGATTGCCGATCTAGCAATTCGGAAAGATACATACTTGAACATGAACCACATAATTACTCTGATACGCCCAAAGATAAATTTTCGTCGTATCACTTTATATTCTCGTAATGGGGTTATAAACGTATATGTAACTATATTTCAATGAATATTTAACTGTTTTAGGCAAACATAACGGACACATTCCTACATAGTTAAAATTTAAAAAAAATGTAGTTTGAGGTCAGCGTGTCATATATTGAATTGAGGCTCAGTAAACGATATTTCTAATTTGATTTATTAATGGGTTTGGTTTTATAAATTATTTATATATTACTTTATTTATATATTTTTTTGATTTACACAATGTAATCTCTGTAAATGTATCAATAGTCCGAACAATGATATCCTAATCACAACCACGATTGCCGTTTCAAGGAAACCCAAAATATAATACAAGAATGGAACGGAATTGTTTATTCGAATATTTAATCTTGTTCAAAAAATTAAAAACACCACTAACACTGGAAATGAACCATTATTTTTTTTTAAATATAGCGAAAGCTGCATAAATTAAGCATTTAAAAAATTATTCAAATAAAATCTTTGCGAGACCGCTAAACTTAAGTATTGCATTTTTAATTTTCCTTTAATTACTTTTTATTTTGCGATTTGAGACATGTTAATAACTCTTTTATTTTTTTTTCGAAAAGCGTATACGGTTAGTCATGTACTAATGTGTGAGTGGATAAATGAAATATAATTGTTTTTATCAAATTGAAAAAAATGCATTTAAATAGGTTTTAGAAACAAATATGACCTCAGTAAATGAGTATAAGTATCGCAAATACTATATCAACTGTGCTTTCATTACTATAACATAAAGATTTTTCTCGAACTCAACTCAAGAGATGTGAAGTAAAATATTTGTTTGTTTAAAAGATGTAGCACGTGAGATTAAATTACGCTTTAAATACAAAAGTTTAACAGGAAACGTTTTCTACAGAAGGAATTGACAGCTAAGTTTCTCGAAACTACAGAAAGTTGTAGTATATTCACTAGATTTTAAAACTTTAGCCTTTCTTATCATACCCCACGGCAGTATATTCAAACAAGTTTAACTTTTTCGTGCTTACTGGCGACTCATCAATAGGAGCCGGTATTACGCCTTTTAACCACTATATATTTGGTAGAAGAATGTGGAATAATAGGACGGCACATTCTTCTACATTAAAGGGCGTAATACCGACTCCTACTGATGAGACGCCGGTAAGCACGAAACGAATGTGCATGAGATTATACTTTCCGTTCATGCTACCTTTGGTTTATCCTTCTGATCACAACTGAACTAATTTGTTACTAGGTTCGCAAAACCTAATACATACTTGCATTTATATTAATTCTTCACAACAAACAGTATTTAAGCTTAACTATTAGCCTAAGTGTTTATTTGTAGTTTTCATGTTATAGGGTCTAATAAAACATTCATAAATAAATGAATATTTTACTCAATTACTAATTTATTTTCATTGTTAATTTGTAAAATAATTCATTTATTTACCACAAAATTTTCTAAAGATTAGTTTTGTCAACTGTAATTATACACAATCAATAATTTTTGTACTGTTTTGAAAGTTAGTTACGTTCAAAATATTCTAAAAGAACTACGTGCCGTCGTTTTTGCATCAGTATCATTTACTTAACATAATGCAGGACTTTAATTTAAAAATTTAGTTTGAGTTTGAAAATTGGCGTTGCTTTATAAAAATACTTTTATTTAGTGTACATCAGTGAGAGATCATTTTAAAAAAAGATAAAGTTTAAAACAACAAATGAGGCCTAATTTGTGGTAAATCCATAAGTGTGTACAAATTTAGTTAATTACACGGCATTTACCACTTGACATAAAAGTTATCAAATCATTTTGTGCGATGAGTTTATCTTTGACAAAGGGTTCAAAACCTGGACCTAATAACATCCTGATTGAGAATGAAAAGTTTGTACGTATGATACGTTCTGCGTAAAAAAGGATCACGTAATCATTTTGAATTAATCGTTGTTTTAGTAAATGAAATTCATTTCCAATAGTATGTTTATTGTAAAAGTTTTTCTCTTTTTAGAATAATTTTAATTTGCTTTAATCAAAAGGTTACCATCCGTTCAATTGTAAAATGGCAGAATCACAGATAATGCTTGGAAGCAAGTCTTAAATACAGTCTCAGAATTTCTCCAATCTTATATAATAAAGATTTATCACATTTTATTCAATTAATGGTGTTTGATAATTTTAACATGTTTCTTAAAAAAGAAATTTTAATATACAATTAATTTGTAAGTAGGATATGTTAAATAATTATATTTTTACATATCTGTAACGTAATATCACCTGATGTGTTAAATATATTGTTGTTCAGTAGAATAATTCTGAATGTTAAGATTTGAGCCCTCAAAGTTTATTTAACATTGTCTACTTAGAAAGCCTATGCGTTTAACGAGAAATGATTTCATTTCGAATGACAGCTCTAATAAATCTCATAGTGTAATTCCCATGTGTAAAGGTAAAAGGAAATTTTTCAAGATGCATGGACTTTTTCTTTTATGTTTTCACTTCGCGTTTCAAGCGAACCAAAATTAAATATGCAATGAAATGACAAATAAACGTAAAATTAAAACTGAAAGGTGTTTTTAATTTGACGCGGAACAACCATTTGTGCGTATTACCACTGGTTCATGTTTGAAGCCGGATCTCTTTTTCTTGCCTATATCAGGCTGTAATTTTCTTTCTATAGCTCTTAAAATACTTCTATTCCGTTTGGCATTACCTTGAGAGCCACATAGCGAAAACATAGGTGCGAAGCTTTAATGATATGTTTCTATATCACAGACATGTAATAACCATTTAATTTAAAACGCGTTTATTTTCAATGATATTTACTTTGGTAATTTAGTCTTCGTAAGTTGATATAAAACTTACTCTTGTATATTGATAAATAATGTGTGATGTCCTCATCAAGTACAGTTACTATTTTATTTATGGTAATGGCATTTGTGCTACGTTAAATAAAATGTGCAGTTTATTACATTAAATATGCTTGTTAAAGAAACTTCTATATTCTTCTGTTGGAAATAGCCTACACTTTTTATAGGTTATTTATGTAGAGACAATATTATCCGGTCGTTAACACGTCTTTTTTGTTTAGCCTTTTAACTATTGACTCTATTAATTTTCTAGAATGTTCAATAGACAACAGATACTTTTTTTAAATTGATATATTTATTATTCTTATCTGGACAAATCAGTCTATAAATTCTACAAACACAGTCACGAAAATTTGTGATATTATATTGAAATGGTATGAATAACTAGACTTCAAATACTGGGCTGAAAGTTTTGCTTTTTGCAAATTTATCTTTTTCATTCTTCATATAAGTCCTTATTTAATGGAGAAACCTAGAACGATAGAATATCGACTTTAGCATGCCCTGAAATTAGAGTGATATTGTCGTGTCCTCGATTGAAATATTGAAGGTGTTTTTGATGATTTTAAGTACAGGAAAATGCTCATCAACATAACTATTATATTGCGAATATTTACTTATGTCTGTATTACAATTTTCATTCTCTAGATGGCCTAGGAAACTCTTCGCTAGCACGGAAATTTCTGCAAGTTATTATTAACGAAAAAAGGCAAGTAAATTGAAGTAAATATAACATTATATAAAATCTAGAGTTAAGACGGATTTCATACTGACTGGTCTTGATAAACGTTTGGCCAACATATCACAAATTTGGGTCGATCTGCTATCAATGGAAATAACTTGTACGGACAAAATTTCCGGAATTCATACTTCAGACAAATACAAGATTACTTTTGAGTCAGCATTTAAATTGATATTTGAAGAAAATATTCGACTTGGAGTTGATACGCATACAGTATTTAATATGGTTTACAGCTACTTTAATTGATATAGTCTCAAATTTGAAATGTTACGCAATTGCAGAGCAGCTCGCAGGGACAAAACAATATTTTAATGATTTAAAAAAATCAAGTTTGCGAGCTTGAAGTAAACACCAATCACATGGTACTTAACCAGTCTTCATACAACATAAAAAACCTACCGCCAATCGCGACGCACTGACGCGTTTCAACCTAAAACGATAATCATCAAAGTACGACAGCAAACTGAAGAGCGAGGATCAAACCGCGTTGCATATACATGGAAAGTAAAATTAGATATGCGGCATTCACCCAAAGTAGTCTTGCATACGATGTACGAGACTAGAAATATCGGCTGCACAATAGCTTTGCAGTCACGAACATTAGCTGTTTGTGGCTTTCGCCATATATACATATATAGATAATACAAGTAAACAATAATTGATTGCGCGGGTGGTGGTAAAAATTCAAAAAAATCAAGTTTGTCTATGTGTGTGGCGAATGCTACAAACAGCTTATGTTCGTGACTGCACAGAAATTGTGCAGCCAACATTTCCAGTCACGTATAATTTATGTAAGACTACTAGAGGTGAGAGCCGCATATCTAATTTGCTTTCAATATATATGCAATGCGGTTTGATGCTCGCTTGTGAGTTTGCCGTCGTACTCTGATGATGATCATGGAAGGTCGAAACGCGTCAGTGCGTTGCGGCTGGCGGTAGTTTTGTTATGTTGTTCGAGGACTGGTTAAATACAATGGGATTGGTGTTTACTTCAAGCTCGCAAACTTGATTTAAAGAATTGTTACCACCACCCGCGCAATCAATTATTGTTAAATTGTATTGCCTATATATGTATATGTGGCGAAAGCTGCAAACAGTTAATGTTCGTGACTGCATAGAAATTGTGCAGCCGACATTTCCAGTCAAGTTCAATGTATGCGAGACTGCTAGAGGTGAGAGCCGCATATCTAAATTTGATTTCCATATATATTCAATGTGGTTTGATCCTCGATAGTCAGTTTGCTTTCGTACTCTGATGATGATCATGGTAGGTCGAAACGCGTCAGTGCGTTGCGGCTGGCGGTAGTTTTGTTACGTTGTTCGACGACTGGTTAAATACAATGGGATTGGTGTTTACTTCAAGCTCGCAAACGTGATTTGAACAATTGTTATCACCACCCGCGCAATCAATTATGGTTTAAATTTTATTGCCTATATATGTATATGTGGCAAAATCTGCAAACAGTTAACGTTCGTGAATGCATAGAAATTGTGCAGCCGACATTTCCAGTCAAGTTCAATGTATGCAAGACTGCTAGAGGTGAGAGCTGCATATCTAAATTTGATTTCCATATATATTCAATGCGGTTTGATCCTCGATAGTCAGTTTGCCGTCGTACTCTGATGATGATCATGGAAGGTCGAAACGCGTCAGTGCGTTGCAGCTGGCGGTAGTTTTGTTATGTTGTTCGACGACCGGTTAAATACAATGGGATTGGTGTTTACTTCAAGCTCGCAAACTTGATTTAAAGAATTGTTACCACCACCCGCGCAATCAATTATTGCTAAATTGTATTGCCTATATATGTATATGTGGCGAAAGCTGCAAACAGTTAATGTTCGTGACTGCTTAGAAATTGTGCAGCCGACATTTCCAGTCAAGTTCAATGTATGCAAGACTGCTAGAGGTGAGAGCCGTATATCTAAATTTGATTTCCATATATATTCAATGCGGTTTGATCCTCGATAGTCAGTTTGCCGTCGTACTCTGATGATGATCATTGAAAGTCGAAACGCGTCAGTGCTGTTGCAGCTGGCGGTAGTTTTGTTATGTTGTTCGAGGACTGGTTAAATACAATGGGATTGGTGTTTACTTCAAGCTCGCAAACTTGATTTAAAGAATTGTTACCAGCACCCGCGCAATCAATTATTGTTAAATTGTATTGCCTATATGTGTATATGTGGCGAAAGCTGCAAACAGTTAATGTTCGTGACTGCATAGAAATTGTGCAGCCGACATTTCCAGTCAAGTTCAATGTATGCGACACTGCTAGAGGTGAGAGCCGCCTATCTAAATTTGATTTCCATATATATTCAATGCGGTTTGATCCTCGATAGTCAGTTTGCCGTCGTACTCTGATGATGATCATGGAAGGTCGAAACGCGTCAGTGCGTTGCAGCTGGCGGTAGTTTTGTTATGTTGTTCGATGACTGGTTAAATACAATGGGATTGGTGTTTACTTCAAGCACGCAAACGTGATTTAAAGAATTGTTACCACCAACCGCGCAATCAATTATTGTTTAAATTGTATTGCCTATATATGTATATGTGGCGAAAGCTGCAAACAGTTAATGTTCGTAACTGCATAGAAATTGTGCAGCCGACATTTCCAGTCAAGTTCAATGTATGCAAGACTGCTAGAGGTGAGAGCCGCATATCTAAATTTGATTTCCATATATATTCAATGCGGTTTGATGCTCGATAGTCAGTTTGCCGTCGTACTCTGATGATGATCAAGGAAGGTCGAAACGCGTCAGTGCGTTGCGGCTGGCGGTAGTTTTGTTATGTTGTTCGACGACTGGTTAAACACAATGGGATTGGTGTTTACTTCAAGCTCGCAAACTTGATTTAAAGAATTGTTACCACCACCCGCGCAAACAATTATTGTTAAATTGTATTGCCTATATATGTATATGTGGCGAAAGTTACAAACAGTTAATGTTCGTGACTGCATAGAAATTGTGCAGCCGACATTTCCAGTCAAGTTCACTGTATGCGAGACTGCTAGAGGTGAGAGCCGCATATCTAAATTTGATTTCCATATATATTCAATGTGGTTTGATCAACGCTAGTCAGTTTGCCGTCGTACTCTGATGATGATCATGAAAGGTCGAAACGCGTCAGTGCGTTGCGGCTGGCGGTAGTTTTGTTATGTTGTTCGAGGACTGGTTAAATACAATGGGATTGGTGTTTACTTCAAGATCGCAAACTTGATTTAAAGAATTGATACCACCACCCGCGCAAACAATTATTGTTAAATTGTATTGCCTATATATGTGTATATGGCGAAAGCTACAAACAGTTAATGTTCGTGACTGCATAGAAATTGTGCAGCCGACATTTCCAGTCAAGTTAAATGTATGCAAGACTGCTAGAGGTGAGAGCCGCATATCTAAATTTGATTTCCATATATATTCAATGTGGTTTGATCCTCGCTAGTCAGTTTACCGTCGTACTCTGATGATGATCATGGAAGGTCGAAACGCGTCAGTGCGTTGCAGCTGGCGGTAGTTATGTTACGTTGTTCGATGACTGGTTAAATACAATGGGATTGGTGTTTACTTCAAGCACGCAAACTTGATTTAAAGAATTGTTACCACCACCCGCGCAATCAATTATTGTTTAAATTGTATTGCCTATATATGTATATGTGGCGAAAGCTGCAAACAGTTAATGTTCGTGACTGCATAGAAATTGTGCAGCCGACATTTCCAGTCAAGTTCAATGTATGCAAGACTGCTAGAGGTGAGAGCCGCATATCTAAATTTGATTTCCATATATATTCAATGCGGTTTGATCCTCGATAGTCAGTTTGCCGTCGTACTCTGATGATGATCATGGAAGGTCGAAACGCGTCAGTGCGTTGCGGCTGGCGGTAGTTTTGTTATGATGTTCGAGGACTGGTTAAATACAATGGGATTGGTGTTTACTTCAAGCTCGCAAACTTGATTTAAAGAATTTGTTACCACCACCCGCGCAATCAATTATTGTTTAAATTGTATTGCCTATATATGTATATGTGGCGAAATCTGCAAACAGTTAATGTTCGTGACTGCATAGAAATTGTGCAGCCGACATCTCCAGTCAAGTTCAATATATGCAAGACTGCTAGAGGTGAGAGCCGTATATCTAAATTTGATTTCCATATATATTCAATGCGGTTTGATCCTCGATAGTCAGTTTGCCGTCGTACTCTGATGATGATCATGGAAGGTCGCAACGCGTCAGTGCGTTGCGGCTGGCGGTAGTTTTGTTATGTTGTTCGAAGACTGGTTAAATACAATGGGGCCGGTGTTTACTTCAAGCTCGCAAACTTGATTTAAAGCATTGTTACCACCACCCGCGCAATCAATTAATGTTAAATTGTATTGTCTATATACGTATATGTGGCGAAAGCTGCAAACAGTTAATGTTCGTGACTGCATAGAAATTGTGCAGCCGACATTTCCAGTCAAGTTCAATGTATGCAAGACTGCTAGAGGTGAGAGCCGCATATCTATCTTTGATTTCCATATATATATTCAATGCGGTTTGATCCTCGATAGTCAGTTTGCCGTCGTACTCTGATGATGATCATGGAAGGTCGAAACGCGTCTGTGCGTTGCGGCTGGCGGTAGTTTTGTTATGTTGTTCGAAGACTGGTTAAATACAATGGGATCGGTGTTTACATCAAGCTCACAAACTTGATTTAAAGCATTGTTACCACCATCTGCGCAATCAATTATTGTTAAATTGCATTGTCTATATATGTATATGTGGCGAAAGCTGCAAACAGTTAATGTTCGTGACTGCATAGAATTTGTGCAGCCGACATTTCCAGTCAAGTTCAATGTATGCAAGACTGCTAGAGGTGAGAGCCGCATATCTAAATTTGATTTCTATATATATTCAATGCGGTTTGATCCTCGATAGTCAGTTTGCCGTCGTACTCTGATGATGATCAAGGAAGGTCGAAACGCATCAGTGCGTTGCGGCTGACGGTAGTTTTGTTATGTTGTACGACGACTGGTTAAATACAATGGGATTGGTGTTTACTTCAAGCTCGCAAACTTGATTTAAATAATTGTTACCACCATCCGCGCAATCAATTATTGTGTAATTGTATTGTCTATATATATGTGTGTGGCGAAAGCTACAAACAGCTAATGTTCGTGACTGCATAGAAATTGTGCAGCCGACATTTCCAGTCAAGTTCAATGTATGCAAGACTGCTAGAGGTGAGAGCCGCATATCTAAATTTGATTTCCATATATATTCAATGCGGTTTGATCCTCGATGGTCAGTTTGCCGTCGTACTCTGATGATGATCATGGAAGGTCGAAACGCGTCAGTGCGTTGCAGCTGGCGGTAGTTTTGTTATGTTGTTCGATGACTGGTTAAATACAAGGGGATTGGTGTTTACTTCAAGCACGCGAACTTGATTTAAACAATTGTTACCACCACCCGCGCAATCAATTATTGTTTAAATTGTATTGCCTATATATGTATATGTGGCGAAAGCTGCAAACAGTTAATGTTCGTGACTGCATAGAAATTGTGCAGCCAACATTTCCAGTCAAGTTCAATGTATGCGAGACTGCTAGAGGTGAGAGCCGCATATCTAAATTTGATTTCTATATATACAATGCGGTTTGATCCTCGATAGTCAGTTTGCCGTCGTACTCTGATGATGATCAAGGAAGGTCGAAACGCGTCAGTGCATTGCGGCTGGCGGTAGTTTTGTTATGTTGTTCGACGACTGGTTAAATACCATGGGGTTGGTGTTTACTTCAAGCTCGCAAACTTGATTTAAAGAATTGTTACCACCACCCGCGCAATCAATTATTGTTAAGTTGTATTGCCTATATATGTATATGTGGCGAAAGCTGCAAACAGTTAATGTTCGTGACTGCATAGAAATTGTACATCCGACATTTCCAGTCAAGTTCAATGTATGCAAGACTGCTAGAGGTGAGAGCCACATATCTAAATTTGATTTCCATATATATTAAATGCGGTTTGATCCTCGATAGTCAGTTTGCAGTCGTACTCTGTTGATGATCAAGGAAGGTCGAAACACGTCAGTGCGTTGCGGCTGGCGGTAGTTTTGTTATGTTGTTCGACGACTGGTTAAAAACATTAAAGTATTATGAAGCCATGTTTGCTTCACTATGACGCCCACACTCCGCAATACTTCAAAGAATTGAATTTACGAACTCTGCAATTTGGGGATGTTGTATCAAAGTAAAATTGCAAGTAAAGACTTTAAAGATAATTAACTATTATGATTCATATAAATATGTTGAGATTTTTCATCACCACAAGTCATTCCTTCAATATTTGAAAAAACAACTTCCGTTTCACTTCTTCAGGAATTTCTTCATTTGTTATTCCCAAAAACATCAATTAATAAGTTAATTTTAAAAGTTTAGTTATCAGTCTATTTATTCTAAATTAATGACTAGTATTCAAAATATAACTAACAGATTGCTTAATTTTAAGTTAATACAACTTAAATGCATTCAGGTAATCCCATTAACAAAAATAAGTGTCTGTCTATTATATTTAAAATTAAATTTCTCAGGTGTCCCGGTATCTGTCCTATAAGGATAGTTAAGTTTTAAAGTTGAAATTGAGTATGCACTTGAATAATGAACTTGTAAAAACATAAGATTTTATAGAAATATAAAGTTTATAAAATGCGCAATATAATTGGCGTATGGCGAGAGATTTATGACTTCGAATTAAATGCCACCGAATTCAAATCTAGGCGGCATTACTTCTGATCCAATAGGGTAGAAGCAGTTCTCGTAGATTTATTTCATTTTATGCAAAATATAGTTTAACTCGACATAATATATACAATAAAATCCCAGCATTTTCCAGCATTTATATAAAAACTAATAATATTCATTTTTATGCAAAGTTTAATAAAAGTTATAATATCGTTACCATTTGCAAAGCTAAAAATGAATATCATCAATCAATGATTAGTTAACTGTATTATCTATATACATGTGGCGATATCTGTAAAAAAATTGTTTTGCCATGTTAAACAATAATTGATTGCGTGGATGGTGGTAACTTTTATTCAAATCAAGTGTCCGAGCTTGAAGTAAACACCAATCCCGTTGTAATGCCTGAAATATTTTATCCAAACAGAAAGATAAGTTCACATACAAATACACTGAATATTGCTAAAAATATTGAAAAAATTGCGAAACTGTATTTACCAAAATTACCTGATCTGAGTTACCAATAGGATCGAAATCGGTCTACTGGACGAATTACCAGTGCGACTGGATGGCTCAGTGGTTAGAGCAACAGATTCCGAAGCCGAAATCCCCAGGTTCGATACCTGTCCGCGGAAAATTCTGGCCAGTACGTGATGAGTTACCAATATGGACGAAACTTCATTTTCTGCACTATACAATACTTAGTTTATACTGACAATTGTATGTACATAATGGGTCAGGTAATTATATCAAGATCGCAACGTCCTTCATTATAGTAAATGTTATCACCGCCCGCGCAACCAATGTCACTTTAATTATAGAAATTAAAAATGTCAATTCTCGGCAAAGCAGATAGAGCTACGTGGCTACACATACAATTGATTGAGTCTAGTGTA
The DNA here is from genome assembly GCA_029291075.1 of Eudiplozoon nipponicum. Taxonomy (NCBI): domain Eukaryota; kingdom Metazoa; phylum Platyhelminthes; class Monogenea; order Mazocraeidea; family Diplozoidae; genus Eudiplozoon; species Eudiplozoon nipponicum. The sequence goes on from JAQBSW010000589.1 coordinate 156,291, forward strand.
AAAAGGAGAAATTAAAAGAAACAGATGTTTTTAGGACCAGAAAATAAAGAAATTTATCTAAGCATCTCATTTATGGGGAACGTTGTTACCGGCACAACGCTGAACAAAGTTGAAGAGACAATATCACGCACATTTTATGCAGCTAAACTACGAGTGTTGCTTAATTTAACACGTTTAATTTTACCAGAAATTAAAGAGAAACAATCGTAAATGCCAACCTCGAACACTATTTATCAAAATGCATGCGTAAATTTTCGTTCAAACATACGTAGGCCAATTTAACAGACGGTTAATTAGCGGAATGGAGAACATCGTAATTTAAACACGCATTTCAAATCAAATGATGAATACACATCTGTAATTGTACAAATTTTCAATGGAAGTTCGCACATACGTGCTCCAGATGAAGCCTTTACGGCAACTATTAAATTTAATAACAAAAATCAGTTAACCACAAATGAATACCGGTAACAAACAAGCTAAAACCAGATTTATGATGTTCGGCATTGAGTATGAACTGGAAGTGTAGTAGGAATATTATTGGTCAATCTCTGCTTTGCCTCATCCCCGTTCAAATTTTCAGTAATTTTTGACTTTATATATATATATGTATATATATATATATATATATATATATATATTTATATATATATATATATATGGTAGATTTATAAGGAAAATGAAAAAAACGGTTCTTGTAACACGATAAAAGTTCTTTTTATCTCTGCACATGAAAATTGTTTTATTGGATATTAATATTATTAACTTGTGTATCCTTATTTAGAAGCTGATTTCGTTTAACTCTTTTTCTACTAAAACAATTTCAGATAACTGCCACTTTTTAACGTTAGTCAAAACATCCTTCAGTCTTGAAACTGTGATGCTTAAATTTTGATGTAAATTGTTCAGTGCTGTCCTTCTTGTTAGGATTATAATTTCCGTTTTCTTTTGCAGGACAATTGATAGTACTCTTAGGTCGGTAAATGTTTGAATTCTTCACACAACCAACAGCACCGATTTTTGGCCTTGAATGATGGGTTCTCACTTGTTCTTTCATTTTGAAGCTCTTCATCAGCGGCTTGTCTGAAAATGACATTGGAACAATATTTTCTACTAAAACAATTTCAGATAATTGCCTCTTTTTAACGTTAGTCAAAACATCCTTCAGTCTTGAAACTGTGATGCTTAAATTTGGATGTAAATTGTTCAGTGTTGTCCTTCATATTCAGATTCTCTACGCCCTTTTCTTTTGCGGGACAATTGATAGCAGTCTTAGGTCGGTAAAATTTGAATTCTTTACATAACAAAGAGCAACGATTTTTGGCCTTAAATGATGGGTTCTCACTTGTTCTTTCATTTTGAAGCTCTTCATCAGCTGCTTGTTTGAAAATGACATTGGAACAATATTTTCTACTAAAACAATTTCAGATAACTGCCTCTTTTTAACGTTAGTCAAAACATCCTTCAGTCTTGAAACTTTAATGCTTAAATTTTTATGCAAATTGTTCAGTGTTGTCCTTCATATTCAGATTCTCGACGCCGTTTTCTATTGCGGGACAATTGATAGCAATCGTAGGTCGGTAAAATCTTCAATTCTTTACATTCCCAAGTGCACAGATTTTTGGCCTTGATTGATGTGTTCTCACTTGTTCCTTCATTTTGAGGCTCCCCATCAACTGCTTGTCTGAAAATGACAATGGAACAATATTTTCTACTAAAAAAATTTCAGATAATTGCCTCTTTTTAACGTTAGTCAAAACGTCCTTCAGTCTTGAAACTTTAATGCTTAAATTTGGATGTAAATTGTTCAGTGTTGTCCGTCTTATTCAGATTCTCGCCGCCGTTTTCTTGTGCGGGACAATTGATAGCACTCTTAGGTCTTTAATATTTTGAATACTTTACATTCCCAAGTGCACCGATTTCTGGCCTTGAATGATGGGTTCTTACTTGTCCCTTCATTTTGAAGCTCTCCATCAGCTGCTTGTCTGAAAATGACATTGGAACAAGATTTTCTACTAAAACAATTTCAGATAACTGCCTCTTATTAACGTTTGTCGAAACGGCCTTCAGTCTTGAAACTGTGATGCTTAAATTTGGATGTAAATTTTTCAGTGTTGTACTTCTTTTTCAGATTCTCGACGCCGTTTTCTTTTGCGGGACAATTGATAGCAGTCTTAGGTCAGTAATATTTTGAATTCTTTACATTCCCAAGTGCACCGATTTGTGGCCTTGAATGATGGGTTCTCACTTGTTCCTTCATTTTGAAGCTCTCCATCAACTGCTTGTCTGAAAATGACATTGGAACAATATTTTATACTAAAACAATTTCAGATAACTGCCTCTTTTTAACGTTTGTCAAAACGTCCTTCAATCTTGAAACTGTGATGCTTAAATTTGGATGTAAATTGTTCAGTGTTGTCCTTCTTGTTCAGATTCTCGACGCCGTTTTCTTTTGCGGGACAATTGATAGCAGTCTTAGGTCGGTAAAATTTTGAATTCTTTACATTCCCAAGTGCACCGATTTCTGCCCTTGAATGATGCGTTCTCACTTGTTCCTTCATTTTGAAGCTATCCATCAACTGCATGTCTCAAAATGACATTGGAACCATATTTTCTACTTGAAAAATTTCAGATAACTGCCTCTTTTTAACGTTAGTCAAAACGTCCTTCAGTCTTGAAACTGTGATGCTTAAATTTGGATGTAAATTGTTCAGTGTTGTCCTTCTTGTTTGGATTCTCGACGCCGTTTTCTTTTGCGGGACAATTGATAGGAGTCTTAGGTCGGTAAAATTTTGAATTCTTTACATAACCAGGAGCACCGATTTCTGGCCTTGAATGATGGTTTCTCACTTGTTCCTTCATTTTGAATCTCTCCATCAACTGCTTGTCTGAAAATGACATTGAAGCAAGATTTTCTACTAAAACAATTTCAGATAACTGCCTCTTTTTAACGTTTGTCAAAACGTCCTTCAATCTTGAAACTGTGATGCTTAAATTTTGATGTAAACTGTTCAGTGTTGTCCTTCATATATATATATATTCTTTTGTCTTTACCAGCAATCAAAGAGAAACAGCCGTTAATGTCGACATCAAATACTATTTACCAATATACATGCGCAAGTTGTCGATCAACTTACTTAGGTCGATCGACCAGACGGTTAATTACTCGAATGAGAGAACATTGCAACTTAAACGCCTGTTTTTTAAATCAAATGGTGAATACACGTCTGCTATTGCGCAACACATCATCGAAACATCGCACTTATGTTCTCCAGACGTAGCATTCAAAGTAATTACTAAATGCAAAAACAAAGGGGAGTTGGCCACATACGAAGTCTTATTAATAAACAAAATGCAGCCGGATTTATGTAAGCAGAAGAAGCACGTACAAGCATTGAGCTTGAACTGGATGTGACGCAATGCAATTTGATTATTTCAGTTTTCCACTTCATGTTCACATATTTTAATCTTGTTTTGTTTCCAATTTATTTATAAAGATATGTTAAGGTAGATATTTGAGAAGACAAATGCTAAAGAAATATTTCTTGTATCTGATAAAATTTAAATTTGTTTTGTACACAGGAAGGGTCTAATGAATATATATATATATATATATATATATATATATATATATATATATATATATATATATATATATATATATAGTCTGCCTTGAAATACTGAAATTCTCAGAACAATAAGTTCATCTTCTTTTCTAACATTAATGTGTACTATTTTCAGGCGCCCTTGGCTAAACGAAATAAAATAACTTCTTCAATCAACGGTCGTGAAGCTCTGAACCCTTCTTCATGCCTCTCCGTGCAACCAAATGACACGTCACCAGGCAGCGCTCATTTTAGTGCTTCACAGACATCCGACAGTGAATCTCCAGAGAATATTGTATTAGACAACTCAGAAAGTTTCCCGTCAATGGAGCTGGCAAGCAGAAGTTTAAGCAGTCTTTGCTCAACCTCATCAAATCTGCCTCTTGATTTGCGCATTACAAACCGATGTGAATTGTTACCATTTACTGGGGCGAATAAAAATGTCACCGTCAAATCGGACAATCTATTGTGGACAATGGGTATGCCAGGTGTGAATAATTCCCACAGTCTTGTTGAGGAAAGCGGAACAAGCTGTATTTGTAGGTGTAAGAACGCATCTCTAAATGTTGAAGATAGGATAAAACAGTTCAACAACCTGTTGCCAGTTTCATCATTATCGTATTCTGCATCATCTTCAGTTTCATCGACTTCCTATACATCACCTCCATGTTTTCCAACCTCTTCTCAATCATCAACTGGTTTAAGAAACTTAATCTCTCCAACATCCGGCAGAGAATTTTCTTCGGTGACAATAGATCGTTTTGACAAAGCACCTCACGACTCCGTGTTCAGCGTTTGCGATTGGTTTGAAGCAAGCCCAGATGGCGTTAAGCCATCAAAGGCTAACGACGCACAGATGGGTGGACGTAGAATGCGTGAGCCATCTAGACAGACGGGCACTGTCAACACCAACAGATCGATTTGTCAAAGAGCTAAATTGGGACAAGTTAAAGCCCGCACACAAGCCAGTAAAAACGAAGATAACACGCATTCGACAATTGCTCACACTGCCAGTGACTGTTTCATATCTAAAAAAATTTGTTCACGAAACAACGATGATGTGGTCACCGATATTCGTGAGTTTTCTCAGCCAATAAACTTCAGTCGATGCAAGCATAATACAACACCTTTTGGTTCGGTACAAACAACGAGATTTTTACCGCCGATGAAACAAGGATTTCCAACTAGTGCAAGTTCGAGTTCTAGGCAATTAATTTCGCATTTACCGGATAACCAAGCCTATTCAGATTTTTCGTCGGGACCAGGCTTTGGAACTGCAGTTTCAATTAATCAGAATGGCGCGAATTTAAAGACGTCTATGACTGCATGTCCCATGCAGATGGCAGATCATTCGTTAAGAAACAAGATTGACGACTCTTCTTTGAGGAGTATAACTTTTGCTGATTTACGCTCTTCGAGCTCCACTGATTTGGGCACATCATTGTGTTCCGCAACTTCTGTCTGCACTTCCCTCCCAGCTTACAGCAGTTCCTCTTTATTTTCGACAACACTGCCCTCGTCCGTATCATCCTCAACGTCGTCTGTGCCATCTACATTTTCAACATCATCATCATCATCATCATCATCATCATCATCATCATCATCATCATTATCACCATCATTTACTTATTCTGTTTCAGCAGTTTCGCCGACAAATTTACATATGCCAGCGTCATTTCCTTTGTGTTCAGCATTACCTGTGCAGACTTCGTTATCACCTTTGCCTACATCATCGACATCATCATCATCATCATCATCATTATCATCATCATCGATAGCCGTGAACTCAGCATTGCTCTCATTAACGCGAGCCGCAAATTCCTCGGTGGGTCTTGCACAAAACCACCTATTGGATCAACACAAATACAAAGGGCAGACTGCTGTCTTCAACAATGAGAGTAATAACAGTTTTAATATTGATTATTTACACGACTCAATGAAAAACAAATCTGATGCGTTACCTGTATCATTTGACCAATCGCCAATGAGCTCAGAGTTTGTGTCAATACTACTTAGCGTGTATCGTGCCGTCGCATTGGTTTCATTCTCTACAGCCAATCAAAACGCAACTGGTCGATGTGAAGAGTGTGACAAGAAGACCAGCCCGATTGACTTACCAGCTCAATTGTCACATTTGAAGAATAAACTGGACGAAGACAGTAATACACCGACACCTACCACCGATTTTACATTTCCCAATATTGTCAATGTTTTCAACAGTGTGCCTGCCGCCTCTTGCTTAAGGAGTATTAAAAGCAAGAATAGAATTTCAAACTCGACCACCTCTAGTGCATCACATTCAGAGCAGACATTTGGTAAAGAAAATGACTCAAAGCCTGTTCCTGGAAGTAGAGCCATTGAAACTAGACATAGTATCCCAAGGAGAGGTGGGTTTGAACACGTAAACACAAAACAGGACGACGTCGAACTAAATGGCGATTTGGAGACATCAATTGACTTATCAGATTGGAAAAATTCATCGGATTTGAATGAATCGGAATATCCAAACAGGTCGCAGCAAGCACTGCAACACGTGCCCTCGTGTTTGCTACGTGAAAGTGATAGTACTTCAAACGGTACGTGCTTCAATTAATTTAATTTAGGGGTTCTTTTTTAAAGGCATTTCAAATCACAAACGATCAAAAATGCAAAATTTACCACATATTACACATTGGGATGCGTTTTATATCACCATGGGATATTTACTGACGGTGACTGAGCTTTAATGTTTATATATATATATATATATATATATATATATATATATATATATATATATATATATATATATATATATATATATATTATTTATAGTGTCCATACATGACATACAGTATATTTCATTAGAGTAAAATATATTACAACAAAGGGATAGCTATTTACTGCACATCATTTTATAATCATTCATTTATATTTGTTTCATTGATAGTTAGTGGTAACAAATCTGACTCGCTTTTATTTCTATTACTAAAACAATAAATAGAAGTAAAAGCGAGTGAGATTTGTTACCACTAGCATAATCAATTGAAAACCCAAAATTAATATAAATGAATGATTGTAGAGCAATGATTATTATTCACAAAATAAACGGCCTTTAACCACTTTGTTATTAATGTGTTTTTCTTTACCTATTAGAAATTATGTATATATATATATATATATATATATATATTGATTTGAAGTCTAAAAGCAGGATTTTGATTATAAGATTATTGTCAGTTTAAACATATTATTGAATCAGGAAGCAAAGTCAATTCATCCAGTAAACAGCTTTCGAACTTATCAGTAACTCATTACGTACTGTCCAGAATTTGCTTCGGAACGGGCTCGGACATGAGCACGTCTGCTTCGGAATCTGATGTTCTAACCACTGAGTCATTCTGCCGCACACAGCATACAACTTTAAGTTACATACTAAATAATTTAACTCGGTTAGTATTTTGCAGGTGGAGCCTATATGACATCCATTTAGACCTGAAGTTCCAACTAACTATGCCAAATCTGTCATTATAGATAAGACATCACGTTGCAAGAGGAATCGGTATTGAAATAAACATTTATATGACTAAACAGACACTAGTTCCACTGGTGGTGATAAAACTTACTTTAATCAAGTTTGCCGTCTTGATATAAACACCTGACCAATTATGTGCTTACATATATCAGTAAACAAAGAATTGTGTTCTATGAAAAAGACAATTCCTCAGGTAGACCGATTTCGTTTCAAAATCTGCCACGGACCATACACGAAACTAGATCCATTCGCTTAAAAGACTGTGACACTGTCCACTGCGCCACCCACGGAGCAGTCATAGGCAAATTTATATTTACTCATTAGCCTTTCCATCAAGTGAAACCTATTTGGAATCTATTCATTCCAGAAGTCCTAACTAACCATTCCCGATCGATCATTATACAACAGTCATCGTGCACTTCGGGAAAAAAATATTGATTTAAATTCCATAGTTATATATTATTAATTTTTTAATTGGATCGCAATTCCTAATACTCAACTGGGTATAAATAAGCTCTAAGCAACAAATAATACAGAGCTTTTTTATATATTTAATTGCATGATGTTATGATTCGCGCGAAATGTCAAAGCAGATTACGATCGAGACCATATTGTAAGGATTCGTTGCAGTTACAGGTATCCAGAATTAGTTTCGATTCCACTTTTGGAAAATCTTATATTATCATCAAATTCATGGGGTTGGTACCCGGAACTGGCACAGCATTTAGAAGACAATTTTTTGTGCCAATTACTGTCTCGTTATATATTATATATCGTAAGTTGGTTTTGAAATCACATTGCTTATGTTTTTGCAAGAAAGTAAATTCCATTACCTCTTGAATACACCTTCGCATAGGAGACTGTAACGACCTCCTGACCCACATTTCTTAACCAAATATATAGTGGTAATTAGATGTAGTACCGACTTGTACTGATGAGAAGCCATTAAGGACGAAAGGTATGTTCTAATGAGATTATACGTTTTGATCATCCTTACTTGTGTACATGGTTCTTGTCTTATTCGAACTAATTTGTTACTAGACAAGCAATATCTACGCGATAGCTCATGTTGATGGAGGCTACAATATAGGTATTTATCGGAGTAACAGGTGTTCACAATTAGTTTTAATTGTCAATTTTGAAAAAAACATAGACCATTTTTTTCGTGAAATGCAACTGATGAAGGCCTACGGTAAGGTAGGTCGAAATATTTTGCCAAAAAATATTGGAACAATGAAAGCTGCGTTAGTCAAAACGCAGATCGGGTAATTTCAATTAATCCAGGTTCGCAACAAAGAAATTCCTTCAAGAAACATTTTGAAACCCAATGTTTTGATAGCCGGTACAGGTTCGATATTTTGAAAGCCATTTTGGTGGTTCCCTTTATAGGCTTTATATGTATTATATTTAGTGTGTTGGCTTTGTAGTGGCATTGTCATGGACTTTATATGAAATTAACTATATTTCTTATTTACTTAAATCAAGTTTTCGAGCTTGAAGTAAGCACCAATCCCATTGTATTTAACAAGTTGTTCAAGGACTGGTTAAATACAATGGGATTGGTGCTTACTTCAAGCTCACAAACTTGATTTAAATAATTGTTGTCACCACCCGCGCAATCAATGATTGTTCAATTGTATTACTGTTTGAATACACATTCGTATAGGAGATTGTACCGTCCAATTGTTCACCATTTCGTGGTAAAATATATAATGCGTTTTGGGCTGCGTTTCGTCCCCTACTTTAAAGTCACCAGTAAGAATGAAACCCATGTTTGCCGAAATTTTTTAAATTTTCTTCGTGTTAACTTGGCATATCGCTCTGGTTCAATTCGAACAACTACGTATCTAGGTAAGCAAAATTAAAAACATAATAATATAAATCCTTTTTTACAGTCCTGTTTGCGAACTTGAGTTAAACGTGAATTCCTCTTTATGTGTCCATCAGCAAATCAAAGCAAAAATGCGATCGGCCACACATTCACCACGACAGTGAATAAATAAAAAATATATTTTTTTATTTTTAATGACCGTAACATTGCGGAACTTAGCAAATAAAGCACATTTAAAAGATTAAGTATTCATTCTATTTGGATCATTGGTGTGCCTTCTGGCGATGAGGAGAAGGGATGTGATGATAATCTGATTCTTTAAATCAAGTTTGCGAGCTTGAAGTAAACACCAATCCCATTGTATTTAACCAGTTGTCGAACAACATAACAAAACTACCGCCAGCCGCAACGCACTGACGCGTTTTGACTTTCCATGTTCATCATCAGAGTACGATGGCAAACTGACAATCGAGGATCAAACCGCATAGAATATATATGGAAAGCAAAGTTATATATGCGGCTCTCAACTTTAGCATTCCCGCATAAATTGAACTTGACTGGAAATGTCGGCTGCACAATTTCTATGCAGTCACGAACACAAACTGTTTGCAGCTTTCGCCAAATATACGTATATAGGCAATAAAATTTAACAATAATTGATTGCGCGCGTGGTGGTAACAATTCTTTAAATCAAGTTCGCGAGCTTCAAGTAAACACCAATCCCATTGCATTGTATTGTCTATATATGATAATCTGATTGTTCGTCGGTTTGACAGTTAAAAAGCGCAGAACTGGTTACCAACAAGTGGGTGCGCAGTAAGAAATATGGCAACATTTGGTTAATTAAACTATCATTGATTGCACGGTGGTGACAAAACTTGTTTAAATCAAACTTGCGAGCTTGATATAAGCACCATTAATATTGTATTTAACCAGTCGTCCAACAACAAAAGCAAAACAACCGTCGGTCACAGGTACTGACGAGTATCGGTCTTCAATCATCATCATCATCATCAGAGTACGATGGCAAACTGACTAGCGAGGATCAAACAGCATTGAATATATATGAAAAGCAAAATTAAATATGCGGCTCTCAACTCTAGTAGTCTTGCATACATTGGCAGCACAATTTCTATGCAGTCGCGAACTATAACTTTCTCAGCTTTCGCCAAACTTTTATAAGTTATGCAATTAAGCAGTCATTGCTTGTAAAAGTGGTGGTAAAAATTCTTTAAATCAAGTTCGTGAGATTGATATAAGCACCAATACCATTGTACTTAACCAGTCGTCCATCATAGCAATATCACACCAACATACTTGATTGCTAGTTTTTCGTAGATTATGCAATGTCGAATTAAGAAAAAGTTACGATCTTTCTTAGCTATATAAAAAATGAATTAAAACTGTTAAACTTGAATGTTTTAAAATGTTTTAAATTGTAGAAGCAACAAGTATGAAGGACATTGTGACATGTGGAGAAATCTCACAAATTCTTGACCCGATGCTTCGCAGCATTGAGTCCGAAGTAAGTCGATAGGCCAAATTAACGCGCTAGTGTGTATATTTCTGTTTATTTTGCTTCTAAAAATAAATATTTTTACGTAACCAAGAATTTTTTTATAGTGAAACGCGTTTTCAGAGCAGAAGATTGAAATGTCGTCTATTTAACAAATATTCGCACCCTAGTAGAAAGATAAACGTGATTGTGAACTCATTTGGACTAGTAGATTATAAGGATGTATGCAAAATGATCAGGTAACGCATCCGTAAAAACACATGGATTTTTGTTCCAATTGATTTTGGCATTATTTTTTATCCAATTACAATTTTTTTTCAAACTAGGTATGCAACGACATCTACAAAACAAATATAAGTCATTTTTACATTAATAAGATTATATAAACGAGAGGTTTAATAAAAGTGTCTAGACAAACAATATCAGAAGGTATTTTATGCAGACCTAAATCAGAGTATCATATATTCACTTAAATGTCACGAGTGCAGTAAAAAATTAATTAGATTAATATTTTTATAACTAGTCCAAAGCCAAACCAATTATTTAGTTCAATACAAAACAATTCGTTTATACCATAAACGTATCATAAATTAAGGAAGAAAATATACATCAAAATATACCATACAACATTCTCATATTAAATCGTAACACATCATGTCATATCATATCATATCATATCATATCATATCATATCATATCATATCATATCATATCATATCATATCATATCATATCATATCATATCATATCATATCATATCATATCATATCATATCATATCATATCATATCATATCATATCATATCATATCATATCATATCATATCATATCATATCATATCATATCATATCATATCATATCATATCATATCATATCATATCATATCATATCATATCATATCATATCATATCATATCATATCATATCATATCATATCATATCATATCATATCATATCATATCATATCATATCATATCATATCATATCATATCATATCATATCATATCATATCATATCATATCATATCATATCATATCATATCATATCATATCATATCATATCATATCATATCATATCATATCATATCATATCATATCATATCATATCATATCATATCATATCATATCATATCATATCATATCATATCATATCATATCATATCATATCATATCATATCATATCATATCATATCATATCATATCATATCATATCATATCATATCATATCATATCATATCATATCATATCATATCATATCATATCATATCATATCATATCATATCATATCATATCATATCATATCATATCATATCATATCATATCATATCATATCATATCATATCATATCATATCATATCATATCATATCATATCATATCATATCATATCATATCATATCATATCATATCATATCATATCATATCATATCATATCATATCATATCATATCATATCATATCATATCATATCATATCATATCATATCATATCATATCATATCATATCATATCATATCATATCATATCATATCATATCATATCATATCATATCATATCATATCATATCATATCATATCATATCATATCATATCATATCATATCATATCATATCATATCATATCATATCATATCATATCATATCATATCATATCATATCATATCATATCATATCATATCATATCATATCATATCATATCATATCATATCATATCATATCATATCATATCATATCATATCATATCATATCATATCATATCATATCATATCATATCATATCATATCATATCATATCATATCATATCATATCATATCATATCATATCATATCATATCATATCATATCATATCATATCATATCATATCATATCATATCATATCATATCATATCATATCATATCATATCATATCATATCATATCATATCATATCATATCATATCATATCATATCATATCATATCATATCATATCATATCATATCATATCATATCATATCATATCATATCATATCATATCATATCATATCATATCATATCATATCATATCATATCATATCATATCATATCATATCATATCATATCATATATCCAGTGAATAATCAGATGTTGTTAAATGGCTGTAATTTCACTGGGATAAATGTACACATGCAGTAACTGATTTTTTCTCAATCCAAAACAAACGAGATCAAATACAAGTATGTATTAGGTGTTGCTAACCTAGTAGCAAATTAGTTCAGTTGTCACCAAAAGGATAAATCAAAGGCAGCCTGAACAAAAAGTATAATCTCAAACACATTCGTTTCGTGCTCACTGGCGTCTCATCAGTAGGATCCGAAAAGAGTTTGCATGAGATTATAGTTTCCGTTCATGCTGCCTTTGGTTTATCCTTCTGGTCACAACTGAACTAATTTGTTACTAGGTTCACAACACATAATACATACTTGCATATATATTAGCTCTTCGCAACAAACAGTATTTAGCTGAGAACACATACAAACATGCATGACGTACGCGTAGTAGTGAGTCGTCAGTATTTGCTATAAAATCAATGTGATCTCATTTCGAAGAGTGTACACATGCAGATATATACACAAACCAATTTGACATAGGCTTACCTTATATTAAAAAACAAGTTATGCTTAAGAGATCTAACAACAATAATAAATAGCAATACAATTTAACAATAATTGATTGCGCGGATGGTGGTAACAATTCTTTAAATCAAATTTGCGAGCTTGAAGTAAACATCAATCCCATTGTATTTAACCAGTCGTCGAGCAACGTAACCAAACTACCGCCAGCCGCAACGCACTGACGCGTTTCGACCTGCCATGATCATCATCAGAGTACGACGGCAAACTGACTATTTTGTCGAATGATAACATCGATTAGAGAATTTATTAAAATTAAATCTAAGGATGATATTAGGAGTGAAAAGGCTGCTTAAATATTGTTAGGCTCGATTTGGAATACGGTATTATTTAATGGTAAGAAGAGACGTTTACCTGAATCAGAATCAGAAGCTAGCTCCAGTAACAGATTATGAACATCGGATTAAGACTGGCCAATTAATGGATATATTATCTAATTAATGGTTAATCAATTATTGAGAATATAGTCCTTCTAAATTTCACCCTTTAACTGTTCGTTTAATTTTAAAACTTTTAGTGAGTTGAACGTTTATTAAAGAGCTTCTATCTTCTGTCTGCATACTGCTAAATCTTTCTTTAAATAATTTTTTTAAATTTCTTGTCTAACCGTCACCTATTTTATTTCATATCTTAATTTAACTTCTTTTTATTGAATAGTACTTTATTCTGTATCCCCCCGCTCCCTGTCTATTGAGATCATTCTAATAATAAAGCATTTCAAACTTTAAGAATATATAATTAGTCTGACGGGTTCAAAGAGTAAATAAACGTCTATTGACTCCAGTTTCATTTAAATGGAAGTACATGTTTAGTGATTATATTTAACTCAACCTTTTTTAGTTATGTATACACACACACATACATATGCGGCCGTGCGCCTATTTAATGATATGATAATGGCTGTCATTAGGAAGGTCAATCCTGAATACAACCTACGTGAATTGAATAAAATTTCACACGTGCATTGCTCATTCGGATTTCTAATTTTATCATTTGAACTGACTGGTGGTTATGACGAGGGATTTTGATTTATTGGTCTCTCCCCACCGGAAAATGTGAGAGCGAAGCCAGTTACGTCATTTTAAGTAGTGTGTAAAAAACAAATAATCTAACGCATGCAAGAAGTCAATTCATATTCAGCCACTCTAATTTCACTTATCTGGATGAACATAAGAGTTATGGACAAGCAAACACACACATACACACAAAAGCAGTGAAAGGTTAGCCTAAAGTGTAAATGATATGGCTAAAGAAACTTCGTGCTGGCTTCATAAATTTCTTTTTAAAACTTGGGATGGTGGGTGAAATGAAAAAGACCTCCGCGGAAGGATTGCGAAATATTTTGAAAAAAACAAAACAACTGGAATTCCGCGTGTGTTAGTCAAAACGCAGGTCAGGTAATGTTGATTCTCATTAAGTTGTATTTTAGAAAGTTTTACTACTCGATTATTTATAGTAGAACTATTCGTTTTCTCCTTAATCAGTTCAAATTTGCGTTTTCCTATTCGTTAAATCAAGTTTGCGAGCTTGAAGTAAACACCAATCCCATTTTATTTAACCAGTCATCCAATAACATAACAAAACTACTGCCAGTCGCACGCACTGACGCGTTTCGACCTTCCATGATCATCATCAGAGCACGACGGAAAACTTACTAGCGAGGATCAAACCGCAATGCATATATATGGAAAGCAATATTAGATATGTGTAATGCGGTCTGATCCTCGCTTGTCAGTTTGCCGTCGTACTCTGATGATGCCAAGCCTAAATTCGATTTTCTGCCTTTTCTACCTTATCACGGATGACATCAAGCGATTAGTCTGCGTGCAGCCTTGATACGATTATGTTTATTTTGCTTCAAGATTAAAAATGAAGCGTTCGACACTATATCAACTTTACAGACCGTCTTCTTACGATGGTTACTCCAGACATCCCAGTCAACTACAATGTAAACAAGGCTACTAGGTGTGAGAGCCGCAAGGCTCATTTTTTATGCCTTATGCCTACATTGCAATTGCAACCTAGTCAGTCGGCTTGCTGTCGTGCTGTGACAAGAAGCCTTTGAAGGTTGGAACATGTTAGTATGTACAACTGGTTGAATGAGTGCGATTTGAGTTGAGAAAACCTGACATAACTAGTAGTGAAAATATCACTCCTTCAGACAAGACTTACTCATTTTGCAGACTGTTTGAAAACAAAGTTGAATGATGTGTGCAATTTTGTCATGCTGATAATAGTTCCTATCCATAATTTGCTAACAAGCAGCAATTAGTTTGTGTAAGGAAGCTTTTTGAGAATGCGGCTCACACCGTTTCTTTCGCATTTTCTTATCAAGTATCTATAAATGAATATCTCTTTATATATAAATTGAAAGGCACGAAAAGACAGGAAAATTTAAACATGAAGAGAGTGTAAAATAAGAGAATCAACCAATCAATTGCGTGCCTGTACGTGCTTCTTCTGACTGCATAAATCCGGCCGCAATTTGTTTATCCATTAAGCTTCGTATGTGGCTAACTCCCTTTTGTTATAGCATTTAGTTAGTTTAGTGCAACCATGTATTTACAGTTAAATGTTTCTTGAAAGAGTTTCCTTGATGCGGAACTGGATTAGTTAGATGAAACCAACAGTTATGAAAATGCACACACACACACAAGTGACACACGTATAACCAATGAAAGGTCAGTCTGGGGTACATAAATATTATGACTAGAGGAAATAACGCGCTTGCTTCATTTGTTTCGTGAAATGAATCTGATGAAGATCTTCGGTAAGGAAGATCGAAATATCATAGAAAAAGAAAATTACTGGAACAATGAAAGCTGCGTTAGTCTAAACGCAGATCAGGTAATTACATGTATTTACAGGTTTCTGTTTCTTTTTCCAGACTTATACAGTTTAACTGTTTTTTTTCTACAAGTATTAACCAAGTTTCCATTCTTAAAATGTCACGTCCTGTTTTCGGAGTTCTAACACTCCACACTAGCTCATAGTTCATTTAATTAATTTAAACTTAATTAGTCTAAGTATTTAAATCTATCACTGATTTCTCGGGCGGTGATAACAATTTTCTAAGTCAAGTTTGCGATCTCGATATAAATACCAATTTAATTATCTATGTACATTGGTCAATATAAACTAAGCAATGTAGGATGTAAAGCAGGTAATTCATGCAATCGACCGGTTACAACCTTACTGGGAACATTTTTAATACTTTCCATAATTTTGCTGTGGCCACGTGTTAAACTTGATTACATCTGCTTCAGAGTCTGTGACTTTAACCACTGAACCACGCTGCCGCACTAGAACATTGTTTGAGAATTAAATACTGTTTGTTGCGGAAAACTAATATATATGCAATTATGTATTAGGTGTTGCGAACCTAGTAACAAATTAGTTCAGTTGTGACCAGAAGGATAAACCAAAGGCAGCATGAACGGAAAGTATAATCTCATGCACATACGTTTCGTGCTTACTGGTGACGCATCAGTAGGAGCCGGTATTACGCCCTTTAACCACTATATATTTGAGTGAAAAATGTGGGTTAATAGGACGAGAATACTACTTATGATGTGACTCCAGTTGATGTCTTCACTGTAGTGGGTGTAGACCAGCGATCTCGTGACCGGATATTATTTATCGCAATATCGGTTACATAATCACACAGCATCGTACAGTGTCTAACACAGAAACGCTTGAATAGGCAAAGTCGATAAGTGGCTAGTACCGCAACAAACACCTTGTAGATGCCTGGCTTATTTGAACACGATTAGCACAAATAGTCGTAAAACCAATTTTGACGTGTGAATCTCGATACATTCATGGAAGCAAAATGAATGGTTATCTCACTTTCTGAGAACTCCAATCGCACACATACATTCGCCCCTGAGTAACTATATTATTCACAAGGGCATGGAAATAATTTTATTAATCAACGCTATTGCTGGAGTGTAAGATGTTCGGAATCAAGTTTTTCGTCATCTGCGGCATGGCTGCGACATTATCCACAGTGCTTTCGTTGTGAAGCCGCCATTAAAATGACTCGAGGTGATGTTCATCTTACCATTACTTGTAGACGCATTTGTATACAAGGTTGCATAGTCTGGTTAGCACACATTTCCTGACCAAAACATTTCTTGTTTTGGGGTTTAGTGCTGGATCTAAGTTATGAGTACCCACCGTGCACGAAACGCATGCGTAGACATAATTAAACATATTGTTATTTCTAAATATAATCTATCCATTTTATATTGTATGAGCTGACATGTTACTGGATAAGCCATGCGTAATACAAAATTTGTCATTAAAAATTTGTCAACAACTGAACGTCTGACCAATTAATAGTGCAATTTTTTTCCTTTCTTAGATGACATCCAGTGGACACAATGTGGACAAAGGCAGCTCTCTATACACTCCAAAAGTGTCAACCGAGTTAACTTCAGAAGCGTCTAAAGACATAACAATGGCAAAACCATACAATTTGGGCAACATTAATGAAGATGGTTACAATCGCGACCTTATGAAACAATTCCTCGATAATACAAGCCTTAACGAGTCACATCGTTCCGCACTTCCACTTTTGAATAAACTCGCAAACGTGACTATACCTCCTTCGCATGAGGGTCCTTCTATTCCTGCTAACTATGATCATCAGCTAGAGACGGATACCAATAATACTTCTTCGAAGTCTCGCTACTTTATGAATGAGGCAAATCATTTGATGCACCACATTGCTTGCCTAGATACTAACACAACTACGACTCATTCGCCAAATATCCACATTCCGCCTTTGATAGCTTCGAAACGGAGCCCTTTAGAAAACGCTTATCTTGACGAGCAACTTTTGCAGAAGCGCTACCTGCCTCTTCTTCATCAACTGGTTTCTGCGACAAGCCTTCAACAACCACTGAACCATCGAAATCATGCGTCAAGTAGCAAAATTGAATCGTCCACACACGATAACGGCCACAAGGAGATGTCAGGAGCACACCTTCACTTTTTCAACTCACTCTCTTTATCGCAGTCATCAAAGCCATCAGCTGTACCGTTCTTGACCTCATCAATGAAATCATCGAATGCAGCTACCAAAGCAGCGCCATCTGCACCATTTGCTACATCTGGAGCTTCAGGTATTCAGCAGGCGAGAGGCAAATGGATAAGCTAAACACTGGATAAGCTTTTAATTTTCTAAAGACAGAATCCTACATATTTTTTACTTATCCTAAAGCAACTGCTGGAAAGCATTTATATAATTAAACGACAATTGGTTGCGCGGGCGGTGATAACATTTAATAAAGTCGAAGTTGAGAACTTTATATAAAAAACCTGACACATTTGGTAATTACATTTTGTCAGTATAAACAAAGAATTGCATAGTGTGGAAAAGGGAATTCATCCAGTAGACCGGTTTCGTCCTTATTGGGAACTCATCACATACTGGCCAGAATTTGCTGCGGACAGGGCTCGAATCTGAACACGTCTGCTTCGGAATCTGGTACTCTAATCACTGGGCCAACCTGTCGCACACTACACTACACACAATTTTCAGTTATATACTAACTAATGTAACTTGGTTAGTCTATTTTTTCTTTAGGTGGAGCTCCTATGGCATCCATTTAGACCCAAAGTTCCAACTAACCATGCCCAATCTCTCATTACTGAACAGACAACACACTAAATGGAGAAGTGGGATTTAAATAGAAATTTACATAATTAAACGAACATTGGTTGCGCGGGTGGTGATAACAATAATTATAATCAAGGTTGCGATTTGATATAAACACCTGATCCATTAAGTACTTACATTTTTTCAGTATAAACTAAGAAAATGTATAGTGTAGAAAAGGAAATTCATCCAGTAGACCGGTTTCGTCCTTATTGGCAACTCATCATGTACTGGCCAGAATTTGCCGCGAACAGGTCTCGAACCTGAGCACGTTTGCTTCGGAATCTTGTGCTATATCTGCTTATCCTAGAGCAAGTGCTGGAAAGTATGTTGACCAGCAACAATCATTTAGCAAAGTTGATGGTAGCGCTAAGGTTTCGACCATCCATGGATCAGCTGTTCACATAGCTTACTAGTTGGTCATCTGATTAACATTCTGGGACATTTTTCATAATTAATGATTATTTCAAGCTTCTGTGTCCTTAAAATAAAAGCGTTCTGATAATACCTTTATAAACTTGCCGAGAATGCATAACATGCTATTTTACCATTTAAACTATGCACAATTGTTCTGCTTTACTTGAAATGCTGTATTTTTTTATTTGTAGCATGTAACGAAAGTTATGTTGCCGATATGCCAATTCAAGGGTCCTGCTCGCCTTTGACCGGATGCCAACATGCACTTTCATTAACTAAAGATGTAATTATTGATCGTCAGTCGGTTGACCGAAACAGATGTTGGGGCCAGAAAAACCTGCCAGATTACTGTTCAATTAATTTGCCAAACGTCAATAAACTGTGGTCAGATGGAACGCCTATTGACAGCGCAGACGCCGATTTGTGCCAAAATAAATATTTGAACAATTTGATTAGTTCTCTGGATAAATTTTCTCAACAACCTAACCACTGCTTGGCTAGCATTACTAAGGAATGTGAGTCGAAAATGAGTCAGTTAGACGGGACAAATTGTTCTAGTGCCAGAGCTGTACAAAATCTGAACGCTCTCAATGCACATCTACTTCAGCGTCATACCTGTCCATATTGCCCAAAGTCGTTTCCCCGTTCCGCCAATTTAAATCGGCATCTGCGCACGCATACTGGTGAACAGCCATACAATTGTTCATTCTGTGATCGGAGTTTCAGCATATCGTCAAATATGCAACGACACGTCCGGAACATTCACCAACAGGAGCGGCCGTTCGTTTGTGGATTGTGCAATAGACGTTTCGCACAACGCACAAATCTTGACAGACATTTGCGAAATCACAATAATTGCAGCAAATCAAAGCATTTTGAAGTCAGCCAATTTGAGAATATTAATGACGATTCTGCAAATGAATAATATAGTTTAAATATATTTATGCGTTGCAACATACTACTTAAAGTAGCGTTGAAGGATGAAATAATTATTTGCTGAAAAATGTTAGTTATATAGAACGAATAGAAAAACTGTTTTCAAAAAATATTCTATTATTTTATTTCAAAAAAACTGATCAAGTGATAAAACATTTTGCCAATAGTCGAATATTTTATAATCTGCTCTTTATATGCACCATAATTGTTTGAGTGAACCTTTTTATTTACCTTTTGATTATTTGATATCGGATAACTTCCTCACTTTTGTGATTACAATTTGATTGACGTAAAACTTGTAAATGTCTTGAAATTTGCTTTTTAATAGATACTGATAATAATATTCTTTGCAAATTGTAGTTATAAAAACTGTTTACAACTTTTATGCTTTATTAAAAGTAGCATTCTCCAAACTACATTATGTTTATATTTTTTACTATTGTCCAATAAATTTTACAATCACCACACAGTTAATTTTACAGCCAAAGATAATAAATAAATATTTTATTTTTCTGTTTCAATTTGTTCTTTCTAAATCCAACCATTGCTGACTTTGATGAAACTGTTATAATTTCAGTCTTTAATTTTATTTCCCTGCACTGGTCGACGTCTAGTTTAGCACTACACGTCGCTCCATTTCCCCATATCCGACTCGTCCATATAGTCAGTATTCTATAATTTGCGACTATTCTCTACCACAGTTGGTACAATTCATCCAATTAGGCCAGAACTATTGCATCCATATTCGCATGGTGAAAGGAAGACAAACAGTATGGCCTTTATCATAGGATTTAGAGACAGTATATCGCCTCGTTGTAAGTCTTGCAGAAAATACTTCTCATTAAGCAGTAATGGTTCTAAGAATGTCGAGTAAATTACTGCAGACAAATGTCAATAATTACCTTGTTAAATGGAAGGATCGGTTCTCATTAAAATAACACAAACGCACTATTGCATACTAGCCAAAAATGTCAGAAATAAGAAACATAATTAAATGGCTAATAACGCAGTTGCCTGTGTTGTCCAACTAGTTTATTAATTACTTCAATAAAAGCACATACAATAAATGCACATTTCAATGATTGCATAAATAAGGCCATGATTAAGCCAGGCCGTCAACTCTTTCTAGTGACACTGTTGCACTCCTGCCTGTAGGTTTGAGCGAAATAATATTGCGCTAAACATTTTTATTATTCGAGCGCGTTTTACAAATACACACATATTTGCAATGGATAGTGATTCAGTTTACCTCTAACCTATTGCACAAATTTAAGACACCCAAAATCGTATATACTTAAAGTTTTACCAAATTAATGGACTTAAATTACTTGTACGAGCAGAGAGGACTCAAGGAAAGTTAATATTTGGAATGCTGTAAACACCTGAAACATTCTTTCGACGATAATCTTGCGATACCACAAAGATTTTCCTATCGTTATATCTTGCTTTTTGCGTGAAAAGTCATTTCTATCTTAAACGGTTTATAACCAATATTTTAGGAGCTTACTGCGAATTCCTAATGGTGCTTGTAAAGCTGAAGGAAGCACAATAAACCCCGAATACTAAATTTATTTTATAATTTATTCCTTTATTAATGGTCACATTCATACTAGTTAATGTAGACGTAAATTTGTATATTTTAAGTGTGTGGAGTATGTTTGTCGGTTTCTTGACGTGGATGTGACTTTCTACTGAATTATAGATTGCGCTAGGGGTGATATTATTTATTAATCTACATTTATGACTGATTAAGTATGATGTGATTGGTGCTTATCTAATGACGTCAATTTGATTAAAGGAAACGCAAACTTTTCCTTATTTGCCATATTTCCTCTTAGTAAAATTTGTATGATTTTTATTATCGAATTTCGCAACTTTTTTTGAGAAATTGTATACTTCCATTTAAAAGTTGACATTGCTAATAATATTTAACGGTTCTATCGTATTAGCGCAATTAGAGATGAAAACTTGGCTGAGTCATTGCGTAGTAGCTCGGATGCATAACTGATGAGTTAATCATTATCATGTAATTTTAGTTTTGTAACGCCAGTAAATTATTGTTTGTAACGGTTAATTATGTCTTCCTATTTTAACTTTGGAATATATGCCTTTATTTTTATGTGCGTAAACATCTGAACCACCCAGAAAATATTTGGCCATTTTTTCGATATAAACTACTTAGTTAATTAATAATTTGGTGCTATATTTTAGACAACCTGCGCCTTTAAGCGTTATATACCTTTAAATTTTGTTTTCCTGTTTAAACTTTGGACAATAGATCTTTTGTGTAAGTTTAATTAATTAATTATTAGATTATTTTAGGTAATCTAAATAACCACAATGGCGTAGGGAACAAAGATTTCGGTATGACTATTTTTGGCTTATATGCTAAAAATTTTATTTGTGTGCTTTTATTTGAATACGCCGTTTATTCAGAAATATTTTGTGAATATTTATATAAGGACGACATATAAGTCGAAAATATTTTATCAAATTTTGTCGTAAATACTATTATTTAAAAAATTACACGTTTTTATTTAATTGTTTATGGGAGCTTGGGCAGTCGTTCTAGCTGTATTGGATTAACTTTACCAAAGGTAGAAGAAAAGGAGCCCACGGTATATTTGTTGAATTATGACGGCGATTGGGCTATAAAGAGATGGAAAATCTAGTGGCAGGTCAACATATGTCGACCATTAAACCTACTCAGAAAATCTATCTCCAACGTCATTTTCAGACAAGCAGCTGATGGACGGCTTCAGATTGAAGGGACAAGTGAGAACCCATCAATCAATGCCAAACCAAATCTGAGCACCTGTAAATGAGAAGGAATCAAGATTTTAGATATCTATGAGTGTTATCAATTGTACCCCACACAATATAAATGCGAAATTATATTTTATTAAATCCTATCGTTTGATTATTTGTAAATGAATAATGCATAGCGAGATTCAATGTAGCTTGAGACATTTTGAACCTACAACGAAGGCTTTCTCACTCTACTATGAGAACATCAAATTATACGGGCTTTTCTCCGCTCTGAGTATAATCGTGAGAATTTCGCTATGGCATAAACAAGAAAGCGTTTTCAGGTCCAATACATGTAAATATATTTTGGAGCGTGGGTTCGACTAATAAATTGTCACAAGATGCATAAATGTGCCCTTTCCATACTGACGGGATTCAAAGTAAAACAGGCTGAGTGATTTATCCAACATCGTATTCAGAATTATTATAATCAAGTTTGCGATCTTGATATAAACACCTGGCTCATTAATTACTTACATATGTCAGTATAAACTAAGAATTGTATAGTGTACAAAAGGCAATTCATCCAGTAGACCGGTTTCGTCCTTATTGGGAACTCATCAAGTACTGGCCAGAATTTGCCGCGGACAGGACTCGAACCTAGACACGTCTGCTTCGGAATCTGGTGCTCTAACCACTGAGCCATCCTGCCGCACACTACACTACAAATTTTGCAATCATTTACTTACTATTGTAAATCCGTTATTTATTTTTTCTTTTAGGTGGAGCTCATATGGCATCCATTTAGACCCAAAGTTACAACTAACCATTCACAATCTTTTAATACTTAACAGACACCAAATGGTTCAGGTGCTTATATTAAGATCGTAAACTTGATTCTAATAACTGTTATCACAGCTCGCACAACCAATGTTCGTTTAAACGTATTCAGAACACCTTTCGTTGCTATGGCGAGTAGCAATGTGTGAGATACGCTCTCTTAATTTGGACACATAAAATTTACGACGTTTCATTTGCGTTTTTAGGAAGTTTTTAAGATACCCAGAATCAATGGAAAAATATTAAAATTTAAAAAAATTCATTTTCTGAATAAAGTTTCGATTTCCTTACTCTAATTTCAAGCGTTCGTAAGTTTCTGTCCAATGATACTTCTCATCTTTGCTCATATACCAATCAAATGCCATAAAATGTAGTAACTTTAGGAATACATATTTGGCCAAAGTGTTGGCCGAAAAATTAACAATGTAACACAAGGCTTTCTAAAATATGTTTCACGATTACCGTTACATTACTAAAAATATGGTTGATTAATGTAGGTCAGGTGCCACGCCAGCAACTCTTTAGTGTCTACAAAACACTTAATCGCAATTCGTTGAATACTTTGAGTAAACGGCCACATAAACTCACTTACAAACTGCGCTCTTCAAAATTACTACAACAGTTGAAAATATGCTCTAAAGATAAGCCTAAGCAGCACAAGTTTTGAAATATTAGGCTTGTTAAGAAGCAATTGTGTGTTAGGTGTTGCACACCTAATAACGAATTAGCTGAAGAAGGACCAGAATGATAAACCAAAGACAGCATGAACGAAAGGTATAATCTCATGCACACAGACGCTGCGTGCTTATTGGTGACTAATAAGTAGAAGCCGGTATTGCGTGTATCCATTATGCAACAACAAAGAAATGCTAACACACACGCGGGCACCGCTGATGTCTATTTAACTGCGAGGAGAGGATTTTGGAGTTGACAGCTTCGGCAATGCGCAGCTCGTTGTTATTTGTCCTTTAAAAATTATCCCAAAATACGCCTGATTTTGATCTTGATATTTGTCAATAATAAATTCAGCTATAACGGAAATTTCGCCCCCTTGACCAGTTTTGTTTAGTCTTCAATACCCAATGTATTGGCCATCGTCCGTTAACGACTAAAAATTGCTCCATCATTCCGCAGCCAAATAGTTCTAATTGTTTTACTCCTATAATGTGGGCTTATTCATTCCAAACGTTGTTGCAGCTTACCTAATCCAGCTAGAACTTATTCCCATGAAGATGTGAGGACAAATATGGTGGCTTTTATTATTGGATTTAGAGACAACAATAGAATTATTCAATTATGACAAGAAAAGTAAACTGAAGTCAGCATGAACGAATTATATAACCTCAAGCACAAATGTGTTTCGTATTTACTGGCGACCCATCAGTAGGAGCCGTTACCACGACCTATACCCAGCATATACTTGGTCAGGAAATTTGTGACAAGTGGACAGTACAATCTCGTAAATGAACATGTTTTCAAGAAGTAGCGAAGCTAACTACATATAATGTCACTTTATATAATATATATCGAGCCCTTAAAAGGTACCAGCATAATGTTTTTCAATTTGCCATGTCAATACGAGGTATCAACACAATGGATTTCAATATATGCTAAATTTTGCCAAACTTGAGAATAATTATCACGTGAGAACATCCGTTACTACAGCAATCCATACACTCCGACCTTGATCGACATCAATTTTCACACTTCGCGGCAATCATGAAATCATTCCATTAAATATATAATAATTATACATTGTTTGTTGCGGATAACCAATATACTTGAAACTTTGGATTGGATATTACGTTCCCAATAACTAATTACTTCAAATATAACCAGATGTGTAAACCAAATTCAGCGTGAATGAAAGGTATAATCTCTTGAGTACATTCAGTTCATGCTTATTGGCGACTCACCAGTAGGAGACGGGGTTACGCCCTATACCCATTATATATTTGGTCAAGAAATTCAACTCCATTACTGCTTGGTTTCACATTGGTAGAAGAGATTGCACCGTCGACCTCTCCCACGTATCTTGACTAAAAATATAGTAAAGAGCGTATTACAGGCTGCCACTGAAGAGTAGCCATTAAGCACGACACACATGTGCTCATGAGATTATGCATTGCGTTCATGCTAACTGTAGCTTAGCCTTCTGTTTCTGCTTTTTTTCCAAGTATGTTACTTGTTACGCAATACCGAAGAATCAATTGCACATATATCAGCTCTTCTCAACAATCAATATATATATATATATATATATATATATATATATATATATATATATATGAATGCAAAACACGTTTAACAGTTTTAAAATGCAACACATTTGTTTTAGGCATGGGAGTATTCACTAATTTTTTATGCAATCTATTAATTAGCCAATAGGCAATTACAAACACATGAAAGCAAATCAATACATAAGCTTATTTGGCCAATTGTGACTTGCTTGTGCTAGTTTTACAATGTGTTCCTTCCCGATGGAGGGAGTCGGAAACAACTTTTCATACATTGAAGAAATAAATTGTGACATTGACAAATTTCAAACTGGGAAAATCTGTTTTGCTAATATGATTATTTAAATTAAGTTTGCGAGCTTGAAGTAAACACCAATCCCATTGTATTTAACCAGTCGTCGAACAACATAGCAAAACTAGCGCCAGTCGACGACTGGTTAAATACAATGGGATTGGTGTTTATTACAAGCTCGCAAACTTGATTTAAAGAATTTTTACCACCACCCGCGCAATCAATTAATGTTTAATTGTATTGCTAATATGATTGTTGGTTCCAACTTAAGCATATAAAGTTCCAGATATTGACCAAGTATTAGAATACGCTGGTCATGAGCAAAATGATCAAAGCACAGGTAATTTTAAAAATGGCGATAGTTTTACCACACTGTGCGGCTGGTTAAAATCGGCCAGATTTGAATTTATTTCAGGTTCGCCAACTTATTTAAATATACAGCAAACACGATTTTCCTAATTCACTGACATTAGATTTGCTATGTTGCGCGATTGATTATATGCAATTGGATTGGTATCTATATAAATATCATGAAATATATATAACGACTTACTTTGGATTTTTTTGTTACATCAAGATTTCGATCTCGATACGAAAACCAGTCCCATTATAAACATACATCTTTCAGTATAAACTAAGAACAGTATGATATAGAATAGGCAATTCGTTCAGTAGACCGGTTTCGTCCTCATTCGGAGTTCTTCATGTACTTTCCATACATTGCCCCGCACAGGGTTTTAAATGTTTGTTATCACAGCCCGCGCAAACCTTGTTCGTTTAATTATTTGGAAAGACGTGTTCACTTTTAATGGTAAATTTGCATATTTAGCTATTTATTTAGGTGCAAGTTCAAAATCTTTACATAAATAAATCTTTCGAGGTAGCTTTCAAAGCTTTTACTAATGAAATACCTTCGGGGAAATTAACTTTATTCTTTTAAATATATTGTCTATCGGAATTGTATTTTGGTAAACTGGGACCGAGTTGTGGTAATGAGCGTATTTGTCATTCCACATCTGCTTTCATAACATGCTCCTTATTTTAAAAAAATTCCCTCCCGTAACTTCATCGATGTGATTAGAAAATTTAATGCTTTAAACGTAAGTTCTATGCGTTCGCAAGTGATCTGCAAATGATTGGTTGGAGTATTAAAAAATTTAGCTATGAAATAAATTTGGACATTTTCATAAATAATAACGATGTTATGATAGTCATATCTCCGATATATGTGTCAGTACAATTAAACAAACAATGGGTGCGCTGGTGGTTGTAGCAGTTCTTTAAATCAAGTTTGCGAGCTTGAAGTAAACATCAACCACACAGTATTTAACCAGTCGTCAAACAACATAGAAAACCTACCGTCAGTAATACGTGCTGATGTGTTACGACCTTCTAGGATCATTATTAGATGACGACGGAAAACTGACAACCTGGATGAAAACCAAATTCATATATATGGAAAGCAAAATTAGATAGGCGGATCTCACACCTGGTAGACTCGCATACATTTTACTTGATTGGGAATATCGGCCGCACAATTTTTATTCAGTCACGAAAATTAACAATTTGCAGCTTTTGCTATATATATATAGGTAATACAATTAAACAATCAATGATTGCGCGGATGGTGGTAACAATTTTTTAAATCAAGTTTGCGAGCTTCAAGTAAACACCAACCCCATTGTATTTAACCAGTCGTCGAACAACAGAAAAACTTCCGCCAGTCAGATATGTCAGTAATTTTATTTAGCACGTTTGACAATTCCAGAAAATAAATGCAATCATCAGCTTGTAGAAACCCTAAAAGAATACAATTACACAATTATTTGTTGCGCGGTGGAAACAATTCTTTACGGCCAATTAAATACAAATGGGATTAGTACCTAATTCGTGATCACTAACTTGAAGACGCTAAAAGAATCTCAAAAGCAATTCGTTCGATTAAAGTGAAAAAACAAGCATATCTCTGCTATATATATATATAAACTATATATACATATATATATATATATATATATATATATATATATATATATATATATATATATACCGAGTCTGTAAAGGATACTAACACTATAGCTATTGTGTTGGTAACCGATACCATACTGCCTTTGGTTTATCCTTCTGGTCACAACTGAACTAATTTACTACTAGGTTCGCAACACCTAATACATACTTGCATATATATTAGTTCTCCGCAACAAACAGTATTTAACTGTAATATATTGAATTGAATGATGTCATGCTTACCGCGAAATGTGACAACTGATATCGATCAAGGCCAGGGTGTATGGATTTACTGGAGTAACAGGTGTTCAGAAATTGTTGTAATTCTCAATTTCAGTGAACTATAGCATAAATTGATATCCATCATGTTGGTACCATGTACCGACTCGGAAACTATAGTGTTAGTACCATGTACATTTTCGGTACAATAATGTTTGTATCGGGCACTGACACAATAGCCATAGTGTTAGTATCATTTACAGACTCGGTATATATATTATATTGTGTGAGTTAGCGTTGAAGTCGCATTTCCGTAGACTTTATACGATGTTAGCATTTCTATTGCAGGTTTACACATTAGTCTAGGAGATTGTACCGTCCTATTATCCCACATTCTTTACCCAAATATACAGTGGTTAAAGGGCGTAATACCGGCTTCTACTGATGAGTCGTCAGTAAGCACGAAACGAATGTGCATGAGATTATACTTTCCGTTCATGCTGCCTTTGGTTTATCCTTCTGGTCGCAACTGAACTAATTTGTTATTAGGTTCGCAACAACTTATACATGCTTGCATAATTCATCCAGTATACCGGTTTCGTCCTTATTGGGAACTCATCACGTACTGGCCAGAATTTGCCGTGGACAAAGCTCGAACCTGGGGAAGTGTAATTCGGAATTTGGTGTCTGCTAAGTACTGAAAGATTGTGGATGGTTAGTTGTAAATTCTGGTCTAAATGGATGCCATATAAGCTCCACATAAAAGAAAAGAAATCTAAAGGATTTACAATAGTATTAGTAAATGATTGAAAATTTTTGTGTGGTGTGCGGAAGGAATTGGATCAGTGGTTAGAGCACTAAATTCCGAAGCAAATGTGTCCAGGTTCGAACCCTGTCGGCTGCAAATTCTGGCCAGTTCATGATGATTTCTCAATAAGAACGAAACCGGTCTACTGGATGAATTGCGTTTTCTACATTATACAATTCTTAGTTTATAATGACAAATGTAAGAGACACCTAATGGGTCAAGTGGTTATATCAAGTTAGCAACCCAGCAATTGTACTAAGGTGTATGCACAAAGTTGCTTCACATTATAGTTTAAAGTTCTACAGAAATGTTTTTAGTTGTGCTGTGTAATATTGAACAGAGACATAATTTTTAGTAGTGATGGTAATTTTTGTCAGCAACCACTCTTTTAAACCGCATTGCGTATATATATATATATATATATATATATATATATATATATATATATATATATATATATATATATGGAAAGGCAAAATTAGATATGCTTTCCACCCTGCCAAAACGAAGACGAATAAGAGGCGTACATCATTAAACGAACATTGGTTGCGCGGGTGGTGATAACAATTATTATAATCAAGGTTGCAGTCTTGATATAAACACCTGACCCATTAATTACTTACATATGCCAGTATAAACTAAGAATTGTATAGTGTAGAAAAGGCAATTCATCCAGTAGACCGGTTTCGTCCTTATTGGGAACTCATCAAGTACTGGCCAGAATTTGCCGCGGACAGGACTCGAACCTGGGCACGTCTGCTGCGGAATCTGGTGCTCTAACCACTGAGCTATCCTGCCGCACCGTACACGGAAATGGGAATCTGATAGAGCAAAGCGTATCGGAAAATGATTGCGCTAACCATCTGCAAACATTACAATTTAAAAACGCTAGCCAAAGATACTATTATCCTTAACTGCGCTACATTGATGATACTGCCATCGTCGTCAAAAAATATGTATGTTTTACTATCGCGGTACTAAGTCTTACGCAGTAATTTCTTACTTTCTAGGTATTAATAGAGAAAGATAGACGTTAGATAAATTTTTTTTCAAATGTGCAAGCAGCTCACTCTCGTAGAGGCCTTTTTGTCCCAAACTTCCAAACGAATTGATGCAAATATGTTCCGAGGAATTTCTATGCCAAGAATAATACCAGTCGTGTTGGGCGTATACGCAATTAACAAATTGGTAACTTGTCGTCCGCGGCGAATTATGGACGGTAGGTGCTGAGTTGCCAATGAGGACAAAACCAGTCCACTGAAGAAATTGTCTTTTCTACTTTGCACAACGCTTAGTTTATGCTAACAAATGGATGTGTAAATATTGGGACAATTATTTACACGTCAAGATCGCAACCTTGATTTTCAATTAAATACAGTTGGTAACTTACCAAATTTATAGAAGTAGGCATGACACATTGACAGCAAACAAAACTGAAAGCAATCTGCGCCCTAGCAGCTATTTTCCAACGCAGCGTTTTGCATACGCGTGTTCTAGCTTTGCACTAACAGTTTCACAAAGATCAGATTGATCACAATTTCCATGTCCCTCTTTATGTTCGATCGGGCTGGGCTTGTATTCGTCCCCTTTCAGTTAAGTTTATGCTAACAAATGGATTTAAATAACGCCACATTTGCTTAAATCTGCTATTGTGAGTATAGTGCTGTGTATAGTTGCCTGAGGATGGTGCTGAAAACTAGGCACCGAAACGTCGCCAGTAAGCAAAGATTGTGATAGAACCTCATTTCCATTGGCCAGGTAAAGTGAACGATGTTGTAGCCTTCGGAAGAGAGGGACGAATGCCAATCCAGCCCAATCGAAGACAAAAAGGAAATGTAAAATTGTGATCAATCAGAATCTTTGTTGAAATTGTTAGTGCAAAGCTACAACCCGAGTACGCAAAACGCGGCATTGGAAAATATAAAGCTGGCACTCCGTAAACAAATTTCAAATAGTACCCTATCAAATAACTATATTTGTGAACCTTCCTTTAAACGAGGGCCAACTGTGAAAATTGCTCCATCACCCAACAGCCGACTAGTTTACGTACTCTGAAATCTACACTAAAATTAACCTAAACCGGCTAGAATGACTGCCCTAATTAATGAATTTACAAACGAGCATTTAGAGTTAAAATATATGCTTCAAAATATGCTTCTCAGTGAGTATAAATCTCAATAAATTGTGTTCGTAGACAAGCACACAGATATTGTTTTGGCATGTAAGCCCGAAGTTAATATTTAAAAATATGACCAATTATTTTCAACGAAACTCCAAAAATGACGAAACCGGTCTACTGGATGAATTATGCAAGCATGTATTAGGTGTTGCGAACCTAGTAACAAATTAGTTCAGTTGCGACCAGAAGGATAAACCAAAGGCA
>JAQBSW010000590.1:0-187717 GCA_029291075.1 Eudiplozoon nipponicum
AAAGTTCTGGAAAATAAAAGAAAAAAATCTTTTTAAATAAAATTCGTTACAATCAGCCAAGGTGGTTTAAATTTATCAGTTAATGTTACTTTAATTTTGGCGGAGGAATTATCTTCCTCCACATACACCACCTTGTCAAACAAAGACGGCTAGTAATAGACGTAATCATGATTCTTCGGCTGACGTTGCACACTTCCAGAACGAGTTGTGCATAATAGCGCCCCTGAAGTCGGCATCACGCTCGGTACCGTTGACACTGGTTCTTCCGTATCATCCGGTATTGCCAAACAGTTTTCATTTTGTGAACTGGTAGAATAAGATTTTACAATATTAGACAACGCGTCTTCTGAGTTCTGCATTTCTTTATGTGCCTGTATGATGGGATTGCACACATCAGATTCGCACATAGAACGACGGTCATTCAACACATCTGTTAATTCAGTCCTACCGTCTAACCAGATAAACTGGGGAATGCAAAGATCCAACATAACACAATCCTCAATGCCATTTATCTCTATGATGACATTCTTTTCAGTCATCCTCTTGACCTTATATGGTCCTTTGTAAAATGATGTCAGGCAAATTCTTTCTATTTTCATTAGTTACAAAAACATGCGAAGCCGATCTTAGATCAGAGGACACATAGCACTTGGTTTTGGCTTTTCTAGTCTTGGTCGCAGGCAAACGACACATCTTATCTCTAAGTGCTCCTACGAACCAATCTACATAACTAGAAGCCCAATCAAGACTACTTGGAGTTTCTATTAGAAGATCTCCAGGCAACCTTAATGGTTCTCCATAAACCAGTTCTGCTATTGAAGTACCTAATTTTTTCCAATATCGGTTGCGCACGGCGAGTAGTACTATAAGAAGATCGTGTATCCAGCTTGTTCCACTAGTACACCTTAACGCAGCTTTCAGTTCACAATGCAGCCTTTCTACCATCCCATTTGCTCGTGGGTTGTACGCACTAGTATGCAATACAGTTGTTCCCATGATATTGAGAGATCTTACGAAAAGCTCAGACATAAATTGACTACCGCGATCACTAGTGACCTTTTCCGGAACACCATAACGCGATATCAAATTATGTAGAAACGCGAACAAGACTTCTTGCTCTGTCATGTCTTTTAAAATCGCCACTTCGAATTGACGACTAAATCTATCTACCATAGTTAGCAAGTATTTGATACCATTAACCTCGGAATTTCGACAATGTATATATGTACGTGCCTGAACCGTCTAATTGGTGCCCCAAATTCTTTATCTCGGTTCTGGTATGTCTCCACACCTTACACGTTTGACACTTGGCACAGGCTCTTACCCATATCCGTATGTCTTTAAAAAATGTGCGGCCATACGTATCTGCCGTTAATCAATCGAATGGTGGCTTTAATGGATGGATATCCCATATCGTGTAACACTTGGATAATCTTGACCCGTAACTCCAACGGCACATATGGTCGTGGTTGACTTCTAGACGTTTCGCACAACAACCACTTGCAGCTTTTGAGCCTACGAACATATCCTGGCCTTTTGGACAAAACTAATGTAAAGGGATCCGATCCTTGCGCTTCCTCGATTTGACTAACTAAATCATGCATAGAATTATCTTAACTCTTCAACGGACCTTGAAATATCAGCTCGATATCGGCTTCATTCAGTCGGCTAAGTGCATCGGCTACCACATTCTCCTTACCAGCACTATGAGACACAGTGAAATCAAACTTTGATAACCGGGTTATTTGGGAATTTACTCTACGAGAGTAATTAAGCCTAGCTGTTTTACCAAGTGTACTGATCAATGGCTTATGATCGGTCAATAACTTAAACTTATGACCGTCTAAGTAATGCTCGAAGTGTAGCACTGTGGCATACACTGCTAGAAGCTCTTTACCAAAGGTATCATAACGTTTCTCTCGATCATTAAGCTTAAGGCTATAAAACCCAATCGGTCTTACTATGTCTTGATCTCTTTGCTGTAGCACTGCTCTTATTGCAACATCTGAGTCATCTGTTATTAGCCCGAAAGGTTTCTTCCAATCTACAGGTGCTAATGTGGTTATGTCACTTAGCATTTCCTTGGCCTTTTGGAATCTTTTTCGGTCTTCTGGACTCAAGTTTATAGGCCAAGACTTCTTGATCGTGCTCTTTTCACGAGTGAGATGGCGTGTTAACGATCCTAGAATTCCGGCTAGACCTGGAATGAATCGACGGTAATAGCTGATCATGCCCAAGAACCTTCGCAGCTGGCGCACGGTTCGGGGCTCCGTTACGTCCTTAATAGCTTGGATCTTATCTTCCAAAGGTTTAATTCCGTCTTTGGAAAGTATATGACCAAGGTATTTAACTTAAGTGCAACCGATATTACTCTTATTAGGTTTGACCACTAATCCATATTGTTCCAGCCTGGTCAAAACCATTTCCAAATGCTTACGATGTTCATCACGTGAGCGACTAAAAATTATTATGTCGTCTATGTACACCCTCGCAAATGGACAATTCTGAAGGATTTCTTCAGCCAAAAGCTGGAATGTCTGACTGGCATTTTTCAAACCAAAAGGCATTCGAAGAAATTCATGCGATCCCCCTCCTGGAAATCTGACTGCGGTGAGTGGTATCGAACTTTCCTCCATTGGTATCTGATAGTACGCTTTCTGGAGATCTAAAGTTGAATAAACCTCATATCCCATTATATCTCAGAGTAGAGTACTCTTGTGAGGGAGAGGATAAGAATCACCCTTCGTCACTGAGATTAATAGACGATAATTTCCACAAACCCTGCATTGACCCGGTTCAGATTTGGGAACTACCACTATTGGGGAAGCAAAATTGGAATTTGACCTTCTACAAATCCCCTCTTTGCGCAATTGGTGAAATTCTGACAAAGCAACTTGTTGCTTATGTTGTGCCAATGGTTGAGCTTTTGGTGAACAAGGCAATGGAGCCACCAATTCTATTTGGTGTTCTACTCCTGTCTTCAATCCTATCCTTTTGGCACTGAAAGGCTGAAACACTGCTAGGTGATTCTCAATGATATCGGCAAAGTCATGTGTGACCGTTGGACGGGGTAAAAGAACTGTTCTAACTGCCGACGTGTTAGACTCAGTATGTGTTGACATCCCTTCGCCTTCTGCGATAGTCCTAGCTTTGGGGTCTAATGTCAGTTTGAAATGTGTCAAGAAATTCATGCCAATGATATTGTCCTTGACATCGGCTACTAGAAAATTCCATCTAAAGGAAGATTTCTGACCTAACGTTACCGACATTTCTTTTATCCCTTTGACTCCTATCGGACTACCGTTAGCGGCACATAGTTGATAATCATATGTGGGGCAATCTGCTACCACCACGTCTGACCTAACTATGCTTACCTCAGCACCCGTATCGATGAGAAATTCCAATCCAGATAATTCATCTTTAATAATGAATTTGTTGCTGGACAATCCGGCATTTTTTTCCAGATCTCCGCTTAGTAAGAATCGGACTCTCTTGCCTTCTGTATCGGTGCTAACTGGTCCTGTCGCATTTTTAACTTTTGCCTTAAGTATGCCTTTTAAAGGCATATCTGGGAGCCTTTGCAATGGAACCCCCACTACGGCTCCTACTATTGGGGGTTCTATCCTTTTCCCGTTGATGGATTTCTCTCTACCGGTTTTGTGCTTCCTTTCCATCTGGGTCCACCTAATCGCGGGTATATACAATTTTCACCTTGGCACTTTGCACTGCGTCCGTATTCGCAATGTGCCTTACACCATCCGCGTGGCCCTTCGAAGCGTTGACGCGAGTGACTCCCTTGACGTCTAGTATACCTATCCTGACTCTGAAATTGCGAAACGTCACAACGTAAACTAGCAACTTCTCTACATAAGAATAACAAGGTTTCTTGTATAGTCAAGTTGTTTTCGGCATCTGTCCTGACTGGCTGCACCATGACAGAATCTGCTATTACAGCATGTACTTGTGGTTCCTGCTGTTTATACACACTGTCTAACCCTCTGAGTATTGTTCGCCAATCAACGCTCATAGTGTCAAATAATTCCAATGTGGTTCTAAGCCTAATTGGTAGCTCAGCTGTGAAAATGGAGTTGACTACATCTCTGGATATATTCAACCTGGAAGCTTTTGTGCAAAGGCGTTCGTAAAACTCTGACGGTAGTTGACGCCCCATTTTTTCTAAGCGTAATAATTTGCACATTAGTGCCGATCTTCCAGGCTGATATCTCTGTTGAATTTCAGCCATTAGTAACTCAAATGCATTGTACGGTTTTTCTTCCACAGTTCTGTCTCTGAAATTTTCCAAGGCATTTCGGAAATTTTCAGGCAATGCCATCCATGCTGCAACAAATTTCTCCATATGATTTACAATATTATAAGCACTAAATATCATTTGGGCATCTCCGACCCAACTTGAATGTTTTTCAGATTTATACTGCGGTAGACTTAATATTCTCGGACTGGCGCGGTCGCCAAATTTTGAAGAGGCTCCTAACCTATTCGTATCTGGGAACAACATAGATGCCAGACGGTTTGTAGTCCTAAAATTTACAGTAGAATCTGATAAGCTTATATTTTCATTCGCATCTGCTAAATTCAAACCTGCTATGTCTTGCGCTAACTTGCTAGTGTCCTCAAATTTAAGATTAGCATCCATTTTTAACAAATTTAATTATTAGATTGACACTTAGTGTTAGGCAAATCGGAATGTGAAACCTGTCTCGTACGAAACATCCAAACAAATAATCTGGAAAGAAATAGACGCGAAAAACAGAATTATTAAATTACCTGTTCTAGAACGTCCCTTCTATGCGTGCATCAATAAAAAATATAAGACAGTGTTAACAGGCGTATATTGTAGAAATTGGTCAGATTTGTAATAAAGAAAAATGAAACAGTTGCAGCAGACCAAAGGAGATACAACCAATCGAGGACAGTAATGCTCGAAAACTGAAAATGGCGCACAATTCAAAGTCAAGTATTGAAGCAAAAAAAGTTCTGGAAAATAAATGAAAAAATTCTTTTTAAATAAAATTCAATCAGCCAAGGTGGTTTAATTTATCTGTTACTGTTACTTTATTTATGGAGGAATTATCTCCTCCACAATAGGGACACTAATATATATATGTATATATATATATATATATATATATATATTAACGGTCATCTTTACTTTGGACAATTACATACTGCTACATGGTGCGAATATTTATAATGGTAGCACATTCATTTGTAAATAAATGTTGGCTAGAATCGAAGTCAAGTGGCAAAACTGAACCGGAATGATTTAGTTTTAATTATACAATTATATTCAAGAATGGTGGTATAGTTGAAATTAAAGCATAATCATTAACATTACTTGGTTTACATAACTTATCCATGAGCTGCACCACAGATGTTGTTATACTTTTCTTATACTATTCTTCAAATCAACAAAGCGAGATTTATTTAAACAACAGTCTCATAGTATTTACTCAGTTGAACAACATATATAAATCAATGTCAGTCACACAAACTAACACGATTGGACCTTTCATGATCATCATAGGAGCACCACGAAAAACTGACTAGAGGGGATCAAATTTCAATGTAAATATAAGCTATGGAAAATCAGGTAAGTGATTCCTGCTTCTTGTAGTCGAATGCATGATTTTTATGCAGTCATGGACTTTACATTTGTGCAGTTTTCACCAATATAATTGTTACACAATTTACCCATCATTTTTTATGCGGACAATGATAACAAATATTTAACTAAAGATTGCGAACTTGATATAAACACAAATCTTATTGTATATAATTAGTCGCTCAACATAACTAAACTAAAGACAGTCACACATATTTACGCGTTTCGATCTTCCATATATGTATTGCGGTTAGATCATTGCTAATCAGTTTGACATCGTTTATAGATTATGATTATAGAACATAAAAATTCGTCAGTACGTGTGACGGACGGTGGTCCAGTTGTGTTGTGCATGAGGGGTAAATACAATGGGACTGGTGTATATCACGTTCGCAATATTGATCTAAAGAATCGTGACTGACGGCAGTTTGTCCTAGTGAAACAGCGTGGGTAAAAATGCAAATAATACAAAAGGCATAGGGAAGTAACAAGTAATAAGGCAAACGTGGTTGCAGCTATTGAGAAGATCAGAGTGTATTGCATAGCAAATGCATTAAGCTTTTAAGGTAGCAGGTCGCATGTGATTGATTAATGCTCAGAGCAGAGAGCTTGCTTTCTCATTGGTGTAGTTACCTTCAATTAAACTGCGTATTTCATTTGAATTAATGTACAAGATAACGGCGATATAATTTGACCTGTTATAACACTTTCCTTTCTGAAATAAAGAAAATAGATAAATTCGTTCTGGCGAGGATGGATTAATGCCTAAACGCAGAGTTCGAATACAGTTAAGCTATGGGTTAATTATCTGCCCATATTATAGAAAAGATATATTGAAATGTCCTGATGCTGAGCTAGCGTATATCATTAACTACTTCATAGGTGATATGATACCAAAAAACCAATAGTTATTACTACATAAAACGTTAGACTTAGTTGTGAAGCCAAGTGAAGCGATGCTGATAAGTTTTGAGAGCCGCAGCGGGAAATTGCAAAATGGAGTGCAATAGGCAATTCCAGCTTTAAGTTGGTATTTCTAGAGCAGACACGGTCACTGTTAATGAAAGAAGTTCGATAAGGCCAAAGGAGCTTGCATATACTTTGTGTTGTGGTCTGAAACATTCGTGAGCGAATGTGAAGTACCTAACTAATTAATTTGATTTAAACGTAAATATGTAGCCGGTGATTATTTATTATCGATACACACGCTGTTAGATCTTAATGTCTGATCATAAAACGTAAAGCAAATGTAGGCTCATACGTAACTGTATGATTTATAATCAATACAACCATAAAATCAAATTATTATAATCTAGGTTGCGGACTTGATATAAACACCTGACTCATTAATTACTTACATATGTCAATATAAAGTAAGAATTGTATAGTGTAGAAAAGGCAATGCATCCAGTAGACCGCTTTCGTCCTTATTGGGAACTCATCATGTACTTGCCAGAATTTGCGGCGGACAGGACTCGAACCTGGGCACGTCTGCTTCGGAATCTGGTACTCTAACCACAGCGCCATCCTGCCGCACACTACACTGCACACAAATTTCAATTATATACTAATTTATGTAACTTGGTTTATGTATTTTTTCTTTAGGTGGAGTTCATAGGGCATAAATTTAGACCCAAAGTTCCAACTAACCATCCCCATTCTGTAATTACTGAACAGGCACCACACTACATGGGGAAGTGGTATCGAAATGAACATTTATATAATAAAACGAACATTGGGTGCGCGGGTGGTGATAACAATTATAGTAATCAAGTTTGCGGTCTTGATATAAACACCTGACCCATTAATTACTTACATATGTCAGTATAAACTAAGAATTGTATAGTGTAGAAAAGGGCAATTCATCCAGTAGTCCGGTTTCGTCCCTTAAGGGGAACTCATCCTGTACTGGCCAGAATTTGCCGCAGACAGGACTCGAACCTGGGCACGTCTGCTTCGAAATCTGGTGCTCTAACCACTGAGCCATCCCGCCGCACACTACTAGATGAATTGCTTTTTTACACTATAAAATTCTTAGTTTATACTGACATATTTAAGTAATTAATGCGTCAGGAGTTTATATCAAGACTGCAACCTTGATTCTAAAAATTATTATCACCACCCGCGCAACCAATAGTCGTTCAATTATATAAATGTTGATCTCAATTCCACTTCCCCATGTAGTGTGGTTTCTGTTCAGTAATGACAGATTGGGGACGGTTAGTTGGAACTTTGGGTCTAAATGGATGCCATATGAGCTCCACCTAAAGGAAAAATAGACTAACCATGTTACATTAGTTAGTATGTAGCTGAAAATTATGCGTCGTGTAATGTGCGGCAGGATGGCTCAGTGTTTAGAACACTAGATTCCGAAGCAGACGTGCCCAGGTTTGAGTCCTGTCTGCGGCAAATTCTAGCCAGTACATGATAAGTTCCCAATAAGGACGAAACCGGTCTACTGGATGAATTGCCTTTTCTACACTATCAATTCTTAGTTTATACCGTCATATTTAAGTAATTAATGGGTCAGGTGTTTATATCAAGACCGCAAACTTGATTATAATAATTTATATCATCACCCGCGCAACCGATGTTCGTTTAATTATATAAATGTTCATTTCAATAACACTTCCCCATGTAGTGTGGTGCCTGTTCAGTAATAACAGATTGGGGATGGTTAGTTGGAACTTTGGGTCTAAATAGTTGCCCTATGAGCTCCACCTAACTGAAAAATAGACTAACCAAGTTACATTAGCTAGTATATGACTGAAAATTGTGTGCAGTGTAGAGTGCGGCAGGATGGCTCAGGGGTTAGAGCACCAGATTCCGAAGCAGACGTGCCCAGGTTCGAGTCCTGTTCGCGGCAAATTCTGACCAGTACATAATGAGTTCCCAAAAAGGACGAAACCGGTCAGCTGGATGAATTGCTCCTTTTCTACACTAAGGCAATTCTTAGTTTATACCGACATATTTAATAATTAATGGTCAGGTGTTTATATCAAGACCGCAAACTTGATTATTATAATTGTTAATACCACCATGCAAGTAATGTTTGTTAAATTATATAAATGTACATTTCAATACCACTTCCCCATGTAGTGTGGTGTCTGTCTGCAATGACAGATTGGGGATGGTTAGTTGGAACTTTGGGTCTAAATGAATGCCATATGAGCTCCACCTAAAGGAAAAATAGACTAACCAAGTTACATTAGTTAGTACATAACTGAAAATTGTGTGCAGTTTATTGTGCGGCAGGATGGCTCAATGGTTAGAGCACCAGATTCCGAAGTAGACGTGCCCAGGTTCGAGTACATGATGAGTTCTCAATAAGGACTGGATGAATTGCCTTTTCTACACTATACAATTCTTAGTTTATACTGTCATATGTAAGTAATTAATGGGTCAGTTGTTTATATCAAGACCGGAACCTTGATTATAATAATTGTTATCACGACCCGCGTAACCAATGTTCGTTTAATTATATAAAATCAAATGTTCGAAATACCTGAATGAATTCTACTCTATTCTTGCCTAGAAATAGTCAAATTTTGAATAAATGCGCCTAGACACTAAAAAAATTGTTAGCTGAAAACTGTGGGCTATATTTCATGAGGCAATTTTATGTATATATTATGAACCGTATGGATCCATAGGAGCTGATCATGACACATGAAATAAAGCGCAAGTGATAAATAAGTAAATTAACATGTGACACATAAAAAATGAACATTGAATAAAAACAATCTCTATCAGTTGCACGTAGTGCAATTTAAGTTTTGGTTTGGCTGAGATTGTTGGTATGATGGGCTTAAAACTCATGTAGATGGTTTTTAATCGCTATGATCAGGTGGTCCGTTATAAGATGTTAACTTTTCTATGCTTACCGAAGTAGGTTCCAAGCCTCACATGATAATGAAAATTTGAATCGTATAAGTAAAATCTAGTAAGGACCCTGATATTAATGTTGTGGGGTTGATACAGCAGCGTCGTTACGTGCAAGTACTTTCTTGCAAATGCGCAGCTGCAGATGGATTAAAATTGGACGTGGAATCTGTCTTAGCAGCTTGGCTGTTATATTACCGAAATGAAGCTGAAGACGAGAAGCATTTATTTCTGTGTCATCATGTGAGGATAATAAACATGGCTGACTCGGCAGGCGTAGGATCATGCAATACAGGAGCTGTGACGCAGGCATATGAATAGATTCGTATATGCGAGGAAGATTTGCGGAGAGCACAACAGGTTGTAGGAAGTATTGTGCTTATTGTAAGATTTTTTGCGGGGTAGCTGTATATTTAGCGATGCTATACCATTCGTACATATGCTTGGTAGCTGATGTCGGAAGAAAATGGTCAGACTCTCTTCCAATGGGTGATGTGAGAAGGCTTAGTCGAATTATCATACGTGTATTATAACCAAGGTTGCAAAGAAAATTAAAATACACTCTAAGTCTAAAATTGACCCTGCTCTAGACGGCAACAAAATAAAATATTGACACAAAGTTAATATCTAAGCACAAAAACAAAGTCATAATAAAAACAATTAATAATTCCAGAATATTATAGCAGAACAGTTACAGTTTATGTATAAACGATAAATTCCCACAAATATATAAATCCTGGCTTTGAGCGTTAAATCAATTAAATCCAGTGCATGTTACCGGCGTATTACGTATGAGAGTGTATTATTATTAAACAAAATCCTATTAATTACAAATAAAATTGCAGTTCAAGATGTAAACGCCCCGGCTTCAAGTAAATGCCGTACGACGTTACAAACTCAATTAAGGTGCTCTGAATAGAGATTTGTTACTGATAAGGGGGCCCTTAAGAGGGCCTGGTAATTCGTTCTCCGGAATTTTTCAGAGTGTGAAGATGTTCTAGAGCCTTGGGTGGACTCTGGTTGAGTTGTCGCTCCCGTGGTTGAGCTGTAATCACGATGTGGATAACGTCGTTCAGGTTCTGCAATGAATTGGCTCGTCTAACTGGTTATACCGCAACAAGATGAGTCACGGATGTAGCCAATTGTTGGTGAAACTATCAAATCACCAGCGAAGGTATTGACAGCCGACAGAACGCACACGCGTGACGCAAGGCAGAATGCAATTGCAACAACTAACTTGCATGGTAAATTGCCGTGCTTAAATAGCATGCCATGCCTACTTGCACACTACTGGTTAAACGGCAAGTTTCGCTTTTTTCTCATTGGTGCAACGTAAATAAAATTGAATTTAATTTACGCAATATGTCGGCCATTAATTTGTGTCGTTACAACACTTTCCTCTCTGAAAAAAAAGGAAAGAAAATTCCTCTCTGTGATGCTAGATAAGAAATGCATGACAGAGTTCGAACCAAGTTA
Source organism: Eudiplozoon nipponicum (assembly GCA_029291075.1). NCBI lineage: Eukaryota > Metazoa > Platyhelminthes > Monogenea > Mazocraeidea > Diplozoidae > Eudiplozoon > Eudiplozoon nipponicum. The sequence continues at coordinate 10,982 of JAQBSW010000590.1, forward strand.
AGCAAAAATATAATGAACCATAAGTGCTGGGCTTAAATATGCTTGTTGGTTGCTTCAACAATGATATGATGCCAGGTAACCACTAGGAATTGCTACTCAAATTGTTATCTCTAGTGGTCGGTCATGCCACGTGAGGCAAAATAGAGCAGTGTATGTTTTTGGGAGCCGCAGCGTGAAGATTTCGAGGTAAATCGCCTCTGAATTTGCCAGGTTTAAGTTAAAACCTAAGCAGGTTGGATCGTCGTCAATGTGTTTGTATACGAACAAAGAAACTAGAGTGCTTGACGTTGTGGTCATGACATTTGTAGAGTGGTCTTTGTGCAATTGATGAAGTTGAGATATGCATTGAAATTGGCCTGTACCATGATATGAAGCTGATCACTACTTAGTGTTGCTACACGAAAGCGTTAGCTCTAAGTAGCTGGTCATACCAAAATAGGCAGTGTGATGTCATGTGTGAGAAATACATTATAATGTAAAAATGTATACATTAAAATCAAAGGTAACTGCATAAAAATATGTACACGAACATTGCCTCAGAGATGGCATAATACCAAAGAACTGCTCAAAAATGCTACACAATTGTTGGCTAAGAACAGCTGGTTATGCCACGTGAGACAAATACGAAAAATAACAGGCACTTGATGGAGCCACGTTTTGCACCACCATGGCGGCCAAACGCAGACCAGGGGCAGACGGAGCCTGAGACGCGTGTAGAAGGTTGAACGCTCTCAGGATCAGGCGGTTCGATAAACGGTTTCAACCTGTCTATGCTTACTGATGTCGGTGTAGCGCCTTGCATAATAATGAAGTATTTTGGTTGTCTGAGCAAAATCGGATAAGGACCGCGATACTTTGATTGTAGTGGTGCAACAGCATTATTGTTGCGAACGAGTACTCTCTTGCAGCTGTGGAGCTGTGGGTGAACGAAGACTGAACGAGGCGTGTGTCTCGGCTGCTGTTCGGACATGTTACCGAAATGAAGTCGAAGGCGGGTAGCTTCGTCTTGTGGGTCATCTTGTGCCGGTAGTAGACGTGGGAGCTGACTAGGCAGGCGTAGATCCATGCCATACAAGAGTTGTGACGCAGACGTTTTAATGGATTCATGATTACGGGAACGTATGGCAAGCAGAACTAAAGGTAGTGCATCGACCCAGTTGCCATTAATGGACGAGGATGCTAAAGCAGCTTTGAGTTCCCTATGCATTCTCTCTACCATACCATTAGCTTGGGGATGGTAGGCAGTCGTCTGGCGTAAGATGCATCCCATGTACCGCAAGGTGGTTCTGAAACGATCAGATGAGAAGCAAGTGCCTCTGTCCGTGATGACCTCATTGGGAACACCATAATTGGATATCCATGCAGAGATAAAACCGTTAGTTACTTCGTCTGCAGAAATGATGCCAAGAGGTAATGCCGCAGGCCACCGTGTAAATCTATCGATCATAGTTAGAAGGTAGCTGAAACCTTGAACCTTTGTCAGATGAACTATGTCGATGTGGACGATGGCTAGGCGAGAAGTAGACCGAAAATGTTGCAACTTAGAACGAGTGTGTCGTGTGATCTTGTTTTTCTGACAAATAGCACACTCTGAGACCCATCGTTTAACATTCTGCCTAAGTCTGTTACCCCAGAAACGATCTGTAAGAAGTCGGACAGTCGCTTGGCTTCCTGGGTGAGAAATTGAGTGAATTGAATCGAAAACTTTCCTCTGAAGGGTGGTCGGGAGAACTGGCTTGTTGGGCTGCGTACCCGTGAAGTAAACAATTGGTAAGCCTTCCCACAGACGGCATATGAACTTGGTTGGGTGACGGGCTATTGATCTTTGAATGTGAATGTCACCGCGTTGTTCAGTTCGCAGGAGAGTTGGTGTTAGTGCAGGTTCACTGAGTGCCACGTAGTTGACAGTGAATGGTGACGGCGAAGGTGGTTGTAGAGAGACGTCTGGCCTGGACAGGGCATCTGCAATGAAGTTCTGTTTTCTATTGACGTGAAAGACGTCAAACTGCCATTCGCTTAGACGAGAAAGCTGTCTTTCCACTCTGGCAGGTTACTTGGCGATAGATGAAGTTGCGTTTCGAAGTGCACTAACTAGTGATGCATGACCTGTGAAAACAACAAATCTGCTACCGCCAATGATACTGATAAAAGGGCGCACTGCGTCGTGGATGGCGAGAAGTTCTCGGCCGAAAGTGTTGTACCTCGTTTCTACTGGTTGGAGAGTACGCGAGTAGAAACTGATAGGCTTCCAAAATCCGTCGATCTCTTGTTCCAACGTGGCTCCAATAGCGAATTCAGAAGCATCTGTCGTGAGTAGAAATGGCTTTTCAAAATCTGGACGCGTTAGCATTGTGGCATTTGATAACGAGTTGATTGCAAGTCGAAGTAATTCCTCGTCTTCGGATGACCAAGCAATGATGGAATTCTTGCTAAGGCCTTTTCGGTTCCGCAGGTGCCCGCACAAAGGATAAAGTTGTTTTGAAAGGCCTGGAAGGAACTTGCGATAATAGTTTAGTACTCCCAGGATTTTTTACAACTCGCTCACAGTCCTTGGTGACTTGATATTCTTGATTGAATTCGTCTTTGACGGCAACGGTTGAATACCTTGGGCCGTGATACGATGCCCCAAGAAGTCGACGGATGAAGTTGCAATCTGCGTCTTGTCACAGTTGATCTTGAGTCCGTGGTTGGATAAGCGCGAGAGCACATTTCGTAGATGTTTCGCATGAGATTCTAGATCTGGACTGAATACCATAATGTCATCGAGATATGACATACAATAAGCAGAGTCGTCGCGAAGCATGTTGTCTATGAATCTTTGAAATGTCTGAGTAGCACACTTAAGTCCAAAAGGCATGTAAAGATATTCAAAAAGGCCAAAATGGAGTGATGACTGCAGTTTTCTCGATATCCTCTGGTGCTACCGGTATGTGATGGTACGCTTGTCTGAGGTCAATCACTGAGAAGAAATTGCTGCTGTTGAGTTTTTCAAGTAAAGTGTTAATATTTGGAATAGGATATGCATCAGATTTTGTCACTGAATTTAGCTTACGGTAGTCTCCACAGGCTCTGTACGATCCGTTTGATTTTGAGACTAAGTGCAGTGGTGACGCCCATGAACCTTTCGATGGTCCGATGATTCCCTCTTCCAAAAGCCTTGAGAATTCTTCTTGGGCAGCTTTAAGCTTAGCAGGAGCCAGTGGTCGCTTCTTGAGTGCAATAGGTTGTCCTTCTGTGACGATATGATGCATCGTGTTGGAGACTCGTAGCTCTGACTTGTTAAGATCGAAAAGCCATTTGTATTTTCGAAGAGCTGCTGATATCTCTGCTGAATGATGCACTGGTGTTGGCTGAATGACCTGTAAATCCAAACGCTCGGAGGCAAGTGTCCAAAATCTTTGTTCAAGTCCCGTGGAGGGGTCGATGATTTTTTGATTGGCAAGATCAACAATGAGCCGAAATTTCAGAAGGAAATCAAGGCCTATTATATTATGTGAGACCTTGGCAATGATGAAGTTGTGGGAAAACTCACGTCGTAGACCCATGTTGAGTGTGCGGTATTGGCAGCCATAAGTTGGTATGGGCTCGCCTGTAGCTGTTGCGAGAAGAACGCCTAGCGACATCTCGGCCATTGAATCACCTTTGAGAACTGAGACCGCCGCACCTGTGTCTACGATGTACTCTTCGCCAGTTTTGAAATCAAGAAGGTGCAGAAGTTCGTTTGGCTGTTTGGCCGGGCCATGCAAACAAGTAGGCTGGTGATTGCGACCGGCATTGTCTGTTTGGTTCTCTATGTGAAAAATTCGGCGTGGACGAAATGAGTCGACAGGGATGTCGGATTGTAGTTGGCTTCTTCCCTGTAGCGCCGTTGATGCCGCTGATGTGCAGAAAGTACGGTCTTCTACTTCCTGCGCCAGACGTTTCCCGATACTGATGTACCCTTGTGCCTGCGGTCTGTTGTCCTTTCCGTCAGCTGTGGAAATTGACACTCATTCGGAAATTCTTCGGAACGACAAAGACAAACTTGGCAAGCATAAAAAACTTCTGGTGGTTATAACACCAGTTCTTTGGGGCATACTTATTGAAGGATTGTGGAGATCTCGATCGCTGCCTACCATAATAATTGGACTTGGAAACGAATCTTGGTCGAGCATTCACTTGATTTAGCCCGGATTTGGTAATGGCCAATCCTTCTAGAACTTTGGCCATGTTCGCCACTGTTCTCTCTAAAGAGGAGAGTCTATCATCTTGCGGGGTAAAGAAAAGGATGGTGGATTCACTTTGGGTTCCAAAACCCTATATTCTAACTCACATCTCTCAGATAAGTCATCTATAGAGAGAGTGTTGGGGAGCTGTCTGGCAAAGAGTTTTAATGTTTGGGGAAGATTGTTAATAAAAAAAACGTTAGCCTCATGGTCAGAAATGTTGGTTTTATACCAACGTTTCCGTAATTCCCTCAGTATTTCTATGGGGCAAAGATTTGGCATATCTAACTGCGCATATTTGTTTATTATCTGCTCAGTTTCCGTGGGTCCAAGCAAGGATTCTACCTCGTTTCGTAGGCCCAAATGGGATTAGGTAGCTTCCTAATGGCCTCAAGCTTAGGATAAATCCGTCGCTGCAATTCAGAAGGTAGTTTATGAAAAACTTTCGACAGTTTTTGATGACTGTCATAATCAGGAAACGGGGAGAAAGCGGAGTCTACGCGCATAAAGAATAGCTCACTATCTCCATCCCAAACAGGAATATCAATATCTAAAATTGGACCTAACATTTTAACAATCTTACGGGATCTTAAAAGCATAAATTTATAAGCAATATGAAAATTTATAAATATACTTTAACGAATCGCTTACCCACAAACAGCTTCCACAGTTGAATGAGCACAGAACAAAAAAGTCACTGTTTCCAAAAATCCGCAATTGAGCCTGTCGAGTACGTACGGTGCCGTTTCGTACGTAGGAAAGATGAACAGAGGCCCCGTTGGCCTTTGATGACAATGTATTATTATTATTATATCCCCCAAAAAAATATTCAACACAAATCCACGAATATATACCCAACAAAATTCCCAGAAGACCACGATCACGGTAGAGAAAACGCAAATGTTAATCGATTTTATATCCCAAATAAATGAAAAAGTCAATTTTATTTATACCAAAAAAAATCATAACTATAATCAATATCCTGGCGCGGTCGCCAATTTTGTAAACGCCCCGGCTTCAAGTAAATGCCGTACGACGTTACAAAATCGGTTAAGTTGCTCTGAATAGAGATTAGTTACTGATAGGGGGCCCTTCATAGGGCCTGGTAATGCGTTCTCCTGAATTCATCAGAGTGTGAAGATGTTCTAGAGCCTTGGGTGGACTCTGTTTGAGTTGTCGCTCCCGTGGTTGAGCTGTAATCACGATGTGGATAACGTCCTGCAGGTTCTGCAATTCATTGGCTCGTCTCTCTGGGTATACCGCAACAAGTTGAGTCACGGATGTAGTTAGTTGTTGGTGAAACTATCAAATCACCAGCGTAGGTATTGATAGCCGACAGAACGCACATGCGTGACGTAAGTTAGATTGCAAAATGCCACAACTGACTTGCATGGTAAATTGCCGTGCTTAAATAGCATGCCATGCCTACTTGCACACTATTGGTTAAAACGGCAAGTGTCGCTTTTCTCTCATTTGTGCAACGTAAGTAAATTTGAATTTAATTTACCGCAATATGTCGGCCATTAATTTGTGTCGATTTACGCAATATGTCGGCCATTAATTTGTGTCGTTACAAAGAAATCTCAATTAAAACTGCTTGAAAATAACAGAGATTATTTCTAAACGTGTTAAAGAATGATTCTCTAAAACCAGAATTCGTATATGTGAACCTAATGAAAACCGGATCTGATTAAATTGTTACTCGTTGGGTTGTATGTAACGCGAAGCCGCGCGTGACATACACCCCCCTCGACAATGCGAATTAGTACACAATGAAGGGGGCAAACATTACGGGAAATTTTATGGCTCTGTCGTAACGAGTAAACACTGACGTTGGCTCTTTTGACACTGACTCTGGTTCACCTATCTCGCGCGAGGCGCGACGGCGTCGGTTGACTCTGTTGCTGGTGAAATGTCGGGCGTCAGCCGGTGGTCAGTAAGACTGTCTGGACGTGAAAGAATCGTCTTTTCGCCGCATGATAGGTCAATATCGAGAAACAGCTGATCATTTTGCTTTGTTGCTTGCAATTCCTGAGTGCTTATAGGTGAAGGACACAGGATAGAAGCACAGAGTTCTGCAGGACGGCTTAGGGAGTCTGCAACTAGGTTTTCTGATCGTTTGACGTGAGTGACTTCATATGTATACTTGTGTATTCGTGTAAGTTGTGAGTTGACACGTCGTTAATATAAATACTCTTTCTTTCCTCTGAGCCTCGGAAGTAGAGGAAGGTGGTCGGTGTAGATCTTGAACTTTCGGCTATCCAGTTACGTGTGGAAGTGTAGGATCGACCGGTAGATTGCGAGTAATTCTTTCCCTAATGTATCATATCGCCTTTCGCGAGGTTGTAGTTTTTGCGAGTAGAACGCGATGGGTCGGTGTATACCATTGATGGATTGTTGAAATACTGCGCCTTTGGCAATCTCGGATGCGTCAGTGATCAGTTCAAAAGTTTGAGACCAATCAGGGGAATGTAGCATGGTCGTTTTGCATAAAGCCCTTTTGGCATCGTCGTAAACCTGCATGTCGTCCGCCTTGAGCTGAATCAGTTGTGATTTCTTGACAAAACGGCTTTCTGGCACGAGATATTTGTAAAGAGGTGCTAGAATCTTGGCAAGGCAAAGTACGAATCGAGAATAGTAGTGCATCTTGCACAAGAACCGTCGTAACCCTTATGAATGGTCCGAACCTTAGCAGGTATAGGTGTCATGCCTTTCCAGGAAATCTGATGACCGAGGAATTCAATTGATGTATGTGCAAAGACACATTTGTTGCCATGAATCCCGAGGCGATAATCTGCTAGACGTGCGAGTAAAATGTAAATATGCTGCATATGTTCGGACATTGAGTTGGAGAATAACAGAATATCGTCGTATTAGGGAATTACAAATGCTAGACCATCTAGTATTTCGTCCATAACGCGTTGAAATGTTTGAGATGCGTTCTTAAGACCGAAAGGCATATAATAGTATTCGTGTGTGCCACCTCCGGCAAGGTACGAATCGAGAATAGTAGTGCATCTTGCCCAAGAACCGTCGTAACCCTCTTGAATGGCCCGAACCTTAGCAGTTATAGGTGTCATGCCTTTCCAGGAAATCTGATGGCTGAGGAATTCAATTGATGTATGTGCAAAGACACATTTGTTGCCATGAATCCCGAGGCGATAGTCTGCTAGACGTGCGAGTAAAATGTAAATATGCTGCATATTTTCGGACATTGAGTTGGAGAATAACAGAATATCGTCGAAGTAGGGAATTACAAGTGCTAGACCATCTAGTATTTCGTCCATAACGCGTTGAAATGTTTGAGATGCGTTTTTAAGACCGAAAGGCATATAATGGTATTCGTGTGTGCCACCCCCGGTGAATTGATGTGCAGTATACGTAACGGAGTCTTTGTGCATAGGAACTTAATAGTAGGCTTTAACTAGGTCGAACTTTGAGTACGCAGCATGACCGATAGCAGATCGGAGTAGATCAGCTGGATTTGGCAGGATGTACGAATCAGAGAAGAATTGAGAATACGATAATCCCCACACACTCTGAATGTTCCGGGTTCACTATATAGGACCACTAACACAGGCAACGCAAATGGTGAGCTGGGTCGTGCACAGATGCCTTGTTGACGTAGCATGGCGAATTCTTACTGGGCGGCCTTATGCTTGTGTGGGGCCAATGAACATGCTTTGGGAGCTTGAGGAATTGGCGTCGATAAGATGATGCGATGAGCTGTGATGGCATAAAGGAAATAGGATTGAAAAACTGCTCATGTCGCTTTAGAACATCGTCCAGTAGTGATACATAAGGAACTGGAGGAAATAGCTGAATGGATGAGACTACTTTGTCGCAAGTCGTGTTTTTGAGCGCTGATGATAGAAACTAATGGTTAGCAATGTGTATCTCTCGTTTTTTTGTACGTATAGTGAGGTAAAAATGTTCGAGGAAGTCACGTTCATTGATGCTTCTTGTCGTGTTGGCAATGATGAAAGGATAATTGAAACATCGTTTTGAGTTGGAGAACGAGATTTTGTGTACTCGTACCCAAAACGTCGCTATGCTGGAGCCATTGGCGCAGGTAAGACTGCTGGTGTTGACTAGGTGGGTGGGTTCGAAATAATTGTTGCGGAGTAAACTGACATCTGATACAGTGTCTATGAGAAATAATTCGCCAGCGTTTGTGTCACGGATGAGGGAAGATGTTGATACTGACAAATGACGATGAGGCTGGTTGCAGGGCTTTGGGCGTTTAAGGCATGACTTGACTGGAGCCGTCGCTGTAAAGACAATAGTTTAATTACGCTCTTCCGCGAAGCAACGTGCTTCGAGCCAGAAGACGTCGAGCGGCAAACAATTTTGGAGTGTTCAGCCTCTACTGCTGTAGAGCAGGCTGACCCATCAGTACTTCTAGACACTGCTACACTAAATTCTCGGTATTTGCCAGAGAACGCAATACCGGCCCAAATAAGGACCACTAACACTACTAAATCAGCCATTTCTGTCTCCTAACTGACTTTTTTAGCATTGTACGGCGTTTACTTTTAGCTGAGGCATTTACAGCCCTTTCAGTAGATACATGTTAACAAGTAGAGTTGAAAAATCAGGATGTGTTAGATGCTGTTCGATAACCTTGAGTATTCTTGTTAGATGCCTGCGGCAACAACGTGTAGAGGCCCTTTGGTCACTACCAGAAGAGAGCCTCTGAGATGCCAGGCTCGGACAATCCATATATGCGGTATGGTGATCTAATTTGGAACACTTAAGTTCCTTGTGAACCAAATTATCAGTTGTCCTCAAAATTTAAGAACAGCCTCCATGTTGCCCACAGCAAATAATACACGCAAATAAATAACCTGATCTCGTTGTAACACAAATATATTACTAGAATAGAATAGAATGAAATAGAATATCTTTATTTGGATTCAAACCACACATGTTCCATCGAATAATAAAATTAGAAAATGTACAATATAAAAAGATATCACATCACATTCACCTTGAAGATCTGATACTTCACGGACTATCTCCAATTGATCTTGTCTAGTCAAATGGAACTTCGTTTATCTTTATTTTTCACCAGATTGAACTATCTTGATGTTAATGATAACTTTTCCCTCCCCAACCCCTCCCCCTGCTATTAAATACTTTGCTAGTCACAATTCCACTCACCTCCACATATCCTACCCTTGATTTGCTATTTCAATGGTTGGGCCAGTTGGCCTTTGATTCCAAATAAATGTATTATTATTATTATTATTATTATTATTATTATTATTATGTTATTATATGCAATTAGTTGTACTATACAATTTATCAGCATCAGAAAGTTCAGCTGTAAAGAGTGATAGATTCTTCATCAAAATTAGAAAAATTTAAGGTATAATTCGAGTATAACAGTTTTTAAGAAAAAAGGTAACCATGACTAATAATTGATTGTATGCATTGTTGATTAACAAGATGATATAATGCATAACATTTCAGTTTTAATAATACAAAATTTGAAGATAGATTCTCGAGAAATTATGTTGCTGAAACACAATTAATCCTGTCTTTTATTTAACCATGAGAAAGTATTATCATAATAAAAATTAAAAATATCAGCAGGATTGAACACTTTTTCTAGTTCGGTAGATAAAAATTTAAAAGACATTTTAGTTGGAGGCGTTTCTCTAAGCCCATTTGGCAATTGATTGTAAATTTTGTAAATCTTTGAAAAAGAGAGTAGCTTGCTCGCACCATTCCCACCATTGGTGGGTTGACTTGAATAAAATAGAATAGAAAATCTTTATTTGGATTCAAACCTTACATGTTCCATCAAATAATAAAAATAGAAAATGTACAATATAAAAACATATCACATCACTGGAACGTCTTCTCTCTAATTGCAGATGTTATTAATCATTGTCTCGAAACCACCTATCTTCCCCCGGACTGGCTTTGCTCGACGATCTCTCCTATCCCCAAAAATGGCACTTCCTCGATCTCATCATTTAAAGATCTCCGCCCCATTACTATCGTACCTTCTTTCACCAAAATCTTCGACAGGATCTTATACAACCTAATCTACCCTTTCATTAAGTCTCATGTAAACTTCTACCTCCTTGATGATCAACATGGATTTCTGAACGGCCGCTCATCTTCCACCAACTTAGTTAGTGTTCTTGATCATTGCTACTCTTCTTTCTCTAAAGGGCTTCAGTGCACTCTCCGCTTCCTAAATATATCCAAGGCTTTTGACTCGCTGTCATTTTCAGCAATCGAATCTGCCTTAATGAGAAGCGGTATCTGCGGCAACGCTCTCAATCTTATCAGTTATTATCTTCGAAACCGATATGCGACAGTAAAAGTTGGCAGTAGTCACTCGAGGCCAACCCATGTCCGATCCGGTGTTCCCCAGGGCTCCGTACTTGGTCCCATTCTCATCAACCTTACACTCGCACACATACAGGTTGAAGACAATCTTTTCAAGCTGTTCAAATATGCGGATAACACGGTTATCGTATTCAGCAACCCCACAACATCCAACCCTTCCTCACCCCTTATATCGGAGCTCCTATCTTCGCTCCACTTGCAACTCAGCAGAATCGGTCTCAAACTAAATCCCACCAAAACTCGCTTAATGAGACTCTCGTCTGATCCATTCTGCTCTATCCTGGTTGCCAACTACCCCCTCGACATAGAAATAATAGATTCGGCCAAACATCTCGGCATCCATTTCTCTAAGTCCTTAGACTTCTCCCCACACCTTACACACACTACTTCCAAACTCTTCAAATGGGCCCGTCTGATCTGTTTTAAGACTAACAACCCCACCCTCCAACTCACATTATTCAAGGTCTACGTTCTGCCCCTCATTTCTTACGCCAGCAAATTCTACTGTCCTCTCACCCTCGCCTCCTCGTATACTATTGAACAGGTATCCTCCAGATTTCTTAAGCGAGTCTTCCCGAAATGCCAAAATTATAGGGAACGCCTACCTCTGGCTAACCTTCTTCCGCTTTGGTTCACACGTCACCTTCGAGTCATTTCTTTTATCCATAAGATCTCAACTTCCCTACCACTCTCCAACTTTGCTCACCAAAGTCACCACTACGCCACACGTTCTAGTAACTCTTCTATCCAAGCTAACCATACCCCCACCATTTTAAAAAACGTCTATCTCTTCTCCAAAGCCACTAATGTTTTCAACGCTCTTCCCACAGATATAAAGCTCTTATCCCAGCACGAATTCAAAAAGGCAGCCCATCGGTACTTCTTCAACAAACTTCTCTGCGATACCACCGATTGGAAACGAAACTGGTTCCTTCTCAATCCATAACATTTACTTCTCCCCAGGCTATTCTCTTTAACTTCTCTAATCTTCCACTTTACCTCCTTGGTCTTCATCCCTTCTTCTTGACTCACTGATACCTCTTCTCAACCCATTCGCGACCCCATCATATCCACGTAGTGGATACCTTACTATGTTTTCCTCATCCAATTCTTTTCTTTCTTGTTTCAGCGGAGGACCGATAACCCAACAGGACATCGACTTTCCCTGGCCTTCCTTCAATCACAACTTCGTTCTACGGATGCCTGCGACCCGTGCAAGAAGCTCGTCTTCAATCCGACTGATTCCATCCATGTCCTGGCTATGCTCCATCAACTGAATCTCCACGACAATGGACTCCATCGACCGATGTCTGCCTACGATCCGCCATCTTTATTATCTTTATTTTCGAACTCACTTTTACCTAGAAGCTCTGACAATTCATGGACTTTCTCCAATTGATCTTGTCTAGTCAAATGGAATTTTGTTCTTATTTATTTTTCACCAGATTGAACTATCTTGACGTTTTGATAACATTTCCCTTCCCAAACCCCCCTGCCATCAAATACTTTGCTAGTCACAATTCCACTCACCTCCACATATCCTACCCTTGATTTGTTATCTCAATGGTCGGGCCAGTTGGCCTTTGATGCCAAATAAATGTATTATTATTATTATGTGCAATTATTTGTACTGTACAATTTATCAGCATCAGAAAGTTCGGTTATAAAGAGTGATAGATTCATCATCAAAAATAGAAAAATTTAATGTATTATTCAAGTGTAACATTATGCAAAAAAGGGAACCATGACTAATAATTGATTGTATGTATTGTTGATTAACATAATATGTAATGCATAACGTTTCAGTTTTAATAGTACAAAACTTGAAGATAGAATCTCAAGAAGTTATGCTGCTGAAAAATAGAATAGAATAGAATAGAATAGAATATCTTTATTTGGAATCAAACCACACATATTCCATCAAATAATAAAATTGGAAATTGTACAATATATAAAAAAATTATCACATCACAATAATTGTGCAATTAATATCATGTAGATAGGTATATCTCACTAGTTGTACAATACAATATATCAATATCAGAAAATTCGACTGAAAAGAATAATATATACATTATCAAATTAGGAACAATTAATGTATAATTCGAGTGTAACATTATGCAACAATTGAGAACCATGACTAGCAATTGATTGTATGTAATGTTAACTAATTAGAAGAAATAGTGCATAACATTTCAATTATAACAATACAAAACTTGGAAATAAAAATCTCTAGAAAATCTGTTTTCGATAACAATTATCCTTGTCTTTTATTCAACCATGAGAAAGTATTATCATAATCAAAAGAATAACAAATATCAGCAGAATTGCAGACTTTTTCAAGTTCAGTAGATAAAGTTTTAAAAGACATCTTAGATGGAGGCATTTCTCTAAGCCCCTTCGGCAATTGGTTATAAATTTTGTAGATTTTCGAGAAAGAGAATAACTTGCTCGCTACATTCCCCACCAAAGGAGGAGATATTGCCAAATGTCCAGATCTAGTTCCAACTTCATGACTCTTTCTTATCGGAGTCATATAGGCACCAGTCCACTGGTTCAAATGGAAAACTTTTATACAATAACACATCCTCCGAAACCACAGTGATTGCAATGACACAAACTGTAATCTAGAGGCGTATATAGTGCAAGAAATAGGACTAATATGTTTCACAACCTTTCTTTGTACAGCTTCTATATTATTAGACAAACCCTTTTTTAATGGATTCCAAGTAGCGACAGCATATTCTAGTACCGGTCTAATCCATATTATATACATTTGAAGTTTTATATCATTTGATAAGATATTTCGATTTATTAGTGCCCATCTTTTCTTGGCACTGCCTACTATACTTTCAATATGTCTCTCAGCAGAAGCTGTACATTGAATAGTTATGCCTAAATCCTTAATTTCTTGCATAAGTTTAATCTCAAACACATCATTAATAACAGCATCATGAAAATAAACATAATTAAAGTTTGTTCTGTTCCCTATTTTTAAAGCTTTCGTCTTTTTATTGTTTATTCTCAGCCCTAGTGTGATCAAATAATTACTCAAATCATACAAATCTAATGTCACATTGTTTTTGGAGAATTCGACATTCTTTGGATCAATTGGGAAGATTATTTTTAAATCATCAGCGAATTTGCAAACTCGACCGTTAAGGATCTTAGTTTCCAAATTTGCAAATACAATTTTAAATAAAATTGGCCCCAAGCTTGATCCCTGTGGAACTCCACTCGTTACTCGTTTCGATTTTGATATCAAATCGTTTACTTGAATACTCATTCGTCGATTATATAGATAGTATTTAAGTAATCTAAAAATATTCGGATCAATATTCAACAAACTAATCGCATTCAAAATAGCATCAAAAGATATAGAGTCAAAAGCTTTTGAGATATCTATAAATACAATTAATGCATCTAACTTATTCTCGTCTAATGTGATTACATGTTTCCACATGGAAAGCATATTGGTAGTTGTCGATCTACCTTTCGTAAAGCCATGTTGACATAGGTCAAAATCAGCCGGTAACATACGTTCTAAATGATCTAGTATCAATCGTTCTATTATCTTCAAAAACGAAGGGATAATAGAGATTAATCTGTAATCACTAGCGCACGTTGGCTTACTTACTTTTGGCAACGGCTTAGCTACTATCGTTAGTATATCGATTGGTAATTTCCCATTCTTTAAAATTATATTTATAAAGTTGCAGAGTACATTCATAAATTTTAAAGGTAATTGAAGCAAATTATCAATCGAAATACCAAGGTGATCTTTTTGTTTTTTTGATTTGATTTTTAACATCAATTTTATCAATTCATCACTGTCAATAACAAGTCCTGGTTCCTGGTCTCCCAAAGAATCAGATGGTTCTATAAAATCTCTCCCATTCTGTGGATTGCATATCAAATTGCCAAATACTTCCTCCAATTCACAGAGAAATCCATACTCAGTTTTATCCACAGGTAGAATAAGCTTTAACTTTTCCTTGTATTTACTGTAATCTGTGAGGAGTTTGAATCCTAATCTAGGATTACTCTTCATTTTGGCCAAAATAATTCGTTCTGATCTTTGACGGATTATTAGCAGTGATGAATTAATTTCCTTATCAATGGAATCTAATCTCATTTGTTTAATACTATTAATAAGACTACACTTTATTATATTATCTCGTTTAATTCTTAGTTTACACAGTTTCCTATTAATTCGTTTCGGTATAATGTCCGTAAACGTAGCTGCCTGAAATAAAATAGATAATAACGATGAAACAGAAGAAACAAATTCATCAGTATTCAAGAAATAAAAACTCTCATAATCAATCTGTATACTTAATTCTCTAAAAAAATTCCAGTTGATTCTGGAACAGTGCACGTGTGCATTTTCAAAACTTAGTTTCTGTGTTATGCCACTCAAGATGTTCCATTGTAAAATAATTTGTTTGTGATCCAATTCTTTGAAATAATTGACAACATCATAACTGTGCGATTTTACCATTTCAATTTCTAAGTATACATGATCTAAGCATTGCGAACCTCTAGTTGATTCCTTTATAATCTGCTTGAGATCATGGTTAGAAAAAAAATTGGTTATTTCACAGTCCTGTAACTTATTAAAGTCACCTACCACTACATTATAGCCATGGCAGTCAAAGATAGATTGAAAAGAATTGGTAAATGTTTGATCATCAAATAAAGTAAAAACAATTAATCCTGTCTTTTATTTAACCACGAGAAAGTATTATCATAATCAAAATTAAAAATATCAGCAGGATTGAACACTTTTTCTAGTTCGGTAGATAAAAATTTAAGAGTAATGATAATAGTAATGATAAGACCAGAAAGTTGTTACAAGTTAAGAGAGATCATTTTGCGTCCAGCACACTGAACAGACAACTCAAAACTGAGAAATAAACAATTCTTACATAGTTAACTTCGTTATTTGTTTACTAAAATAATTAAACATTGTTTATAGAAATGTCGTCGCTTAGTACTACGTTTGCATAGTAACACAACGTATGAACAGTGTCCTGACAAAAGTAATACTTTTATGTCGGAGGAAATATCTTCCTCTACAACCGAAATGGCTAGCACAGATAGAAATATGATTAATAGATTATCGATTGCGTATGACGGGAGGCACAGCAACAAGAAAATTGGTTTGACTGAGGCTAGCCGAATTAGTGACAGCCTGGTAAAACGTAGGCAGAACAGCGGTGTAGATAATCAGTGCAGCAGAGAAGGCGACAGTAATCACAGATAGCGAGCAGGGAAGAAAGTGTTGCGAGGTAATTGCCTTGTGTTTATACTGCATCGTCCGAAATCGGTCAACAGTTGTTTATGTGTTCTCATTGGTCTATAGGATTAAATTTTGTATTTAATTTTGGCAATATGTCGACGAAGAAATTTGAGCCGTTACAGACCTTGCTTAGTACAGCGTTTGCATGGTAAACAAATCTGTAAACATTGGCCTGAAAAAGGTGAAAAATATTTATTTTTTCAAAATAAATATCTTCGTTTACAGTGGTCTAGTCAGGATGTTTAATTTTTTATAGGCCGTGTCAGTCAACTCAATTTCGTATTTAATTTGAAATAACTTGCAAAACATCGGATATTTATTTTGACCAATTTCTATTTATTGGAATTCTTTAAAATAACTGCATTGTGCGCGGAATATACGATTATACCCGACGTCACGATATATTATGTTATTACATTTTTGATAGTTATCGTAAAGTCATAACAATGGATCATAAACAATCCTATATGTAAGAACATTTTTATTCATACAGAAGCTCTGGTTTCTACGATATTTACAACGGTCGAGTTCAAAATCCAGTTCGAAATGATCTTTTGAATATTTTCCCCCAACAAACACCACAAGTTGACCAATCTCTTAATACACTCGACAAAAAATTTGACAGAATTAATCTAAATGACACTCAGAATATGTACATTTCCCATACAAATTATCCGACAGTTTTGAGTAGTGCTGATTACCATGCTCCGGATATGCATGGTGCAAGATTCGATGAAACAAGTATAAATTATATGAAAAATCACGAACTAAATGAGGAACTTAACGTGCCTAATTCCCATTCGAAGCATCCACCGATACGTAGACGTATCCAAGTTCCAGATAGAGGTAAATCTTCCTTACTTCCTACTAAATCCTATACACTGAAAAACAGCAACCCTGACGATTCGTCATGCTCAACTGACAGGCCATCAAGCCGAGGAAGTATTGTATCAGAAAGTAAATATTATTTATAACGTATTATTTTAATTGAATTAAGTTTTTAATTTCTGCGGTATACTGTTATCGTTCTAACCAAGCAAGAATATTAAAAGTTTTATTTATATATTTTCTCCATTGTGAGAGCGCGTTCCACACAAGTTCAACGTTGAATTATAAGAAAATGAAGGTTGTAATTATTTGTTAGGAATTAGGTTTCGCTATTATCTCTAGTAATGTCAAAAATGAGTTTTAAGTCGCATTTATGTGGTATCGTCGAGGTAGATCTATTAAGTTATCGTATAAAACACATTTAAAAAATCCATATTTTCGTTGTGGGTTTCTTTAAGTAAGTGACCGTATAGTGCTATTAGTTTTGATATTAGAAACATAATAAATTGTGAAATCAAGTTAGGTATATTCTTTAATTACGCACTCCAATATATCTTGAAGTGCAACTTAAATGTATGGAGTTCCAGTTATTTCATATAGTTGTGCAATTCAATTAAAGATATTGTAGTCCAGGAATGGTAGCATGAAACTTGCCGGGTCTAAAGGGACACAGCCATTATCCCGTTTCATGATATGCATAGAAATTTTGTGTTAAATGTGTTTGACGGAATGAGAGCAAGCGTGCCAAACGCGAGGATGAAGTTTCAGCTGCTGGGGGAAACTTTGGCCACTGGCATCTGGGCAGACTATCTATCGTCATCATCATCATGCACAGCCATAAAAAAGCCAAAAGTGACCAATCTATCACTGTCACATAACCATAAGTCATTCGTGGTTACATTCGGCCTGTAAAAAAACACTAGGTCGCCCATTCCTAGTGAGTGTGGTTTGTATTCGGCGCTTTCATTCTCTTAGATAGTCTGCCAACCGAAGCTGATGAGCACTATCCGCCCAGATGTCGGTGGCCAAAGTTTCCTTCGACAGCCGAAACTTGCCCTTCGCGCCTGGCACGCTTGCTCTCAATCCATCAAACACATTTAACAATAAAATTGACTGCGCAGTTAGATCATGATGGCTATGTCCCTTTAGACCCTGTAAGGTTCATGCTTCCATTGCCGGACTAACTAGCTTCTGTCCGCCGTTCGTCAGGCCAGAATTTCTATGGATACGGACCAACAAGATGGTAAAGTAAATCGTTTGAAAAAAATATTGAGGAAACGTAATGAATGGTACATCACTTGGAAAAATCATTTCGTCTAATGCTTAATAATGTAGTAACAAAGAGTAAGATATGCTGTTCCGAATTGGTTATGTTAGAAATGAAGACACGCCCTAAAATTAATGCACGATTGGTACAAAATAAACAGATAAATTATGTTACCTATGTTAATTTGAAAAATATTTCTTTTTCTTTAAGCTTGTATTTTCTATTAGATTACAATTAAGCAATCTTATTACAAGCTTAGAATTTTCCTAATCTTTTCGACAATTTCTTTCTTAATCATTTCTGTCTTTGTGTTTCTTTAAGGTTTTCTCTGATTGCGTCTTCGTATTTTAACATTATTTTTATTTACAGATATTTAATCTATATGATCTACGATTTTGGTTTGTAGGCAATTTGATTTAATCTTGTACGAGATAGTTATGTTATCGTTAAATCTGCTCACAAATTTATAGATAAGTATCTAACGTGACATGTACGTTACTAGGTTGTCGGTTAATCTTATTCATTGCCTGGTAAACTATGTGTAAAACTTATTTTAAGTGGTCAATATTCACATGAACTGCTAAAGTAGTATTTAGTTGTATGTAGGTAAGCGAAACACAATTTTAGACTTAAGGTTATATGGCACAGAAGCAGTAGTCACTTTTGGTTTTTGTATGGTTGCGCAGAATTGCTGTACTTCAAAGTCATAGCGACTCAAGGTTAGCTTGGGCAAGATTCGTTGAGTATGATCAATTTGAAAATGTATGCCTTAAGAAACATGCTTGGAGTCCTTCCAATTTATCAGCTAGTACATTGTAGGATTCCAAATAACGGTTGGGTATTCAAGAGCTTGTCTTAAATTGAATAACTCTATGCTCAATTGTCTTTGTTCATCTTATTATCAAGTTGATTAAGCACTTGGTTTTTAGTGATTTTATTTATTTGTTCGTCTAGTTATTATCCTATAAATATTGTTATAGGCGAGATCTATATAAATGCTCTTCGTCCTGTATTTGTAATACATCTCGCGACAAGCAGACCGGCCCAAAACTAGAATATATTAAAGTTTAACTAAAAACATTTTATTAGATTTTGGTATGGTATATAAGCTTGACTGGCCAATATTTTTGCATTTAATTACGATGCTGTAAGGTATTTTACTATACGGTCACTGACTTGCGTGGAAAATCATTCCTTCGTGTGTCATATCACTCTCGTTCAAGCTAACAGTAGAGACGTGTCATGAATATGCAGTTGCCACAATTGTTTAAAACATTATATATTTAATGCAAATATTGTGCGAGAAATGTCAATTGGTACCACACGATTTGGTGTTCGAGGTTGTTACCCTCATCTTTAAGCTGTAGTGTGATACGCATATAAGCCAAACCGGTGAATTTTTCTAAAACATTCCATCTTGGGATGTACCAATTAGGTGATGGATGATTTATATTGAGATTTTTTATTTGATAATCTGTTACCAAATGCTGATTAGCGCCATCTACCTGTGCTCTAGTCTAGATGCACCAGTAAATGCCTTTCTTTCTGTTATTCAGAGCAGATCACCCACGTACATTCTCAAAATATGTTTCTTCATTAAACAGTTTCCGACCTTCTGTTCCTATAAGTGAATGTTTGCTGTTAGGTAATCTTTTAATATGCGGATTAGAAGGATAATTCGTTAAATTGAACGTGCGGATAATCATCAATCCCAGTTTATCTAACCTATCGTACAGAAGCCGCATGTAAAGACGCATTTCAACCTTTATCAGAAAACGCCGACTAACTTACGAAGATTTAATTTAAATTTACAACTAATGTATGAAAAATCATAGATGCGGCTCTCATCTGCAATAGTCTCGTATAAATTTTACTTGACTGGAACTATTGGCTGCACAATTTCTATGCAGTGAAGAATATGAAATTTTCGCCACGATTATACAGGTTATACTGTTAAGTAATAATTGATTTCCCGGGTGATGAAAACAATTGTGCGAATACAGTTTGTGGACTTTAAAAATTTTCCCATCAAGTGCTATGTTTGCGTGACTACTAGGAGCTTAAGCTGCACTTCTGCTTTTAAAAATATGCATCGCAGTTTGATCCTCGTTAGTGGGTTTGCACTTGTATTGAGATGGTGTCTACAGAACATCGAAACAGGTCAGTGCGTGCGAGTGAGGGAAGGCTAATTTGATTTTAAGCCTCTTTCATATATATTGCCAGCGTTCATTCGAGCGTTTCCTGATTAATAATGTGTTGATTTTGTGTATGTGGATGCATATTATTCTCACTATAACTAGTTAATTGCGATCCAGTTCCTTTAGATGTTTTCGACCAATGCATGAACGAATATTTTTCTGCGTGTTGGCTTTTAAGAAATGTTCCGATGCTTTGCAGACGTTTTCCCTCTTAATGATGTAGAGTATGAAGTCTTTAGTATTAATCGCCTTTTAAGGTGATAATGGCTATAATAGTGCCGCGTGCATAGATGGTTTCCCTCATTTCTAATTAGATAGTTTATAATGTTTATCTAACAGATGGTTCGATTTGGCAGGATACTATACTCATGTGTTTCTGGGTTTTTCGCGATTAGTGAATCGCACATCGTAATTTATGGAAATACAATTCGAATTAATCTCATTATATATATATATATATATATATATATATATATATATATATATATATATATATATTCTTATAATTAGGAAAACACAAATAACAAAGTGGATAAAGGCCATTTATTTCGTGAATACTAATCATCTCTTATACAATCATACATATTTATACATTTTGTGTTTTCAATTGATTATGCTATTGGTAACAAATCTGACTCGTTATTACTGTTGTTTCTTGTTTTGACTAGTTGGTGAGTGTGTATGTGTTTGTGTTTGTGTTGTGTATGCGTGTTTGTATGTAAAGGTCATTCTCGCAGTATTGCGAAGTGATGTCTGAGATCTTGTCATTATTGTTTTGGTATCTTGAGAGTTAGCTATTTGTGCACATTGTTCACTGTTACATGTACAAGTGCTATTTTTCCCAGTATAGTTGATCGTTTCACCCTGCTGCGCAAGATTGCTATTTTCGCTTGGTAACAACGCTAATGTTGATTGCAATGTTAAACGCTCACATTGTTTGGAGACTTCTGTCATCGTATGCGCCTCTGTTATTTCCACTTCACATTGTTGCCAATCCGATTGTACGTTTGTTGAGCGTATCGTTGATGTTGTGCGGGATCAATTAATGGGTCGAACACCAGTCTTCTAGCCAGTAAAATCAGATTACGATTCTGCTCAATAGAGCATCCCGTATTGTGTACGACTATCGGTGCATTGAAAGCGGATAAAATTGTGCAGAATGTCTTCAGGGACTCATGTGTTTTTGCTGGACCACCTGAAGCTTCAGCCGATAGCATCTTAAGCGCTATGAAAGAAGAGCTTAAGCAATCCTCGGATTGTCTTCCTATGATAAAGTGTGTGAGCTAGTTTGTTATCTATACTAAGACGAAAGAACTTATAGACGCGGCATCTGATGTGAAACGGAAAATTGATTACATTCCTATTCGTAAGCCTTACTCGGCGAATTATGTACGCTATTAGCTCCATGTTGCTAATTAGTTAGAAATAGCTTCGAAGTGTAACATCCTATTTGAGTTGTGTGCTCAAATACGAAATATTAATAGTGGTTATCATGGCAATGGAGTATGAATGCCATCAGTATCTAAAGCGCAACCTGACAACCACTTCATGAAGCTTGTGAATGTTAGTACTGTTTTTATTCGAAAGTAGATTGCTGTAAGAAAATTATCCTTGAAATAACTGTTCCATGTTCTAGGGAAGTAGAACGAAGTGGTCACTCCCGATCCACTTTCTCTATGGTTATCTTGATAGCTTACAGTGCTGCAAAAAAGACGAGACTCAACCTAGAGACATGCTCGTTTCTAATAAGATTCATTTTGATAGAATACGTTTGCTTGATAACTAATGAATGTGAACAAGTATGCTGTATTACTAAATGAAGATTGATCAAATTTGAAGTTATCCGTACAAAACATTATGCATTAAATAGGATTTCGTCTGTCATTGAATATGAAAAGATAATACAAAATTATGCACATGCATATATATCATAAATTATTTAGTAAGAAAATCACTCATTAAATAGATAGTGAATTTATTTGTCTTAGATCTTGCTCGAATATTTCAATTAAGCTTAGGTACACAATGGAATGCAGAACATTAGTATAATAAACAGGAGTCTTAATCGCCTGTGCTATGAGCTCTAGAAGCGCTCATGTCAATAAGGCATTTTCACATTGGAAAATCAACATATTGTGAAATAAGCTAAACGAAAAGAGGTGGCCAATAACCATAGAAATTCAGGCTTGTGACGAACGGCGGGCAGACACTAGTCAGTCCAGGAATAGTAGCATTAACCTGGCCGGGTCTAAAGGGACACCGCCATCATCTTGTTTTATGTGAAGCCTCGAGTTTGGACCAACTGCGCAGTAATTTTTATTTTTAAATATGTTCGACGGAATGAGAGCAAGGTGCTAGACGCGAAGAACAAGTTTCGGCTACTGAAGGAAACTGTGGCCACTGGCATCTGGGCAGATACTGTTCATCAGCTTTGGTTGGCAGACTCTCTAATAAAAGATGGAGAGCTCCGAGTACCAGCCATCCTCGCTAGGAATGGACGACCTAGTGATCTATTACAATCCATATATAACCACGAAAGACTTATGGTTATATGGTAGTGAAACATTAGTCACTTTTGGCTTTTTTATGGCTCTGCATTATGATGATGATGATGATGATGACCTAGCTCTCTTCACTGGACATTTTTGCCGCTAGACTATGGAGATACTCGCACTAGGCGCCAAATTCCAGCTGGCTCGACTTATAACAATACTAGTAGAGTTACGAGCAGTCTAAAAGTCGATGTCGAATCATTTTGTTCAAGGAAGGTTGAACAGACAAATAAAGCATTTACATCAAGTGATAGCTGCATTTCATCCCAAGTTATCTGCGCTACGGTTCCGACAAATTTAAATCTATCGAAAATATAATAATAAACGATAAAATGGGTAGTCTTCATAGATGATCTGAACACGTCATTGCTCAATTTTCGTGGGCACCTGCGTCAGTCCGAAATCCCGAAAGCAGTGTGGATAGATAATCTCGAACAACTATAAGAGTTAGAAATATGGGATGCAATCCTTTTTTAAATGTCACAAAGTTGCAGTCCTCGATGATTTTCTTCCGAGCTTATTCAAGGATATTGGCAATATAATTCCGAGAGTTTTTAATAAACCTTTTCGTAATAAATGGAATGAGAAGATCATGTGGCTTGCTTGGAATGTGTCCTCCATCATTTCTATCTTAAAAATAGGCAATCGTAATTCGTGTGAAAACAATCGTATTATAAGCTTCATTCTATTTGTATCTATGTCATTCGATTCCATTATCTTACGCTGTCTTAGCGCTTCGTGTGCATCAAATACTAGAGAAGAACAGGCCGGATAGCGTTAAGAACGAGTAAATGACAATGTTGGTCATTTCCAAGATTTTTATGAAGAAGCTTCATCCCAAGGTGTCCCAGTTTCATTCCCATCTTAACTAAAGGAAAATAACGGTTTTCCAAATGAATTATTGAATGTAAATTGAGATTGTATGATGTCATACATTGAATAGATGTAGGTAAATTTGTTTGTATATATTCTTACCAAAATATTGACAATTTTCATTTAGTTAAGTTAAATTTGTTTTGTTGATGTATGACATTTGGTCATTTGTTTAGTGCCAGCTAGTTGCCTATCTTGGCTAAGATTACCGTCTGTTTATGGATAGTGTGCACATTTGTTTCTAGTTCATATGGTTTTGTCTTTTTACTCTGGTGCTTCTTTGTCTGGGTGTGCTGTTTTGTGCTTGTTCCCTAATCACAGTAACAAGCACAGCAATCGGGCAGAATGATTAGACAAGTCAGAAGAAAGAGTTGCCTAAAATATTAGGCTTTATTCATCATATAATGCAGATATACATGCTAAAAGACAAAACAAAACATGTTAGTATACGAACGGTGTTAATATAAATGTGTGTACAAATAAACAAACATATCATTCTCCTCCACTGCGATTTGTAGCGTAGCGTCAGAGTCGGAACAAGACTGTTATAGTAGCAATTCAAAGAGGATTGAGAAAACATAGTATTTAAACATTTCCACTTCGTAAATTATAAGAATGAACACGTTGTTGTTGATTGATAAGGTTTTCGAGATTCTCTGATAGGTCACGAGCATTTGAGTTATCCGTAGATTCACCATTTGCCTTAATATTATCAATATCGGTATCGTCATTATAGGAGGTTTGTTCATCAGCAACAACCGGTTCATTTTCACAGAGTCCCATATTAGTTCCAGCTTCATTCATCAGTGCGTCGGAGCCTTTCGGGGCTAATTGACGGATAGATACTGTATCTTCTCTTCCATCAGAAAAACGAACATGCGCATAGTTAGGATTGCAATGAATTAGTTCAACTTCTTTCCACAGAGGGGTCATATTTAGAATCTAGCATTCTTCTTGAGTAAAACTTTGCCAGGAACAGTAAGCCAGGTTGGGAGTGTGGTACCAAAAGTCGACCTTCTATTGTGTCGAAAAAGACGCTCGTGAGGGGTTTCGTTGGTAGATGTGCACAATAATGAACGGATTGAATGTAATGCGTCCAGCAGCACGCATTCCCAGTTTTCAACTAAAAGCCTTTTTGAGAAGGATCGATTTCCATAAGGTACCATTCATTCTTTCTACCTGTCCATTTCCTTTGGGATTATAAGGAGTCGTTCTACTCGAAGCTATACCTTTTTCCCGAAGAAAATTTTGTACCTCGGTCGACATGAAGGAAGAACCTCTGTCTGAGTGAATGTACGAAGGCATCCCAAACATTGTGAATATTTGACACAGGTGAAGTATGACGGTGTGACTGCTAAGGTCAGGACAAGCAAATGAAAAGGGAAATCGAGAATATTCATCGATGACCGTCAGTAGATAACGATTACGAGTTGATGAAGGAAGAGGTCCTTTAAAATCGATAGATAACCGCTCAAACGGTTGGGTAGCTTTGATTAATTGGCCTCGAATTGCCGAAGGAAATCTGGGTTTGATTTCAGAGCACACTTCACAACTCAAGGTCATTTTTCGAATTTCACCAATAGAATATGGTAAATTACGAGATTTCACAAAGTGGAGCATACGAGAAATTCCAGGATGACAAAGAGAAACATGTATTTGTTTTAAATCCGGTCCATTTAGAAGCGCACCACAACAGGATCGACTTAGTGCATCTGCTGCTTTGTTATCTTTTCCGGATTTATAGACAACATCGAAGTTGTAAGGTGATAATTCCATTTTCCAGCGCAAAATTTTATCGTTCTTCACCCTTCCCCGATTTTGATTGCCAAAAATAAAGGAAACAGATCTTTGATCAGTGACAAGTTTGAAATGATTACCCAAAAGCAAATGCCTCCATTTTCGAATAGCTTCAACCACGGCATAGGCTTCTTTTTCAACAGCTGAGTGATGTTTTTCAGATGGCGTCAACGTCCGAGAGAAAAACGCCACAGGTCTTCCATCTTGGTTCAAAGTGGCAGCAATAGCTACGTCCGAAGCATCAGTTTCGACGACAAACGAATATCACAACGAATAGAAGCTAAAGTTGCTACGGCTAATTCTTTTTTAAGATCATCGAAATTTTGTTTCACAGAGACGGGCAAAGACAAAGTTCGATTATGAACGAGTGAGTGAATTTTATCGGAGAAGTTGGAGATCCACGGCGAATAATATGCAAAAAATCCCACAATTCTTTGTTGCGATTGCACATTCGACGGTGGTGGGAGATCTTGTAAAGGCTTTAATCGGTCAGGATCAGGTTTAATTTTTCCATTCGATATTTGAAAACCAAGAAGAGTAATTTCTTTAGCTGCAAAAATGCTCTTTGATTCATTTAAAGTCAATCCATATTTTTTAGCGGCATTAAGAAATTTGTTGAGATTTGTTTCGTGTTCAAGCGTATCTCTCCCGCAAACTGTCACATTGTCCACATAGACAAATGTATCTGTGAGATGTTCCTGTGCGATTATATGATCCATAGTTTGGAAATATGAGACACCATTCGTCACTCCGAAGGGAATGCGACGTAATTGAAACAAGCGTCCACACGCTTCGAAAGCAGTAAATACCTTTTCATGTTCTTGGATAGGTATCTGCTGGTAAGCGCTTTTGAGATCCAAAGTGCTGAATATATGATATTTTGAAATGGTTTCAGCCATTTGGTCTATTTTCGGCAAAGGATAGGCGTCTAATAGTGTGAATTTGATGACTGTTTGGCTGTAGTCCACAACCATACGTTTCTTGTGATTCTCATTCGATACCACGAGAACTTGTGTTCTCCACGGGGATGTTGAAGGTTCGATAATGCCATCAGAAACTAATCTGTTTATTTCATCCCGGATAAATATTTCACGATTGTACCTTCTTGATTTCGTAGCAATAGGCCTCCAGTTAGCAGTTAAATGGTGGAAAAGAGGCGGGGACGTAACAGATGCAGGTTTCAGTAAACAGACGGTGAATGACGATTTATGACCACCAAAAGAGATATTTACACTTTTATGCAATCCAAGGAAGTCATGACCGAGGAGTACGTCAGTACAAAGATCAGAAAGTATAGATAGCTTGATATTTTGATAAACACATGATTTGTATTGAATCGACACAAAACAATGACCTTTGGTATGACTTGAAAATGAGCTAGACGCCATGGTTATTGTTTCTTGAGAGGGGTGAATTTTCCAATTATTTTTCAAAACGAAGGCTTCTGAAACATAACTACAGGAACTGCCTGTATCAATGAGAGCATGACAATTTATGTTATTGACTTCTAGATTTATTACACATTTGGTGAGACAATCTGGAGCAGCTGCTAATACAGTTGCAGATATGGTAGGATGAAGCGTCGAAACCACTGGGCGGTGATTCTTAGAGCGACATACCTTTTGAAAATGTCCTTTGTTTCCACAACTTATACAGAAGGCGTTTCTGGCCGGATATTTCCATCTTAAATGATAATCGTACCCACAAAAGTCACATTTTTGTTTAACAGCAGGAACAAGATTATCTGTAGATTTATCTGAGGTTGATGAAGGACAGAGTGGCTGAACCGTTGCAGTGTGTGCAGAATTCAAACAGTTTTGATATAATGATTGCTTTTCCGCCATTTCGAGACCACGTGCTTGATCAAAAGCCGCTTGAAAATTAAGTGAGTTGTGTTCTAAGAGACGTTGTCTGATTGAATTGGACTGGATTCCATTAATGAAGGCATCGCGCAGAGCATCGTCTCGATTTTCCTCGGCCGTAGTTGGTTTGAAATTGCATTCCCTAGCTAACGATTTCAGAATCTGAACAAATTGGATCCAATGTTGTTCCATTTTCTTGTTTAGTAGTCGCGAGTATGACGAAACAAAGACTTCATTTTTCTGAATTGATGGTAGAGATTCATTATTTTGATAGTATGATCAAGGTACTACAATCACCATGTGTTCATATACGTTAGAGACGTAGGAAGCAGAGTCCAATTTATCCGGATTCATGGATTCGACCGCTTTTAGGAGGCCACAGAATGTACGATAACAATGATTCCATTGTTTTGCTGCATCTGGTGCACTAGGTTCAACATCCAATCTATCAGGTCGAATTAGGCGTTCCATGATTAAGAGAGGATGAATAAATTGTCTCAATCAGTAACAAGTAATAGCAATCGGGCAGAATGATTAGACAAGTCAGAAGAAAGAGTTGCCTAAAATATTAGGCTTTATTCATCATATAATGCAGATATACATGCTAAAAGACAAAACAAAACATGTTAGTATACGAACGGTGTTAATATAAATGTGTGTACAAATAAACAAACATATCATTCTCCTCCACTGCGATTTGTAGCGTAGCGTCAGAGTCGGAACAAGACTGTTATAGTAACAATTCAAAGAGGATTGAGAAAACATAGTATTTAAACATTTCCACTTCGTAAATTATAAGAATGAACACGTTGTTGTTGATTGATAAGGTTTTCGAGATTCTCTGATAGGTCACGAGCATTTGAGTTATCCGTAGATTCACCATTTGCCTTAACATTATCAATATCGGTATCGTCATTATAGGAGGTTTGTTCATCAGCAACAACCGGTTCATTTTCACAGAGTCCCATATTAGTTCCAGCTTCATTCATCAGTGCGTCGGAGCCTTTCGGGGCTAATTGACGGATAGATACTGTATCTTCTCTTCCATCAGAAAAACGAACATGCGCATAGTTAGGATTGCAATGAATTAGTTCAACTTCTTCCACAGAGGGGTCATATTTAGAAATTCTAGCATTCTTCTTGAGTAAAACTTTGCCAGGAACAGTAAGCCAGGTTGGGAGTGTGTTACCAAAAGTCGACCTTCTATTGTGTCGAAAAAGACGCTCGTGAGGGGTTTCGTTGGTAGATGTGCACAATAATGAACGGATTGAATGTAATGCGTCCAGCAGCACGCATTCCCAGTTTTCAACTGAAAGCCTTTTTGATCTGAGAGCGAGAAGGATCGATTTCCATGAGGTACCATTCATTCTTTCTACCTGTCCATTTCCTTTGGGATTATAAGGAGTCGTTCTACTCGAAGCTATACCTTTTTCCCGAAGAAAATTTTGTACCTCGGTCGACATGAAGGAAGAACCTCTGTCTGAGTGAATGTACGAAGGCATCCCAAACATTGCGAATATTTGACACAGGTGAAGTATGACGGTGTGACTGCTAAGGTCAGGACAAGCAAATGCAAAGGGAAATCGAGAATATTCATCGATGACCGTCAGTAGATAACGATTACGAGTTGATGAAGGAAGAGGTCCTTTAAAATCGATAGATAACCGCTCAAACGGTTGGGTAGCTTTGATTAATTGGCCTTGAATTGCCGAAGGAAATCTGGGCTTGATTTCAGAGCACACTTCACAACTCAAGGTCATTTTTCGAATTTCATCAATAGAATATGGTAAATTACGAGATTTCACAAAGTCGAGCATACGAGAAATTCCAGGATGACAAAGATGATCATGTATTTGTTTTAAATCCAGTCCATTTAGAAGCGCACCACAACAGGATCGACTTAGTGCATCTGCTGCTTTATTATCTTTTCCGGGTCTATAGACAACATCGAAGCTGTAAGGTGATAATTCCATTTTCCAGCGCAAAATTTTATCGTTCTTCACCCTTCCCCGATTTTGATTGCCAAAAATAAAGGAAACAGATCTTTGATCAGTGACAAGTTTGAAATGATTACCCAAAAGCAAATGCCTCCATTTTCGAATAGCTTCAACCACGGCATAGGCTTCTTTTTCAACAGCTGAGTGATGTTTTTCAGATGGCGTCAACGTCCGAGAGAAAAACGCCACAGGTCTTCCATCTTGGTTCAAAGTGGCAGCAATAGCTACGTCCGAAGCATCAGTTTCGACGACAAACGGAATATCACAACGAATAGAAGCTAAAGTTGCTACGGCTAATTCTTTTTTAAGATCATCGAAATTTTGTTTCACAGAGACGGGCAAAGGAAAAGTTCGATTATGAACGAGTGAGTGGATTTTATCGGAGAAGTTGGAGATCCACGGCGAATAATAAGCGAAAAATCCCACAATTCTTTGTTGCGATTGCACATTCGACGGTGGTGGGAGATCTTGTAAAGGCTTTAATCGGTCAGGATCAGGTTTAATTTTTCCATTCGATATTTGAAAACCAAGAA
The DNA here is from genome assembly GCA_029291075.1 of Eudiplozoon nipponicum. NCBI lineage: Eukaryota > Metazoa > Platyhelminthes > Monogenea > Mazocraeidea > Diplozoidae > Eudiplozoon > Eudiplozoon nipponicum. Next base: position 40,762 of record JAQBSW010000590.1, read on the forward strand.
GAGTAATTTCTTTAGCTGCGAAAATGCTCTTTGATTCATTTAAAGTCAATCCATATTTTTTAGCGGCATTAAGAAATTTGTTGAGATTTGTTTCGTGTTCAAGCGTATCTCTCCCGAAAACTGTCACATTGTCCACATAGACAAATGTATCTGTGAGATGTTCCTGTGCGATTATATGATCCATAGTTCTTTGGAAACATGAGACACCATTCGTCACTCCGAAGGGAATGCGACGGAATTGAAACAAGCGTCCACACGCTTCGAAAGCAGTAAATACCTTTTCATGTTCTTGGATAGGTATCTGGTGGTAAGCGCTTTTGGGATCCAAAGTGCTGAATATATGATATTTTGAAATGGTTTCAGCCATTTGGTCTATTTTCGGCAAAGGATAGGCGTCTAATAGTGTGAATTTGATGACTGTTTGGCTGTAGTCCACAACCATACGTTTCTTGTGATTCTCATTCGATACCACGAGAACTTGTGCTCTCCACGGGGATGTTGAAGGTTCGATAATGCCATCAGAAACTAATCTGTTTATTTCATCCCGGATAAATATTTCATCCATTCGATTGTACCTTCTTGATTTCGTAGCAATAGGCCTCCAGTTAGCAGTTAAATGGTGGAAAAGAGGCGGGGACGTAACAGATGCAGGTTTCAGTAAACAGACGGTGAATGACGATTTATGACCACCAAAAGAGATATTTACACTTTTATGCAATCCAAGGAAGTCATGACCGAGGAGTACGTCAGTACAAAGATCAGAAAGTATAGATAGCTTGATATTTTGATAAACACATGATTTGTATTGAATCGACACAAAACAATGACCTTTGGTATGACTCGAAAATGAGCTAGACGCCATGGTTATTGTTTCTTGAGAGGGGTGAATTTTCCAATTATTTTTCAAAACGAAGGCTTCTGAAACATAACTACAGGAACTGCCTGTATCAATGAGAGCATGACAATTTATGTTATTGACTTCTAGATTTATTACACATTTGGTGAGACAATCTGGAGCAGCTGCTAATACAGTTGCAGATATGGTAGGATGAAGCGTCGAAACCACTGGGCGGTGATTCTTAGAGCGACATACCTTTTGAAAATGTCCTTTGTTTCCACAACTTTTACAGAAGGCGTTTCTGGCCGGACATTTCCATCTTAAATGATAATCGTACCCACAAAAGTCACATTTTTGTTTAACAGCAGCAACAAGATTATCTGTAGATTTATCGGAGGTTGATGAAGGACAGAGTGGCTGAACTGTTGCAGTGTGTGCAGAATTCAAACAGTTTTGATATGATAATGATTGCTTTTCCGCCATTTCGAGACCACGTGCTTGATCAAAAGCCGCTTGAAAATTAAGTGAGTTGTGTTCTAAGAGACGTTGTCTGATTGAATTGGACTGGATTCCATTAATGAAGGCATCGCGCAGAGCATCGTCTCGATTTTCCTCGGCCGTAGTTGGTTTGAAATTGCATTCCCTAGCTAACGATTTCAGAATCTGAACAAGCTGATCCAATGTTTGTCCATTTTCTTGTTTAGTAGTCGCGAGTATATGACGAACAAAGACTTCATTTTTCGGTCTGACATAGAGATTCATTAGAGTTTTGATAGCATGATCATAAGTATCACAATCAACGATGTGTTCATATACGTTAGGAGAGACGTAGGAAATAAGAGTGTCCAATTTATCCGGATTCATGGATTCGACCGCTTTTAGGAGGCCACAGAATGTACGATACCAATGATTCCATTGTTTTGCTGCATCTGGTGCACTAGGTTCAACATCCAATCGATCAGGTCGAATTAGGCGTTCCATGATTGGGTTATATGATGAATAAATTGTTCTGAATCACAGTAACAAGCACAGCAATCGGGCAGAATGATTAGACAAGTCAGAAGAAAGAGTTGCCTAAATATTAGGCTTTATTCATCATATAATGCAGATATACATGCTAAAAGACAAAACAAAACATGTTAGTATACGAACGGTGTTAATATAAATGTGTGTACAAATAAACAAACATATAAGTGCTATTTGTATAGCTTCTATTTCTTGCCAAGCCCGTAATATTTTCTTGCTTCACAGCACATCTGTTTCTTGCCTATTCGCCAGTCAATCTCATTGTTATTTCCTTTCTTGTTGCCAATGGAACATTCGGTCCTTTTCCAGATTGAATTGATTCTGTTTGCTGAATATATGTGTTGTTTTTCTTTATTCGCGGCCAGTCTATTGCTTTATTGTGCTGACGAAACATTTTGCTGTTTTATGTACAGTGTTTTATCTTAACAAAAATATTCACAAATAAATTTATCTTCATCTTTTCAATGTGTATGTTTTCGTCCTGCTTAATAACTGAAATTAAACAATTATTGATTGCGTGTGGTGGTAACAGTTTTTTTAAAATCATGTTGGCGAGCTTAATATAATAGCAAGGTCCATTTAATCTGAACTGTCGTACAACGTAACAAATATACCGTCAATCACAAATACTGGCACTTTCATAATAATCATCAGAATACGAAGGCAAGCTGGCTTGCTCGGATCAAATCGCATTGGATCCTTCTGCGTGAGAGATCTGTCTCTGCTTATGGTATGCTTGGATAGTATAAGTAAACTAATGATTCACTGCTGCATAAAATATAGTTCATGATTGTTCGGGTCGTGAATGACCACTTGGTTACCCAATCCTCGTAGCTTTTGTACGACTCTATCTTATTATTTTACTGAAGCAGCGCATGCCAAATTATGCATGACGGACTTGCAGCTGTCGTTGCTAATCTTCGTATGTCCACAGATAGTCCATGAGTTTACTTATTAAAATGTGTGTTTTTGCAATGCGGCAAAGATTATTTATACTCAGTCTCTATGCGAGAATGATCTAGGCAGATATAGCGCATAATTTTGGATTTCCCGTGTTGCAACGCATATATTATTTGACTATAGAGCGATACCATCCCTAGAGCTTGGATCTTGTATTTGGTGTAATGGTTTTTGTGCTATTACGTCTCGTTTCGCCAAACTGATGATGATTCAGTGCTTTCAGAGCTTATACAAAGGCAGGCAAATGATGAGCTGTTAGATTTACGGTCTCAAACTTTTTCTATGAATGAACGAATTAGTACTTATAAATGGTCCCAAAATAACTATTAATTTCATGGTTGTGCCTCAGTGAGGAATAAGTATATTAACAATATTGAAAACGAAAAGATATCGGACCTGATCGCAGTATTTTGGTCGCCATAATCCTACTAGAGGCCAACATCATGCCTATTCTTGCAATAAAAACGCTTTAGATATAAAACACGAATTTAGCAATTCTAGGGCTTCTGCTAGGACACCACTAACTAAAGTCAATAGCGTATCAAACAGCATCTGTAATATTATAAAGGAAAATGCTTGTGATAGCGTAGCTTTGTTTGCCGACGATAAAATCTGAACAGTCGCTAAATTATCGCTACTAAGAACCAAATCCGTTAACATGTAGCAGATGCTGCGAAACAAGGATGAAATCGTAAATTTTATCAGAAGTTTACTGTCACCAATGTATTGCATATGGTACAACTCTTACTTAATGTTATTATCGTATCGAGTTGTTTGCATAGATTCAAACGTATAATTAGTGATAATATTGCCAATAGTGAACGGGTGCATTGGATCGTAACCGTGAATATTAAAAATTACTGAGATAATATTTATGCGGAAGATGTATTGTTGCTACTGTAGATTAATTTAGGGTTCTGGGAAAATTGTATAAGCTCATTATCACAACTTGGAGTGATGTATCTGTCACAAAGATGATTAATGGTATTATCAAGATGCCTTTTATTAGTAACAATATCATAACCACTCCGGCCTATTATTATTTTATCAGTCTAATTGATGAATATGAAGTTGTTATTGTCATTGGTCTAAGATGTGTGTGCAATGAGGGACAAAGAACCGAACCAGATAACCTAGGCGTATTTCGAAAGTAGATTTGATAAGTGGACCAACTTCATGAAATCGCTCTCATTTTCTAGCTAAGACACGAGTACCAACTGCCAACCGGATTTACTTTTATGAATATCTTGATCACGTTAAACGCTTTTGTGGGTCTAAAACAGACGGGCTACAGACAAAACTATTTTATATACAAAAAAGGGTGTTATTCTGACACAATGGCGGTGCCCATAATGGCATGTCTAGCCAAAACTTGCGATTGTCTTCAGCAATTTTAACTGGCTTGCTGATAGTGGAGTGGCTAGACACGTTACCGCTAGTTTTTTACTGTGTTACTTGCGTATAGAAGAATGGTTACTGAAAGATTGTATGTTATTGTTCTTTTGATCATCAGCAATTTTTCCTTTTATATTACTGTAGCCTTGTCTTGCTGAGGGATAAGCTGGAATTAAGGAATCTCGGATCGCCACTCTCCAGACTACACGCATTGCATAAAATTTAAAACAGACGGTGTCATGTTTTAGCGACGTTGCGTTCCGTAAACGCTATAAATCCTGTTTGATTTGAAGAGTCATGTTTTAAGTTGACCTCCAAAGTGAAAATGCCAAAATGTGATTGGATCTTGATCAAGAGTGGACTTATAGTTGCCAAAGAGCTTGTTTAGACTGACGTATGCGTCGTTGTTAAGAATGCCCTGTGAGTCTGCCTGTTTGAAAGCATCGTTAACAAGTCGAAACGTATATTAAATCGCTTCATCGGGATCGTAAAATTCCAATAATACACCAATTGTAAATAAGTGGCTGCCGAATCCATGATGATTATATCCGAATGCTGGTTCAAAGACTGATTTAAATTTTGTGTTCAGGAACTTTAATTGCCTTTAAAAAGTTTCACTTGACACAGTCCACGCGAGCTCTTAATTTATCCTTTGTCGGTTGCTACAGCATAATGAGATCGAAATTATTTGAAATTTTCCACAGGCTCTATTACAGAAATTGCTGGCTGAATAGGAATTGCTGAATTTTGTTAAGTTATTCAACGACTGGTTAATTACAATGGGATCGGTGTTTACTTGAAGCTCGCAAAATTGATTTAAAGAATTGTTGCCACCACCCGCGCAATCAATTATTGTTAAATTTTATTGCTTATATATGTATATGTGGCGAAAACTACAAACAGTTAACGTTCGTTACTGCATAGAAATTGTGCAGCCGACATTTCCAGTCAAGTTCAATGTATGCGAGACTGCTAGAGGTGAAAGCCTCATATCTAACATTGATTTACGTATATATTCAATGAGGTTTGATCCTCGATAGTCAGTTTGCCGTCGTACTCTGATGATGATCATGGAAGGTCGAAACGCGACAGTGCGTTGCGACTGGCTGTAGTTTTGTTATGTTGTTCGACGACTGCTGTATTACAAATAGATCGGTGTTTATTTCAAGCTCGCAAACTTGATTTAAAGAATTGTTGCCACCACCCGCGCAATCAATTATTGTTAAATTGTATTGGTGAATTAGTTGGACAAATAGAGAATGATTTTGAGATCTATTTGTGCAGCTTAAGAGTAAGAAGATAGCGTCACTCTGATTTTTTAAAGGTTCTCGCCACGTTATCCTGCTGGTCTCATTTATGTTATGTTTTATAGGATTCTTTTTGTAACCAGTCTACGGAGTAATGAACAGGATCAGAAAAGAAGACTAACATTTTATCACAACAGATCATATGTTGACACCCATCTTGGTTTTGCTAGAGAATTTGTAACTTGTAATGAATCAGAGGACTTTGTCCGGGAGAAGATCTGCTATTATAAAATTCATCAGTTGAGTCAAAGTCTGTAGGAAGCGTACACCATAGGAGTTTTGCCAGCACTTGAAGGCCGTAATAGATCATTGTTGATTAATTTCTAAACTAAATTAATAAAGTTAAAACTTCGTATTAAATGAGTAACAAGGGAATAATGCAAGCACATGACCAAGATAGTAACCGAGAAATTAAAAGAAATTAATATTGGTTGAACAAGCCAGTTATAATGATACTACCAATAATTTTTATCATGATATTTACTAATTTATAAATTGTGCACGTATACAAAGACTATTGAGCATGCTCTTTTAAGTAATGACCTTTTTATATAAAAAGCTTTCATATTTAGTCTCCTCTTTCTTTATTTTCTTCCTCGCTTATGTGTTTGCTAAGTCAACATGATATTTTTTGTTGCACCTTTGTTGTAGTTGAACGTGCTTGTAGACCGAATTGGAGTTCTCGTAAGTGTTGTCTGCTTTGTGTCTGTGCAGTAAAAATACAGACAAATATTTATGTTAGCCGGATTGAATTATTTGTGCTTCAGTGTATTTTCATAAATGTGTGAATGCAATGTCTGATAAGTAATATACGTTCATATTTTAATGTTATTTGTGATCATCGCGTCTGTTTAACCTTTATACTGATAAAAGGGAATTTATCTGTTCTTGTTTAGATGACCTGAATAGCAATAATTTCAGATCTGTCAAGAAAAAGATATTTAGATTATGCTATTCGTTTTTATCTCATTTTTGGATATTTTTTCTGGTTAATTATTTTGTAATTTCATTGTTTAACGGTGGGGGCTATGCTGATAGAGAACCAGATTCCGAAGCGGACGGGTTCTGGTTCGGGTCCTGTCCGACTTTTATAGTTCTTGGGAACCGTATCCTTTTTCAGTTATCGGTAGGGCGGAATCTTTTTTAGCTGCAGCACGATACGAAGAAGCTTTAAGCGGTTCAGCCGGTGGTTCTTATTATTTTGTTGCTCCAATGAACGAGATCTAAAAAAATTAGATTTATGGAAGCTGATTGTGCTACTTCCTTGGTACGGGAGCTATTTTCTCGCTTGATGGATTGGGCCTTTCGTTTGACGTGTATATCTACTTAAATGTACGTAAAAATTGAAAGCCATAGTGATAGCTCCTTTGTGCGTTGTCTGTAACATTCAATAATTGGTAAAACTTTTACAGTAATCGTTATATTGTTTTTTTGTATTGATTTGATAAAGTACTGCGTTGATGTGGTCTACTTGAATAAGAAATAATCCGAGGAAATTTGAACTTTTTTATAAATCAAGGTGGCGATCTTGATATAAACATCACTTCCATTATATATGTATACTTGTCATGGCTATAAAGCAGTGAAGCATCAGTGTATTGTACTCCCTAGAGACGAACGACCTAGTGTTCTTTTACTGTCCACTTATCACAATGAACGACTTATGGTTTTATGCCAGTGAAACAATCTATTTTGGCTATTGTATGACTGTGCATGATGATGATGGTGATGTTAAACTAAGAAATGTATAATGTAGAAAAGGCAATTCATCCAATAGACCAGTTTCGTCCTTATTGGGAACTCTTCAAGTATTGTCCAGAATTTGCTACGAACAAGGTACGAACCCGGGCACGTCTTCGTATTTTGTGGTTTTAACCAACGAGCCATCCTGCCATACTTGAACTTCATCAAACAATGTGCAATTGATAATTTAAAAAAATCTTTTATGGCTTGAATGTTATTTTTGCACATCGAATTTCAGTTGGAATCTTAAAATATGCATGATATTAGAAATATTGCATGAAATGTTCCGATTTCATAATCTTGTGTTATTAATTTCAGTTTCAAAATCTTTTTACCCGCTATTTAAAAAAATCCTAACATCACGGATAGGCGTATATGCCAATCCATATGGATTAATTATAATTGTTTTATAATTGACAATTTATATTAGAGTATATATATATATATATATATATATATATATATATATATATATATTCTTATAATTAGGAAAATACAAATAACAAAGTGGATAAAGGCCATTTATTTCGTGAATACTAATCATCTCTTATACAATCATACATATTTATACATTTTGGGTTTTCATTTGATTATGCTAGTGGTAACAAATCTGACTCGTTTTTACTGCTGTTTCTTGTTTTGACTAGTTGGTGAGTGTGTATGCGTTTGTGTTTGTGTGTATGCGTGTTTGCATGTAAAGGTCATTCTCGCAGTATTGCGAAGTGATGTCTGATATCTTGTCATTATTGTTTTGATAGCTTGAGAATTAACCATTTGTGCGCATTGTTCACTGTTACATATACAAGTGCTATTTTTCCCAGTATAGTTGATCGTTTCACCTCGTTGCGCAAAGTTTTCACATGGTAACAACGCCAGTGTTGATTGCAGTGTTAAACGCTTACATTGTTTGGAGTCTTCTGTCATCGTATGCGCCTCTGTTATTTCCACTTCAGTTTGTTGCCAATCCGATTGTACGTTTGTTGATTCTAGTCGAGGGCCTGTTTGTTCTCGGCTGGATACTAGTAGATTGTTGTTGAATTTTGTTATTCTTGGCCAGTCGATAAGGATATCATGTTGATGAAACTTTTGAATATTAAGGTCAGGTGCTTGTTGTTTTATGTAAAGTGCTTCGTAGATAAATAATAATTTTTCGGATTTTGCTTTATGTAAAATTGTGAAATTGGTCGAATTGACAGGGTGCCCCGTTGCCAATATATGATCGGAAATAGCTGATTTTCCTGACGGTGGCAAGCCTTTGTTAATCAATTTCTGTGGCAAATGTTGCTGGATTCTGCTTATCAATTGCTTCTTTTTACGTCCGATATATGTGCTACCGCACATACATGAGAATTTGTAGACTATGAATGATTTGGAGAGAATTGGCAATTGATCTTTGGCATCCAACCTCATGATTCTCTGTGTACTAAATGTCATATTAACTTTAACACTGGGAAAGTTGTCCTTAGTTATTCTATTCAGCCGCCGTGCAATTATTGAGGCTGGTACGTCGCCTCTAAATGGTAAGTTAAGGAAAACCTGCTTGCCGGTATCCTCTCTAGTACGAATCTGCCGTGGTCTGATGTTGACATCAATGAAACGCTCTGGGTAGTTGTTCATTAGCAAAATTTTCCTGAGGTAGCTCAGTTCTTCCTCAATCTTGTGTTCAGAGCAGATCTTCCTGATTCTGTTTGCTAGGTTGTTTACTAAGTTTCTTTTGTGGGATTTTGGCACACTACTGTTGTAATGAATGTATTGTCCGGTGAAAGTGGATTTTCTATGTATGGCCAGTGTCAAATCTCCGTTTGCTTCTCGAGTGAGTTTGATGTCAAGGAATGGGAAACTGTCGTCTTTCTCTACCTCGAGAGTGAATTTGATGTCTGGATCGACTCCATTTGCTTGTTTGAGGATTTCGGAAGGGTCTGCTGCTTCTGAGATGAACAACAAGATATCATCTACATACCTTTTGTAGAGTGTGCACTGGTCAATTATACCTTTTAGGCTCGTTTTTTCCAGGTGATACATGTATACATCTGCCAGGAGGGGTGCGATGCAACTTCCCATAGCTACACCATTGATCTGACGGTAGTATATCCCTTCGAAAGTAAATTGCACGTTTTTAGTACATGCTAATATGAGGTCTTTGATGTCATTGGTGTCTATAGGGAAGTCAAAAAACTCATTTTTGATGAGGTCACACAAGATCTCCGTTGTCTTATCCAGTGGTATGTTTGTAAATAAGGATGCTACGTCAAGCGAGACCATTTTATTCTGTAGGATGTCCTTCCCCTTCAATTCATTTGCTACTCCGAAGGAGTCCTTGATAGTGTTAGCGTTTATGATGCTCCGTATTGGTTCAAGAAGTTTGCAGAGAAATTTGGCTGGTTTATGTTGTGGAGCGTTGATCATTGACATAATGGGCCGCATCGAAGGAGCTCCTGAGGCTGTCACGGCTTTATGAGTTTTTGGTTTGCCGTACAATCTTGCGGTGTTTGTTCCGACTGGTTTTGCTTTTTGGATGTCTTCTGTGAGTTTTGATCTAATCTCGGAGTCAGCCATCGATGTTAGAACATGTTTTTCCATCTTTTTCAAAATTGCATTAATTCTTGATTCGATGTTCGTTGAATCATCTTTCTGTTTGATGTCATGCTTAAATTTAGATTGGTCATTTATTATATCGTTCATGGCCTTCCTGTAAGCGTCGGCTTGATAATCTTCGACCCACGCATGACAAACGCCATCTATAGCAGCTTTTAGTCTTTAGTCGTCAGTAGGCAAATTTCCCTTGTTAACGGCGCATGATAGCCAAACATCAGGCTCATATAAAATAGAATGGGTGGTTTCCTATATTATCTTAAATTTTTATTCTACCACATATTTTTTGTTGGTTGTACGTTTTTCGCGACTTACGGCCAAACTTTATATCGAAATGTCAATATCATTAATTAATCTATTTACAACTTGCATGAGTTTGGCTCTTGTTCTTACATGTCTTTTTGATTGTGAGTTTTCGAAATTATACATCCTAAAATGACAAATCAATTTTTTATTTATGTATTGCCTGCTTGCACATCTGGTAGTCTAATCTATGTTGTGGGACAAATTTTATGTGAACGTTTTGTTACAGTCATTATTTCATGTATGCGTTAAATTTAAAAATAAGTCCTTTGTCCTACAATATTTGTGATATTGCTTTAGCATGAAGAGTTTTAATTACAGTCAAATATATTCTTCGATGGACATTGATTTTTTAAAAATGTTAAAATGAGAAGTATTTCTAATAAAAAGCCATTAAGCATCATTAGATAAACTTGAGGATACATTTTTAATCGCAGCTGTGAGCGGGATTGTGGTTGTCTGCTAAAAACCATTTTCCAATAGCGAGGTCTGTACATACATTTGTTATAATGGCTTGAATTTAAGATTAATCTTTTTTCAAGAAGGCTACTCTATTTTTTATCCCTTAAATTAAACAGAGCGAATTAATTTATTTCCTTGTAATCCTTAAGACTACATCTATCGGCGATCAGCTCCTATGAATTGTAAGGATAAGGACGGGCGAACATTACTTGACTTGAAGACCTTGAACGTTTAACTTGACGCAAAAGATAGGCGATTTCAGTGGTTTGCATTGCTTGTCAAAAGCAGCTATGGCAAACTGGTAGCTCTTAATATAAAAGTATGTATTAGGTTTTGCGAACCTAGTAACAAATTAGTTCAGTTGTGACCAGAAGGATAAACCAAAGGCAGCATGAACGGAAAGTATAATCTCATGCACATTCGTTTCGTGCTTACTGCCGACTCATCAGTAGGAGCCGGTATTACGCCCTTTAACCACTATATATTTGGTAGAAGAATGTGGAATAATAGGACGGTACAATCTCCTAGACGAATGTGTAACCTGCAATAGTGGAGCTAACATCATCTAAAGTCAACGACAATGCGACTTCAACGCTAACTCACACTATATAATATATATACCGAGTCTGTAAAGGATACTAACACTATGGCTATTGTGTTATTAACCGATACCAACATTATTGTACCGAAAAGGTACATGGTACTATCACTATGGTTACCGAGTCGGTACATGATACCAACCTGATGGATATCAATTTATGCTATAGTTCACCGAAATTGAGAATTACAAAAATTTCTGAACACCTGTTACTCCAGTAAATCCATACACTCTGATCTTGATTGATATCAGTTATCACATTTCGCGGTAAGCATGACATCATTCAATTCAATATATAACAGTTAAATACTGATTGTTGCGAAGAACTAATATATATGCAAGTATGTATTAGGTTTTGCGAACCTAGTAACAAATTAGTTCAGTTGTGACCAGACGGATAAACCAAAGGCAGCATGAACGGAAAGTATAATCTCATGCACATTCGTTTCGTGCTTACTGGCGACTCATCAGTAGGAGCCGGTATTACGCCTTTTAACCACTATATATTTGGTAGAAGAATGTGGAATAATAGGACGGTACAATCTCCAAGACGAATGTGTAAACCTACAATAGTGAAGCTAACGTTCATTCATATTACCCGAGTTCTTGATACATGAATAAAATTTTTTACAGTTGTCACCCACGTCCAGAACTTCATTTTAAAGCCGCAGAGTTGAAGTGAGTGATTGGTGATCCTGTGATAGTATCTTACAAATAAGATCCTCAGTAGGCGAATTAGTCAGCAACTAGCAGCGGGCGCTGTTCAGCACGAGTGTATGCATTAAAAATTTTCAAGGCATTTAGCCTCAGATCATAATTAATGGATATCGCCAAAACGAATGTGATGATTCTTTGGAATTTTCTTCTTTTCTTGTAATAACATTTCATCATCGGTTTATTTCAGATAAGGAAACCGATCATCATTAACTATATTCATTTTCGGATGTGTTTCAAAGGCATAAACGAGTACTTAATCTAAAACATAATTATACAATGTTTAGGTTATGACACATTCTTGGCAGTTCTTTGCAACCACTCGCCAAATAAAAGTCCACACCGGTGCAAATAAATAATATTTGATCATTAGAACATGATTTAAGTTGTCGATTAATTTTGGCCAGGACGTCATCATTTATCGTGTTTCATAAAATATTGTGTGCCACACTGTCCGGATAGTGCATGAATATGGTCAATGCATCCTATTCCCATTCTAAACCTTGTCTGTTTTTGGCTTCGTTGCTTCTCTCGCAAATTGTTAGTCCTTGGGATAATGCTAAACACCATCTTTGTTGCAATACCTAGTTAACTGATGTCACGGTATTTGAGTGCTATATTTTTGGGGATGAACACCAAAATTGCACTCTTCAGACTGTAAGCGTGACACCATCAAAAAATAAAATCGATGAGTCAATACATCTCTAACTTCACTATCTACAATATGTAGCATATTGAAAGAATTTTGGAAGTGCTTAAAATGCTGCATTTCAGCAACCGAATGCAACGCTTTGGCATTGTTTCGAACATACTAGTAAAACTAAGCTAGTGTTGATTCTACTCCGATTTAGGTAACATTAATCTTATTGCAGACTAGGTTAAAATCTTTGTGTCTCAGTGCACTTGCCTCGTGTCTACGAATTTTTGTGCTTTCTGATTTATCAAATGAATTTTTTGGTTTTAAGATAAGATAAAGTTTGTTCTAACGCCTATTATGGCGCAACAGACGCTGCTTGGTACGTTATCGACTGTATTTTCGGGTAACTTTACAATTGCGTGAGAGTTCCTTGCAGCTGGATGTACTTTGATTTTACTTTTTCATGACAAAGTTTCGCGCTGAATACGAGCGTCCACTTGAAACGGAATTTAAATCGAATACTGGCAGTTCGAAAATGTGACCAGAGTATAATAATATAATTAATAGAGCATTTATTATACGTTGTTGCATAATGAAAATAGTTTGATTTTCATATATATGCAATGCGGTTTGATCCTCGCTAGTCAATCGTACTCTAATAATAATCATGGTAGGTCGAAACATCAGTGCGTGCGACTGGCGGTAGTTTTACTATGTTCGACGACTGGTTATATACAATGGGATTTGTATTTACTTCAAGCTCGCAAATCAATGATTGCTTAATTATATTTTCAATTTATATATATATATATATATATATATATATATATATATATATATATATATTCTTTATTATTTCCATTGCCTTCGAGTATTACGCAGTTTATTTCTAACTAGGAAGAAAAAACACATTAATAACAACGTGGATAATGGCCATTTATTTCGAAATCACTAAACTACGCTTTGCAATCTTTCATTTATATAAATTCTGGGTTTTTATTTGAATATTAGGATGGCAACAAATCTGACTCAGTTTTAGTTCTATTTCTTGTTTTGGCTGATTGGAAAGTGTGTTTGCGTTTTTGTCTGTGTCTGCGCCTGTTTCAATGTAAAGGTCTTTCTCGCTGTATTGCAAAGTGACGCCTGATATCTGGTCATTATTGTATTGATGGCGTGAGAGTTAACCATCTATTCGCATTGTTCGCTGCTACGTGTACGAGTGCTATTTATCCGAGTGTACTCTTTCGTTTCACCTTTTCGTGCAATTTTGTATTCTTCACTTGGTAACAGCGCAAGGGCGGATTGCAATAATGAACGCTCATTTTATTATAATCAAGGTTGCGGTCTTGATATAAACACCTGACCCATTAATTACTTACATATGTCAGTATGAATTGAGAATTGTATAGTGTAGAAAAAGCAATTCATCCAGTAGACCGGTTTCGTCCTTATTGGGAACTCATCATGTACTGTGACCGGTTTCGTCCTTATTGGGAAGTCATGTACTGGCCAGAATTTGCCACGGACAGGACTCGAACCTGGGCACGTCTGCTTCGGAATCTGGTGCTCTAATCACTGAGCCATCCTGCCGCACACTACACTGCACACAATTTTCAGTTATATACTAACTAATGTAACTTGGCTAGTCTATTTTTTCTTTTAGGTGGAGCTCATATGGCATATATTTAGACCCAAAGTTCCAACTAACCATTCCCAATCTGTCATTACTGAACAGACACCACAGTACATACTGACATATGTAAGTAATTAATGGGTCAGGTGTTTATATCAAGACCACAACCTTGATTATAATAATTATTATCACCACCCGCGCAACCAATGCTCGTTTAATTAGATTGAATGTTTGTTGAGTCTGGTATATATATATATATATATATATATATATATATATATATATATATATATATATATATATATATGGAAAGCTGCAAAAAGTTGACGTTCGTGACTGCATAGAAATTTTGCAGCTGACATATCCAGTATTGTACAATGTATGCGAGACTACTAGAAGTGAGAGCCATTTATCTAATTTGGCTTTCTATATTTGTGCAATGCGGTTCGATCCTCGTTATTCAGTTTGCCGTCGTACTCTGGTTAGGACCATGGAAGGTTGAAACGCGTCAGTGCGTGTGACTTGCGATAATTGTTTTTATTGGTATTGTTGTTTTCTTAAAGCTTGCATACTTGATTTAAATAATAGAATATCAATGTTTGCTTCGAAGAATACTGTGATTGGTCACGTCTCATCTGTATGGAGTGCGTTAATACGCCTTATCACATGATGTCATTGGTGTTGATATAAAATAGTGCTCAGCATGACCAATTTAAGAAAAAAGGTACATTCTGAGTAACTTATGCTATTTTTGCAACTATTTTGAACCAGGGTCTATTATCCTACTGTTTCGTTTTTTGCACTATCTTGACTGATATCACCGACGAATATTTTTTACGACCAACTCTGATAGCTTTTCATAGAATGAATTATTTTCATTAGGTTTTTGCGTGTACAATACGCTGTACCAGACTGTCTACATGGACTCTCATATGCAAAAAGGAAGTTCATTACTCTCCAGTTATGTATGGCGTTTACTACAAATTTACGAAGTGCCTGTTAGAACCACTCACATTGTAACGGGAAGAAAGCCTTTTCCGTTATCCAAGCTGGCGTACATGAATTGCAGAGTGCTCCAATAAATTCTACAAGCAAGTAATGTATATGATGCACTTGCACAGCCATACTAGACTGTCTCGCGCAACAATCTGCTAGCCAGTAAAACCTAGGTCTCACACAAGGGCCAACAAAGACAGCTTTTTGTTTACGGTTTGTATTTTGGAAAGTGTTGCTCAGATATAAATGAAGTAAGGTCGCCAGTCGCTTTCTCCTCGATATGACGAGTTCGTGCAAGTGATCAAGGTTTATACACCGTCTTCTGTCACAAACCAGAAGTATATTAGGTGCCACCTGACATACGATTGGACGTTTTAAGCTTTTTTTTTCGAGTTTCTGACGATCCTGGTTCTTCCCTACTTTCACCAACAATACATATCTGTTCTATTCTGATAATGAACATGAAATGTCGAAAGTTTTAAATACATTTAATTTAAAGTACTTTTTATATAATGCTTATTTCAAGCCTGACATCCTGATTTAAATATGTCATTTGGTGCTCAGTTCGCATATATTTTTAAAGATTTAGACAGATTTTAATCACTTATGGTAAAGTTTTTGCTGTTTCTTCACAAATTTGATCAGTATGACGGGGCTTCAGCATTTTCGGAATTGTGTATTATTTAAAAAACATTGCACAAAACAACTTAGATATTTTTAACTATTCAATATACCTTTTCTGGATTAGACGAACTCTACAATATAGTCTTTAATTGATCTTCTGATTTGGTTGTTTTATTGTGGATTAATTGACACTTCTGTTGATCTTTTGCTAGAAAAAGCTGGAAGTAACAGGGATCGCACACAATCTGCCCATCTATTTCAACAACCACTGTGCTCTCTATATTAAATTGCAGGTCGTATTAAATTTAATGATGCATTGATTTTTTTCTCATCTCGTATATTGCAGATATGCAACAAAAGATGAATGCCTACTATAATCAGTTTTATTCTGGTTACCCGTCGGCCATGATGATGCCAACACTACCGACGACATGGGTTGCCTCGCAAGCAATTCCAAGTAATACTTATATGTCACAACCTGTTATTGAGGCCAACAATATAGCTGCATACGCAACAAGTGGCACGAAAGGAAAATGCGCTAAAAAATCAAATACTGGGGCTAATTTAACGAGCGGACGGAAAGCGTCGAAAAAACAAGTAGCAATAAATAAAGTACAAGACATCTCAAAGCCTGAATCATTCGTAGTCCCCGCGGAAAATCAAATGACGGCGGCTGATTATAACGTAGGCTTGTTTAGTTATTTATGTCAGTAATCATTTTTTGCTATTCCTAATTTACATTAAATAAACATGACGCGTGCATCATTTTAAAATCACACATAGTTGCGCGTTTCTATTTTCTTGTCATGAAAAAAGAGCTCGATGGAAAACCGTTTTAATTTGTTGAAAACTAACATATAAATGGAAATGTGTTGCAAACTTTAGTTATGACTCACTTCTCTAGTAGTCGAACTTCAACCTGAGCTTCATTAAATTTCGTTTTACTAAGTTCGGTGTCAAAATTTCGATTATACTGTTAAGTCATGCTTTATTTAATGTGCTTTCGAATGAGCAATATACACAAAGTTCGAGGTTTTTAACTTAAAAATAATCGCGTTAGTGTAAGAACAACAAGTTATACTTTCAAATAATTTCAAAATTTTAAGCTAAACCATGGGGCTTTTAACTTTCATATTTTACAAACTAAAATTGTCATCAACAAAACTCATTCTCGTCAGATGATAGTTGGAACTTCGAAGGCCGAAGTGGGGAAGGATTCCAAAAGGTCAAAATTTGATCATGGCTCAGGTGGTTCTAAGCAAAGCGGTAATTCGTTTTGTATACGGGATGACTGAAATCTGGTAGTGTTAACGTGCTATTCTTATTGCATTTTGTAAGCAAGTTGTCTTGTTTTATCCTTCACTGTATTTTCTTAATGTAATGTATAAATATCCAGCTAAACCAGTTACGACAAGAACTGATATTAAATGCATTAAATGGTGGTGTATTCCTAGCCAATAATGTTTGCGTCGAGCTCAGATGATAACCAAGGTAAATTAAATGCATTGGTTAGCGTTGTTGGTGTTAATTTCATTGCTTTGTTGGATCATTTTATCACTTGAGACTGAACCTCACTAATGGATTGATAGTTTGTGGTATTTTATGACTGGTTGATACAGTAGCGCCTTCGTGATAATAATGATAAGAAGTCAGACTAGCATTGCCTCGAAACTCCATTCACTACAGAAAAGCAACCCAATGCTCAGTTATAAGTCATATATTACCATGAATTTCATCGTTATGCGCTAGCGAAATATCAGTTTATCTGACTGATATAATGCTGTTCTTCTTATAAGTTCATTCTTTTGTAAAAAAAATTTAACATTTGTTTTAAAGTCAGCAATTTAAATTTGAATAATGCCTATAACTTCCAACCATCTGTTTTGATTAAGAAATAGAATATAATAATTTATTTTATATTATTATTAAAGTCTATATTACGGATAAAACAAAATGCATATTTCCGAAAGCGGCTTTTCCGATAGTTGCAAATACTAAAATATTTTATTTCACGATTTTGCCCCATACGTATACTGTTCTTGTTTGTCTAGAATAAGGAGGCAACGCGTTGAAAGATCAAATATTTACTATTTATAATATTATAATTTACAAGTCAATATAATTGATGTTTTACCTGTATTCAAAAATTTTGTCCTAATTTGGACGAAGATGTATTCGATAAATTCAGGCAAAGTACGCATCTCAAGTTCATGTGTCAAAATCAAGCTAATTTTAACCAAAAGTATACATAAAATCGATTGCACATAAGTCAAAAATTCGTCTGTGAGTAATTTAATCATATATACAGTTTTAGAAAGATTAAATAACTGAAACAATGAAGACTTCTTAACATAACAAAATGAGTACTTATAAGTGTAATGTTGCACTAGAATTTAGTTCTGTAAATTTAGAAAGAAAAATTTCCCTAAGATGAGAATATGTAAGATGTACCGAGAGATGAATGTGCTGCATCACCAGTCGCCAAAATTGACGTCGTCTACGTCAAGTTTAAATCGAACTTGTGGATAGGGTCTTGTTTACGTTTCTGAAATGTGCTCTGAAATAGTTTCTCTTATGCTATTTTTCTTTTGATGACCTGATATACTCGTTCACGATTGACATATAAGTGATACTTGTTCTTCGAGTGGTGAGGGGACACCACTTGTACCAAATTCCCAAGAAACTCCATGAAATCAATGGAGCCGGCTTATCCTCCAAAAGGAGTCAGCCGCAGTAAAGTAAAGTAAAAAAGATACTTGTTCTTGATTGTTATCACTGCCTGTTATAATTAGTGTCCGAATACGGAACTCAAATGCATTTTTATGTCAATCAATGGATGCTGGTTTTTGACTTCCGTTGTATTCAAACGTAAAAAACTTGAGACCGCTCTTAATTATCCAATGAGGCTCGGTATAGTTTGGTTTCAATCTAGATTAAACGTCGTCGATTCGGAATAGACCTGTTTACAGGTTTCTAATGACATAGAAACATAAACTGACAAATGGTGTTCTCTGATAGGTTGCAGACATAAACTATTTAGAACACGCTGTAGTTGCTGCGTAATTTTCAGCGACAGTCTCATTAGTAAACTTAAAACTGTACATGAGATTTGTAGAGAGTTGCGGATTGTGACCAAATATGACATGTGAAACTGATACCATTATGTTATCAAAATACCCGGAACGCATGCCAAGTTGTGTTCGCAAGACGCACATAACGCCGCCTTTAACTCGCGATGTACGCATTCCACGAGACTTACATTTAGGATTGAACTCTGCTGTTCTTCTCATATCGATTCCAAGGAATTGTAAATTATGCTTTAAATCAAGTTTGCGAGCTTGAAGTAAACACCAAACCCATTGTATTTAACCAGTCTTCGAACAACGTAACAAAACTACCGCCAGCCGCACGCACTGACGCGTTTCGACCTTCCATGATCATCATCACAGTACGACGGCAAACTGACTATCGAGGATCAAACCGCATTGAATATATATGGAAATCAAATTTAGATATGCGGCTCTCACCTCTAGCAGTCTCGCATACATTGAACTTGACTGGAAATGTCGGCTGCACAATTTCTATGCAGTCACGAACATTAACTGTTTGCAGTTTCGCCACATATACATATATAGGCAATACAATTTACATTATATATATATATATATATATATATATATATATTATTGTTAAATTGTATTACCTATATATATATATATATATATATATATATATATATATATCGAGTGGTGAGGGGACACCACTTGTACCAAATTCCCAAGAAACTCCATGAAATTGGAGCCGGCTTATCCTCCAAAAGGAGTCAGCCGCAGTAAAGTAAGTAATATATATATATATATATATATATATATATATATATATATATATATATATAAATTAATCGTTTAATGTTTTATAAAGCATCTGAAGACCGTACCAACAACATTGTCACATAGAGCGACTCTGGTACGATCTTCATCCCTACGACAAAGCTTTAACATATTATCGGAGAAATCAAAAAGGACAAGATATTGTGTCCTGTCTAAACTTAAATTTATGTCATAAAATAATCACTGTGTTGTCGTTAACTCTTAAACTCAATTTGTTCGATAGTTGATGTATCATTGATGTGATAACGTTTAACTATCTTTCCGCCGATTTTAGCGTGAATGTATCAGTAATTTCATTTCCATATATATTCAATGCGGCTTGATCCTCGATGGTCAGTTTGCCGTCGTACTCTGATGATGATCATGGAAGGTCGAAACGTGTCAGTGCGTTGCGACTGGCTGTAGTTTTGTTATGTTGTTCGACGACTGCTCTATTACTAATGGATCGGTGTTTATTTCAAGCTCGCAAAATTGATTTAAAGAATTGTTGCCACCACCCGCGCAAACAATTATTGTTAAATTGTAAATTATTTTGGAAAATACTCGTCATGAAATTGATGCTTTGGTCAATAACTAATACATTTGCTACTCAAAATCTTCACATTCAGTGTAGTTATATCGCGCAAGTAATGGTCTCCGAATGTACTTTAATTATTGGTATAACTTCAAGCCATATGCTGTTTCTATCAATTATAATTATGTAATTTCGGATGCAATTTACTTTGGGGAAGAGCAATAAGACAAACGGCCAAATTCTGAGCGCGTATGACGAAACACTTGAGCGTTAATAATGCTGACAAGCTTTAACTCATTCGGTTATAACTTGTCTGATAGTGGACCAGAAGAGACGTTCCTATAGCAATATTCTCGTAACATCCACACCAGGATGACTCAAATTGTGGTATTTATCAAATACCGCACGCCGATAGTTTAGTGGAAGACAAATTTTACTGACCAACTCTCCTACAAAATTATATGCAGTGACTTCTGCATTGACAGGCTTAAAACTGATAAATCGATTCAGGGATGTACGTCGTAACGACAAGTTGGCATTATGATGGACTATTGGATTTATTTCAGTGACAGATAAGCAATCATTATGATCATCATGAAGTACATCAATACATTAGTCATATGTTTCACGACCTTATAACCATAAGGGAAATAACGACAAAATCACAAAAATATTAGAAATAAGTTATAATGATGACAAAAAGAATTTACACAAACAAATTATTATGGGAGAGTGATTTAAGGGGGAAAAGATATAGATAATATTAGTATATTTACCTAAATAACACATAAATGAAGCAAACTAAGCCCCGACATAGCACCATTATGGCCAAGTCAGTTTCAGGTCAAGACAACATTGGCAATACAGCTTCCTTGAAAAACATTCAGGTTTATCTTTTCCTTTTACATTTTTTATGCTAAAAATATACTCACTGAGGCGGATGGTTCACTGAATTACTCTTTGGGTGATAATTTTGTGACAGTAGATATCGTTCAAAGTGGAGGCATGAGTCGTGCAGGGCCACGAGTTCTCTTTTCATCGCGGAATATTTCTTTTCTATGGCTTTCAATTTTATAATATAAAATGTTTTGCGGTTCATCCTAGACTTCTTGTTCTAGTATTGCTCCCAGACCTACATCTGACACGTCTGTGGCCAATTTCAATGGTACATTCGGCTGAACAGCATATGATGTTGGGTATTACGTAAAAAGACCTTTAATGCATTTAAACAATGGCTGATCGGTTGCATCCAAACGCAGAGGAATGTTGTATTTCGATGATTTCAGTCCTTAGCTATGACTCCTCGGCCGTGCTTGTTGGGCCAAAATTGAAGTGGAAGCTCTATAGTAATTACACATGCTAATAAATCGACCCAGTTCTTTAGTGGTTGGCAATTTCGAAAATTTCCTAATAGCCTCAATTTGTCTTCTAGAGTATTTCTAACGCCATCTCTGATCGAGTATCCTGGGAACTATTTGATTTTTTGTCCATACACTCTTTTTCGTGTTTAAGACGAGACCAAACTCATCAATAATAGCTGTTCTAAATCATCGGAGGCTATAATTAAAGCGTCAATAATTGAATTGATTAGCTGACTCCCATAGACTAGCATTAGGACGAATAATACCGCCCACCAACAGCTGATCAAAAATGGCCTTGGCAGCCTGTAACTTTTTTGGGTTAAGGGTCGAGCGCTTGCGAGGACTAGTGGGTGTATCATTGCTATATTGTGCCGCGTAGTCAGTTTAGGTGTAATGATGGAATCTGATTATATAAAGTCCATTGTCTTTAGAAACCTGTTGTTGATTTCACAGATTCAAACGAGTTCTTGCATTAGAATGAAAAGACTGTTGTCACTATCGACAAAGGTTCGTACAATTAAATTCTTAACTGAGTCGAGCAAGATAATTTTGGCCGTATCTATTATCATTCAGTATTTTGACAAGATATCTGGACTTAATATCCGATATGGCACGTCCGCGATGCCAATTTCCACGAGAATACACAATGTAGGCCTAATGAAACGTATATATTTGCCAAGTCATGTGTTTGGATTGACTGGCCGTTGATGATCTTTAATCGTTCATCTGCACTGTATGCTACTGGGAAAGTGGATATTACTAACGATAATGCAGCACCAGTAGCAACCACAATGGGTATCCGCGAAAGCGAATTTTCGAAAACCACTAACATTGAAGTTTGCTGAGTAATAGTGATAATACGCACCGGCAAAACTTCCTATTTAGGGTATGAATTTCCTTCTTGCGCAAGCTGCCTGTGGGCAACAAGGAACATTCACACACATTACCATCTAGACACTTTTTCATATACATTTTAGTCCTATGTCCTCATGCACGATGATTTATGTACTAAGTACTAGGGCTAGCTATTGTGGGACACCTATCTGATTGTGGACGACTGACTGGGTTTCTGGATGCTAATCTATGTACATTGTGTTCCTGAGCATATGATTGGGGGAACGGGACATTGCGCTGGATTAGATGATGGCAGGAGACAGTGCGGTCGATGCAATAGCAGAGCAGAACACGTCATGCTGTGGCTCCGAATTGTTTCTGGTCATCTGACTATTATATTATCTAACAGAGATTGTAAATTATCAACTGCTGCCTAACGACTATCCAATAAAGTAGCTGGTAAGCCTAACATATTGACAATTGATAGCTCAGACGTGTTATCAACAAAATTATCATCAAAATGTGAAGTACTTAAAAATTCACAAGAAAGTTCAATACACAAAATTAGTGACTCATTCACTGACAAGTACAACTTTCAATGTTTATTAAAGAAACGCAATAATTTCGAATATGATCGACGTTAAACTGTTTCTGGAAAACGACAATAATTTAGATATAATTCTAAGAGTATTATGAGTTTAAGCGTTTCTACATGAACTATAATTTAAGTAGAACTTATGACAGAGCTTTAAAACTATGTTAAATAATATGTTCATTATTGTTCAGTTATTAACGAAAATTAATTTATTATTTAATATTAAATCGTCACGTACATTAGTGCCTGTAAAATAAATATAGTTTGACAAGAAATTGAGGCTTTATATACATTATCATATTGTTTTTGTAGTACTATTGATTTTCTAGTATAAATAATGTTCTATTGAATCACAGCACTAATCAGTAAATTGAGAAAAGCGAAGTTTTATTAAAACATGATTCCCTGCTAAAGACAACAATCATTAGACTAATTTTTCACTGCCGTGTAATCATAAGAACAATAGTAGAATAAGGGGAATTTTTAAAAAGCAATTATATTGACAAAAAATAATTTAGGCAAACCAATTATTAAATGAGGGTGACTTATAATGGGGAGGATCTAGTAAATATGACCAAATCTACAAAGATAGCACGTCAAAATGAAACATAAACTGTATTTAAAGCGTTTTATTGCCTCCTCGTCTCTATCTTGTAGCCGATTATACACCGGTTTATTTTCAACAGTACAATTATTCATAACGGTTTTTATTATATCCTTAGATTTACACTTATATGTAAAGCGTTGTGGATAACCGTTAATGATGAGTATTACACACACTATCGACCTAAGTATTGCCTAATGTTCGTGGAATTCGTGGAAACGTTCTCCCTTTTGCCAACTATATTTATTCAATAATGTCCATGGATTAACTTATTTAATTATCTGCTTTCCAGATCTCGTGGACTATGGTATTTGCATAAATAATCATTGTTGAACTGTTTGATTGTAGAGAGATTATTTACTTTATGCTTAGGAGGCGCGTTGTTCTAAATATTAAACAAGTGTATTATTATAATTCCGAGTAGTCAGTTTTTTAACTCGTGTGAATTTTCGGATGACGCCTCACTTTTAAAGAGCTAATTATAATATTTCTTGCTTCATTTATGTGGTGTGGGTTCCCTGTTTTGGTTTTGTTATTTTTGGCCGCAGTTGTTGTTGAGCTGTTTCTGCTGTTGCTATTGTTGTTTATACTTCATGATAGTTATAATAGTTCTTTCGGGATATCCGTTTATGAATAAAATTATTTTGAGCATCACCGGCTCTTTGAAATGTCGCCAGTAGCATGGTGCAGTGAATAATTACCGATTATGACGTAGATGTGCCCCGTTCGCAACAAAATTCTAGAAAGCATTTGACGAGTTCCCAATAAGGACAAAATTGGTCTACTGGATGAATTGCCTTTGCTAAGAATAATTATATTGATGCTTGAATCAAGCTCGCTATCTTGATTTAAACAACGAAGATGTGCTTTAGTTTGGACGAGAAATTGCGTATGACATTGTAATTTACCGTCTAGTCCGTATCTGTGTTTGTAATATTTTAATTTTTGTAACTGTCATCATCCCTGCGGTTGCAAGTAAACTAAATAGGCTGTCTCACGCTATTAAAATCTTTAAGCTTGGGAATTGCTTGTTGTGAGGTCTGAGGGATTTTTTTATCGTCAACATTTTTTGTACTAGCTAATTGGTTTATTTTATACTAGTATGTAGTAATTATAGGGAATATAGAGCAAGAATGCAGACAGAATGGTCTTCTTGCTAGGCACACACAATAATTAATTGAGCATAGATGATGGTCGTTATAAGTCTTTTATCTGCATCTAATCTGCCTTGTTTCAGTTTTTGCTTTGAATTTTATTCATTTTGCTCATCATCATCATCATCATCACACAGCCATATAAAAGCCAAAAAGTGATTAATATTTCACTGCCATATAACCGTAAGTTCGTCATTTGGACTGTATCAGAACACTAGATCGCCAATTCCTAGTGCGGATTTTTCGTATTCGGAGTTTTTCTTCTCTTAGATGGTCTGCCAACCAAGGCTCAAATGCCAGTGTCCAAAGTTTCTTTCAGCTGCCAAAATTTATTGATATCTCAAATGCGTTTGACTCTATATCTTTTGATTCATTCTGTTACTCTATTGCACACCAGGTGGATAGTTTCATTTTCTTTAAATCTGTTGATGATATTTGATTTTTGCATCGTTAGGCTTTGTTTTCACATTACTATACCGAGGCGATTTCTCGAATGCTGGGTCAGACGCCAAATCAGATCATTCAAGCCAACTGTCAGCAGCAACAGAAGTCGAATGAGAATGACGGTGAACATATCGTGGCTAGTGGTAGGCGTACACCACCACTGCATAGAGCACCGCATATTTGCGCTCGCCTAGGTACCCCTGGCCTATTGCTGCAGGTAGGGTAAAGCTAATTTGAGTGATACCTTTATTTTTTCACCATGTATTTACTTTGATTTTCATCATTACTTATTTTAGTTACATTTTCAGCACCATGTTCATTATGTGCTACAAACTGTTGTTTTAACCTACTCTATTTGACGTCAGCTATAGTTGAACGAAGTTTCTTTCTAAAAAAATCATTGAAGGAAAGGTTTATTATATTTTTCGCTGTATTGCACTATCACTTTTTATGTGATGGATAAAATCAAGTTTAAGAAGTGGTTATTTCATTTCGTCTTTTTAATAACGGCTATTTGCTTCTAGGATTTTCCTTATCTCTTTCTCTCACTCTCTAAATTATCTAATTATTGCATGATTACTTGTGTAGTTAAACGTTCTTTCAGAGTAATGAGGAGAAAGAGACAGGGAGAAAAAACGTTTCTTAGTTTACTTCCATCAAACAAACTTTCTTTTAGGGCGCACTTGTTTTACATACCTACTGTAGCATTGTCTCCTTAATGTATTTCTTTTACGATTTTGTCATTATTTTTTTCTGAAAAGGCTTCTTATAGGATTAATTATCAGTAAAATGTAAGCTGGGTCTAAGTTTTATTAGCATTTTCCCACTCTTGCTGTATATATGATTTTTTTATTTGTAGCATTATTTTGACAATATTTTGTGCAGGAAATGCACCACTCTTTAACGATTTCTAAAAACTCTTGATTATTCCGTCGTCTGGCTTTCATTTTGGCCTGCATATTTATTGCTTGTTTCCTTCTCTACTTTATACTAGGCTTAGTTGATACAAATTTATGTATATAAGGAGACTCGTATTTATGTGAAGATCGGACCTTGATTTAAATAATTTTCATCACTGCCCGCGCAACCAATGGTCGCTTTATTTGAAATATAGTTGGCACTCGAATTTTCCTCAATCATAAGGCTAGTGCCGCGTTGAAAACCGACTTTTTGAGAATTTAAAAAAAATATTATATATCCCTGAGATTTGATAGAGAACTGTCGCGGATAATTCAAAATTTTTTTCTCTCAACTTGCGGTGATCCCGTAGTCATACAATCGTTCAGTTAGTTAAATCTGCTTTTCCATAAAACGTCATTTAAACGTCAACATAAAATAAGGCATAATAAAATTCATTAGTGTTTTTAATGCTCAATTCTGCTTCATTTCCTATTTTTTCATACTATTGTATCATCTAAATCTAACAATAGCGCTATTTTAGATTATAAGAATATGGTGAATGTCGATCATAAAACTGAGCTCAAGTAAACCACCATTCATGAGACTAACTTTAGGTTTTTTAAAATCAACAAATTTAACATTGAAAAAAACTGGACAACAAGAAGCTCTCGCACTTTGCATTAGTTATAAATATTGTGTATCTGAAACCAAAATGCAGAATACTACAGACATTACATAACATGGTGCACTACCCTTAGCTACGCGTTATTAGATTTGGACTTCTGATTCAACGGATTTTTCTCAAGCTGGTTGTCTAACTTAATAGATCACAGTAAACAGCCGGCACGCTTTAATACATTAAGTATAATCAATTCTACAAAAATTAATCAACGTTGCCTTTTCATTAAACAATCAATGATTACGCGGTTGGTGGTAACAATTCTTCAAATAAAATGTCCAGCTTGAAGTAAACACAATTTCCTTTGTATTAAACCAGTCGTGCGACAACATAGCAAAACTACCGTCAGTCACACGTACTGACGCACTGCGATTTCATCATCAGAGTACGATGGCAAATTGAACAGCGAGCATCAAACCACTGTGCATATATATGGAAAGCATCATTAGATATGCGGCTCTCATCTCTAGTAGTCTCGCATACATTGGACACGACTGGAAATGTCAACTGCACAATTTCTATGCAGTCACGAACATTAACTTTTTGCAGCTTTCGCCTATATATATATATATATATATATATATATATATATATATATATATATATATATATATATATATATATATACATGTAGACATATCTGTTTAATATATACGCTATATCCGGCGAGTTAGGACGAAATTAAATCGAATGCAATGTCCTACTCTATGCTTTTTTTTAGTGACTAACAGTTTTACAACTTAACACAAACAAATATGTTAATCTTGACAAAAATATATTGCTTTATATGTCTCTCTTCCGTTTTCTTATATATATAATCGACTAAATAAACTATTACAATTTGTGGAGGTATATTTTAAAATCAAGGCCTGCGGCAAGTGATGATTGTGTAAATAACGTAAATTAATTTGAGTATTCCAAAATAATAGTTAATAAACTTGTCATATCGACATGCAAATTTCCAGCCACACGTCCGGCCTTCTCTACTCACTCGAACCAGTAACGAATGCACGTATGTAACTCATGCAAAGTTTTGAATTCAACAGTACTGAACAGCAAACACTTAATGATTATTGAGTATAACTAGGTTAAATTTAGATGTACCAAAAGCAGATGGAACGTCTCAGCTTCAGAAGAAATCATTGACCAGTAGTGAATAGAAATAATGCGTTCTGTTCCGGCTCAGACGGTGGACTATATAAAATAAGAGTGTGCCGGAGTCTAAACAATAAATTCTCACTAGGTAGTAGATATCCAGCGTTTTGTACACCCGAAACACAATTATGGATATGCATAGTTAAGCGTTAGCGAAATATAATTTTGAAGCAAATAATTATATCTTGAAGTGAATATTGTGTTTTAGAGGTTTATGTTCATATTTGTCCTATATATATATATATATATATATATATATATATATATATATATATATTGATAGTTTCTAATTTCACCATTTTTTAAAATGTAAGAACAAAACAACGTACTCCATGGAATAACATTTATTAATAAATCTTATTTCTACCAGTATCTACAGCCATTGTTCTGGATTCGTTAGTATATTCGTTCATCCAATCCCACTGTACATTTGTCGTACTGATGAGTCGCCAGTAAGCACGAAACGAGTGTGCATGAGATTATACTTTCCGTTCATGCTGCCTTTGGTTTATCCTTCTGGTCACAACTGAACTACGCGAGACAGATTTAATTAGATAGTACAAACTTCAGACGTAGTGAAAGGCATAGCGTCAGATGGCGTCCTATAGCCTCCAGATCAATTAGTTATAGATGTGGTATTTGCACTCAGGACTCATTAGTTTTCGAACACATGCCGTCTCGGACCATGCACTTATCTGTTGTAGATTTGCACTCAAGTTTTCCGGAAAAAAATATACCTCAAATAGATATATGCAGTCGAACAATCGTGTTTCCGCTGAAAGCGTGAAGATGTTCTTTAGTCAATGTTATCTAATCTTAAAGGAGAAAATTTGAATTTACTTCGAATGAAAAAAAATCCGCCATACAAAATGCAGGTGCTACTGTATTTAGTGTTGTAGGCTTCCATAGAAATAATCATTGGGTCTGGTAATTCGATGTAGAATCTCGAAACAAGACACCAAATTCCAGCTAGCTCTGTTTATACAAAAAGTTGTAAGACGCCAACGTATGCGCAGTCTAAAAGTCAATCTCGAATCTTTTCGGACCAGAAAGGCCGAAGATATGGAAGAAGCGTTCACATCAGGTTATAGCCGATGTTTTTCCAACTTATTGGCGCAACAGGTGTGATAAAATTAAAACGTGACTATGAATGATAGCAATAACCATCCAATAGCCGATAACATTTGCCGTCTTAATAGGTGGGTGGAACATTTAAAAGATCAATTTTATTTGTCAACTGCATCAGTTCCGATCTCCGTAAGAATGCCTCTATGAACAGTGTGGAACGTTAATCTCGAACAACCATCAAAGTTATAAATGCGGAATGCAATATTTTTTAAACGTCGCAGAGTTGCAGGCCCCTTTGATTTTCTACCACCATTCATTCCAACACTGTGAATGTAAAGTGAAGATCTAGGCAAAGTTGACATGCTTAAATACTTTTGCAGATCTATTAATAACTTAGGCAATATATCTAACAAGTTAAATAAAAAAGTCCCAAAAGCTTGAGTAACGTTCTCCGATCTTCGCCATTTATGGAGAAACGCGAGTACTCAAATCTGCCTTAATGGTCGTGTCTACAATGCACAATAGTCGCTGTTGTTTTAAGTTAATCAGAAATACGAACTACTTTTCTGTCTTGTTTTCACTTCCACGGTATACTACATTGATTTAGTACCAGTTAGATTATCAGCCTTCTATATGCATAATTGTGCTATTACAGATTTGCTGTTTCGTAGTTGTTTTCTTTGTAAAATAACGTAGTTGCTTATTATAATGTTAGGGATAATTGTATACATTTGTTTAAGAAGACATTTTTAGTTAACCTTTAGCTTCGTATTTATTGGTATGACGGTGATTATGAGACGATGGGCATGATGATGATGCTGATTTAGTTGTAAAAAAACCAATAGTGCTATCGAAGTTATCACGGGGTAACTTGTAGCACTTTTTTAAAACTACTTCTTTTTTAATTTCTGTTGAATTCAGCGAAATATTTTTTGTGATATATTTCGAACTAGCCAGGTTTTATATGGATGATTGGTTTTATCCATGCACTCGAACGATTTACTGGCTAAAGAACATTAGTCTATGGGATTATTAATTGGCGTGCTTTAATCGTTGATTTTGTATGCCCTTTTTAACCAAATGTTGATTTAGGTCTTGCCAAATCGACCTAATCAAGGCGAGCCAGCACGTGTGGAATTATTGGATATCAGCCAGTTGGCAGATGAATCTGTCACTGAGGCTAGCCAACGCGCATTGGTGCTTCGCGAGGCCCTGCAAGAGGCTGCAAAGCAGCAAAAATCGTTTACGAAAAAACAAGGCCGAGAAAATAGGCGAAAAACGGCACATAAGGTAATTATGTGCCTAAAGCAAAAATGATTTTCAATGGTCATTCTTATACGTATCAAATGATTTCTCCATCATTGAATATACTAATAATATTAATAATATTTATTGGCATACTATTAAATAGGCGCTCTCCACACATGTACATGTACCGTCCTATTATCATAGGAGATTGTACCGTCCTATTATCCCACATTCCTCACCCAAATATATAGTGATTAAAGGGCGTAAAACCGGCTTCTACTGATGAGTCGCCAGTAAGCAAGAAACGAATGTGCATGAAATTATACTTTCTGTTCATGCGGCCTTTGGTTTATCCTTCTGGTCACAACTGAACTAATTTGTTACTAGGTTCGCAAAACCTAATACATGCATATATATTAGCTCTTCGCAACAAACAGTATTTAATTGCATATACTGTTTGACTCGTAGGCTTAAGTATAACCAGCTTAACCAGCGGTCCTGGCCAGTCATACCTGCTGTGTTGTCTGTTAGTACTGTGCTACTATTTAAAATCATATTTAAATAATGTTTCTATCGATTTTGTCAATGGCTAACTGGCGTTTGTTTAAGGTAAATTAAGCAGGAATCTTCTAGCTACACTACTAACATATTTCTTAATTTAATATAAACATAGTGGGTTTAACTTGTATTGATCTTAGTATAGTATGTAACTGCAAATATGTAGACTGAGATTTAGAAATAACAATAATTTAATGCATGCTTATAGATAATAATAATTTTTTGATAAGTACATTTATTGACCGTTTGTCTGTTAATGAGCACAACAATTAGATTCTGTTTGTGGCGGAGAACTGAAAGTTAAATTTCACGATATGCTCATTAACAATTATGTATTAGGTGTTACGCAACTGTTGACAATTTGTTTTCAAATATGACATGAAGGATAAACCAAAGACAGCATGACCGGAAAGTATAATCTCGTTCAAATTCTTGTCCTGCACACTGGCGTCTCATCAGTAGAAGCCATTATTACGCCCTTTACCAACTATATATTTGGGTGAGGAATGCGGGAAAATAGGATGATACAATCTCCTATACTAATGTGTAAATCTGCAGTAGTGAAATTAAATTTATATAAAGGCTTCAATGTCAACTCACTATACATAATATATACCAAGTCTGTAAAGGGTGCTAACACTATGTATGCTAAAGTTCACCAGTAAACATGAAACGAATGTGTATGAGATTATACTTTCCGTTCATGCTGTTCTTTGGTTTATCCTTCTGGTCGCAACTGAACTAATTTGTTACTAGGTTCGCAAAACCTAATACATACTTGCATATATATTAGCTCTCCGCAACAAACAGTTTCTAACTTATATATATATTGAATTGCATGATGTCATGTTTACCGCGAAATGTGATAACTGATATAGATAAAGGCCACAGTGTATGGATTTACTGAAGTGACAGGTGTTCAGAAATAGTTGTAATTCTCAATTTCGGTGAACTATAGCATACATTGATATCCATCATGTTGGTAATATGTACCGACTCTGCAACCATAGTGTTATTACCATGTACCGTTTCGGCACTATAATGTTAGTATCGGTTACTGACACTAACCATAGTGTTTGTATTCTTTACAGACTTGGTATATATATTATGGTGTTAGCTAGCGTTGAAGTCGCTTCACTACTACAGGTTTTCACATTCGTCTAGGAGATTGTACCTTCCTTTCTCACTCAAATATATTGTGGTTAAGGGGCGGAATGCCGGCTCCAACTGATGAGTCGCCAGTAAGCACTAAACGAATGTGCATGAGATTATACTTTACGTTCATGCTGTCTTTGGTTTATCCTTCTGGTCACAACTGAATTATTCATTGTAAGTTGTATGTTTCATGGTTATTTGTGGATTGTAAAACACTAGGTCGCCCATTCCTAGTGATGGCTTGTATTCTTTGTTTTCCTTCTAAATAGTCTGCCAACCAAGGCTGATTAGCGCTTTCTAGCCAGATGCCAATGGCCAAAGTTTCATTCAGCAGCGGTAACTTGCCCTTCGCGTCTGGAACGCTTCTTCTCATTTCGTTACTACACATTTAACAAAAAAGTTACTGCGCAGTTAGACCAGACTCGAGGCTTCACATTCGTATAGGAGTTTGTACCGTCCTATTTTCCCGCATTCCTCACCCAAATATATGGTGAGTAAAGGGCGTAATACCGGCTCCTACTGAAAGGCGCCAGTAAGCACGAAACGATTGTGCATGAGATGATACTTTCCGTTCATGCTGTCTTTGGTTTATCCTTATTGTCACATTTGAAATAAATTTGTCAATAGGTGCGTAACACATAATACATAATTGTTAATGAGCATATTTATCGTGAAAATTGACTTTCAGTTACCTGCTCAATTTATTTTTCACTCGATGTTTCCTAACATAAATTTGCAGAAATGGTCGAACTTCAGCTTCCTACATGGTAGATTCTCTTCCAGCCTGAGGCTATAATACCTCAAAATCAAGGCTTTTACACTCGAGAGCCTGAAATGCAGATTGAAGGCAAGAATTATGCTGTATTACGAAGAAATTTTGGACGCCCTCCCTTGCTTACCCAAAATTTGTATAATTTTTTATGTAAAATAAT
Organism: Eudiplozoon nipponicum; assembly: GCA_029291075.1. Classification (NCBI taxonomy): domain Eukaryota; kingdom Metazoa; phylum Platyhelminthes; class Monogenea; order Mazocraeidea; family Diplozoidae; genus Eudiplozoon; species Eudiplozoon nipponicum. Next base: position 73,681 of record JAQBSW010000590.1, read on the forward strand.
GTCAATCTTGATTAAAATCGCCTTAGACATCGTTATTCCTTTTCAAGAAAGAGGATGGTATCCCTTGAAAAATCGTTTAAATTCACGACAACGCTGCCATATTCGATGGACAGGGATCGTATGACCTCGAACCGAATTTTATGACTCGGAACTTTCGTGATTTTGTTTTATGTGAAAAATTCCGTTTAACATAATATGATACTATTGTTTATTTTTTTCTATTAATGTCTAGATAACTGAAGGATTTTCTGTCGGGGAAACTGCCACAGGATGGAATGATTTTAAATTTGGCGAGGACCAATCAAGTTATGCAAGTAATTCTATGCTTTCTTGTATCACATCGAGTTTCATTTTAAGCAAACTTACCCATATGCTTGTTGAATAGTTTCTTAAATTATATTGAAATATAAAATGATATTGGTTTTCAAACTATTATTTGTGCAGTTGATTCAATTTAAGCAAATGCATATGATTTTTTAGACCAGTTTCGTCGTTTTTTCCCACAAATTAATAGTAACTAATATTAACACGGTCGGGATTTGAATCAAAGTGCATATCGTTCAGAGTCATGCACCTCATTCTTTACGCCGAAATACTCCATGATATGCTGCTTCAGTTATATGCCATGTTTTTTGGCTAACGTTACCTTCAGGTGTGTTCTTGTGTGTATCAATTTTTTCAAAAAAGCTACCCCACATCTTGTATTGTAAGACGCACGATATGCCATCTAGGAAATTGATATGGAATTAAATTCTAATATAAGGATATATATATATATATATATATATATATATATATATTGCAATATTAACTAAGCGTTGTAAGATGTAGCAAATGCAATTTATTCAGTAGACAGATTTCATTCTTATTGGAAACTCGTCAAGTACTGTCCACATTTTTGCAGCGAGCGGGGCATGTACTAGGAAAAAATTCTCAAGAGTACTTGACGAGTTCCCAATAAAGACGAAATCGGTCTACTCGATGAATTGCCTTTTCTACCTTATAAAATGCATAGTTTATTCTGCCAAATACATATATAATGGGATTGGTGTGTATTTCAAGCTCCAAACCTTGCTTTAAATAATTGCTGTCACTACTCGCACAATCAATGATTATTTAATTGCTTGTGATACCGGTTTTTTCCTTAGTGAGCTTTCATTTACAGTAGTCGGAATGGTTGTGAACGGAATATGTTCATGATATTTACCTTTTTGTATCTATTTATTAAAATGTCGAAAAGGTCAATGATCTCAATTATCGATGATGTTTTCGGCATGACCATTTATTTAATTTTCTAGTCAGCGCTTGCTTCTCAGTAACTTAAGGTGAATTCTTTTTTAAATATACTTCATATTTTACTCCAGCAAAATAATAAGGTTAGATGATCATTTTCATCACTTATGAAATTTTTATTGAATTTGGAATATTCCTTGAGCATGACATAATTCATATAAAATATAGTTATATATCGATCTGTAAAAGTTATTTTCCCTTGTTAAATGGAACTAAGTTGACGCTAAGTCAATGTTGATAATAAATATTATGCGGACAGCCATTAAATAATGCCTTATGAGTTCCATTTCTAAGATGCAACTTTCTTTGTCGCAAGTAAACATTGGCGATGTCGTTTTATACCGCCAGAATTGAAGAATTGTGGAGCTAGTCAGCCAATTCAATCTGATCATTAGAATCTAGCGATTAATGAAGAATAAACTCACTAAGAATGGGTGACCTAGTGTTCATTTATAGTCCACATATAACGTTGAATTTCATAGTATTGCGGTAGCGAAGAACCAGTTTGTTGTGCTGGTGTAACTCAGTAGTAGTAGTAGTGATAGAAGTAGTAGTAGTAGTAATAGTGGTAGTAGTAGTAGTATTGGTGGAAGTAGTAGTAGTAGTAGTGGTAGTGGTGGTGGTGGTGGTAGTAGTAGTAGTAGTAGTGGTGGTAGTATTAGTAGTATTTGTAGTAGTAGTAGTAGTAGGGGTAGTAGTAATAGTAGTGGTAGTAGTAATAGTAGTGGTATTAGTTATAATAGTGGTAGTAGTAATAGTAGTGGTAGTAATGGTAGTTGTGGTAGTCGTCGTAGTAGTAGTGGTAGTAGTATATTAGCATAATGACACTAATTTACGATGGATTCATCATAGTCCGACTTCGTCTTTATTGTGCTCTCTCTCTCTCTCTCTCTCTCTCTATATATATATATATATATATATATATATATATATATTTTAATTAGGAAGAAAGAACACATTAATAACAAAGTGGATAAAGGCCATTTATTTCGTGAATACTTTGTTATTAATGTGTTCTTTCTTCCTAATTATAAATATACTGTGTAATATTAAAAGGCATGGACATTATAAAGAATATATATATATATTTATTTATTTCTATGCTTCCTGTGTTATCATTTGTGTGACTTTTGAATGAGCTCTGATGATGACAATAGTAAAGAATTTCTGAAACGTCAGCAGAACGCGCAGAAGCTTCGCCAACATCGATAGAAAAACAAGTTTAATATAGATGCCTGCTTGCTAGAAATGTCTGCTTACTCAATGGCATGAGTGTAGATGAATTTCTTGTTTCGTTTGCGAATTTAGTAACCAATTTTCTACCTGGTGAATAATCTATAATATATATATATATATTTTTTTTTTAATTAGGAAGAAAGAACACATTAATAACAAAGTGGATAAAGGCCATTTATTTCGTGAATACTAATTAATGTGTGTCTTTCTTCCTAATTATAAATATACTGTGTAAAATTAAAAGGCATGGACATTTTAAAGTATATATATATATATATATATATATATATATATATATATATATTTCTATGCTTCCTGTATTATCATTTGTGTGACTTTTGAATGAGCTCTGATGATGACAAGTAAAGAATTTCTGAAACGTCAGCAGAACGCTCAGAAGCTTCGCCAACATCGATAGAAAACAAGTTTAATATAGATGCCTTGCTTGCTAGAAATGTCTGCTTACTCAATGGCATGAGTGTAGATGAATTTCTCGTTTCGTTTGCGAATTTAGTAACCAATTTTCTACCTGGTGAATAATCTATAATATATATATATATATTTTTTAATTAGGAAGAAAGAACACATTAATAACAAAGTGGATAAAGGCCATTTATTTCGTGAATACTATTATTATTAATGTGTTCTTTCTTCCTAATTATAAATATACTGTGTAAAATTAAAAAGGCATGGACATTATAAAGAATATATATATTTATTTATTTATTTCTATGCTTCCTGTGTTATCATTTGTGTGACTTTTGAATGAGCTCTGATGATATGCGTTATTGTTAATATTAAAAGTGCTAATCTTGTTAGGTTTTTTGCAGAATTTAAGATAAGTAATATCGGTATTTTCTCTTCTCAAACAGCATATGACATAAAATTTCGCAATTTTGTTTTTTCTTGATATGGCTGATGTATGGCTTCAAAATTGGATTTGCTGAGAGAGAATATCATTTAAAAAACCCGCTGGTGCGACGAGCTTTTTATAAATAATTTGGTCCTCGTGCAGAACAACGACGTATAGTGCAGAAAATAAGTTAACGCGTATATTAAGCTTGTCTTCGCCTTAATTATTTTACATTTTCTTTTTTCCAAATGTAGTACTAGAGTTACTTTTATATTTAGAAATGAAATGTTTATGAGATGTACGATAAGCAGTTCGATTAAACAGAACATTAAAGCGAAAACATGTGTGAATAACGCAGTTTAAATTATTGATGATTACTTGACAAAATTAACCTATTTGTCTTATACTTTTATTTCGATTTATACCAACGAGTTTAAATCTCTATATCCGGAAGTTTCTTGTATTGTGGTTTTAATAAAACTTGATTACTTGACAAAATTAACCTATTTGTCTTATACTTTTATTTCGATTTATACCAACGAGTTTAAATCTCTATATCCGGAAGTTTCTTGTATTGTGGTTTTAATAAAACTTGATTACTTGACAAAATTAACCTATTTGTCTTATACTTTTATTTCGATTTATACCAACGAGTTTAAATCTCTATATCCGGAAGTTTCTTGTATTGTGGTTTTAATAAACTTGATTACTTGACAAAATTAACCTATTTGTCTTATACTTTTATTTCGATTTATACCAACGAGTTTAAATCTCTATATCCGGAAGTTTCTTGTATTGTGGTTTTAATAAACTTGATTACTTGACAAAATTAACCTATTTGTCTTATACTTTTATTTCGATTTATACCAACGAGTTTAAATCTCTATATCCGGAAGTTTCTTGTATTGTGGTTTTAATAAAACTTGATTACTTGACAAAATTAACCTATTTGTCTTATACTTTTATTTCGATTTATACCAACGAGTTTAAATCTCTATATCCGGAAGTTTCTTGTATTGTGGTTTTAATAAAACTTGATTACTTGACAAAATTAACCTATTTGTCTTATACTTTTATTTCGATTTATACCAACGAGTTTAAATCTCTATATCCGGAAGTTTCTTGTATTGTGGTTTTAATAAAACTTGATTACTTGGCAAAATTAACCTATTTGTCTTATACTTTTATTTCGATTTATACCAACGAGTTTAAATCTCTATATCCGGAAGTTTCTTGTATTGTGGTTTTAATAAAACTATTACTTTATTCCCTCTCTCCAATTATTTCCGCAACCTTAAGTGTTGTATTGCCTATGCTACCTTTCCTTAAAGCTGACTTGTTCGTAATGGTGTTGAGTAGAGGTGTAGTCTGCCTCAATTATGTTTGTTTTCTGGGTAAATATAATCATAGTAACTGGGTCCTCATAAATCTGTGCCTAAATTATTATTTTTGTCATTATTAAAACTTTTTCTTGTTTTTTTGTTATTCTTTTTACGGTTGTATGACAGTGAATTATCATTTACTATTACCTATTGCAATGCTGTGCCTGATGATGATGATGACATCATAAAATAATAATAATAATAATTTAACTTCAAGGTAAGACGTTACCAAGTTAGTAGGAGCGTACGTAACATTGTTCTCCCAACCCTAACATTTACATCTTGTAGACTTACTTGGCTTACGTTTGTATATGATTAGATTTGTTTGGGTAAATTCGCATTTTAGTACAAGTTAAGGCACATCTGTCTTGTGAATAAAGTTAATCAAACGATCATTTGTTGCGTGGATGTTGATAACAATTATATAATTTTCATTTGCGCTCTTGATATAAAAACGAATCACATTGTATACATTTTTCAGTTTGAACCAAACTTTGTATAATGAGGAATTGCCTTTTTCTACATTATACAATGCCTAGTTTATAATGATGCAGATATATATATATATATATAATGGGATTGCTGTTTCATTTTCGTAAGGCTTGGAATAATTGTACATGAGCGAATGAAGTCATGATGTAATGTTCCAAAAATATTGACGGTACATTAACCGCATAACAACGGGCAAATAGTAGCGTGTGTGAAATTTGTGAACGTTAATAGTAGGCTTCTTTACTGGCGTTTCTATATATAATTTCAATGTCACATTTAGTATTCGAATCATAAGCTTTACAATTTATACTTATTAGGTGGAGATAATGAAAACATAGACAAAGACGACTGTAGCGATTCTGCGGCTGCCGAAAAAGAACTAGAAGATACAACCAATCAGATCCGCAATGAATTGGACTTGGTAAAAGGCGTGTGTACTGCTTGGGCTCGGGGTTCTGGCAGTACCGTGACTCCTCTTCTATCGTCGTCTTGGGCGATGTCTTGTCCTGCCTCACTTTCGTCAGTATGTCTTGAATGGTCCAATCATCCAGGTCCATTGGCTCCGCAGATTACTCTAAAGGCGGATGTGCTAAATCGGCTTACGGAGACTATGCAAGCATTGGATAGTGGCTATTGGGCTAGCTCCACTGGTAGTAGTGAGGAGATACGGCTACTACTAGCCTATCTTGTTCTACTAGTTAAATCCAATGGGGTGCGTTCATACGTATAATAGTTTCTGTTTAAATATGCGTTATTTTGAAGACTACTAATAATGAAATAAAACAAATAAGATTGACTTCTACGTTTCGCAATTTACAATTTTACATATCACTTGAACGACTTACTTTTTTTGTTGACTTAAACCTTATTACGTGTGTCGAATTAATAAATAATCTCCGAACGATTATTCCCTTCCAACTCTCCTACTGACTTCATATGTTCATCCAAAAACATCGCTAACCTCCATATTTGACATAATTTTATCGTCGAAGTAATAAATACGGTATATACAGAATATAATTTAGAATTATGGATATTGCATAGAAATTTGTATGTCAGAATGCTCGACCTGTTTAATGAACTATAAATTACGAGAATTGTGTTTTAAATCAGCTGACGTTATGTCTAAGTGATCTTCAGCATTACTTGTATTGTACTTTTTTATCCATAGACACATTCATCTGAGTATATTATCAGCCAGTGTTTGCATTCAACAGCGATGAAACATTGCCAAAAATCGTTTTATTTCAGTTATCATCGTGTGCTGTTTGTATCTATTTAGTTACTTCTTGAATTATTTCTTGTGTATGTTTTGATAGTTTATTTAAATTGTTGTTTGTGTGCACAAAATATTGTAATGGTGTAGCTGAATGGAAGAATACAGCCATTTCCTATGCAACCAATAATTAAAAGAGGTTGGTTTTTCAAAGGGCATTCATACCTTTCACCCTCGTTTCTACTTCATTGGATCCATTGTCGGTAATCTCTATGACTAACAGTGGGCATCCAAATAGTGCCACAGTGTTGAGCATTGAGTCGTTTTTGATAGTCAAGTAGTATGCATACTAAATAGTGTGTAAATTTCTAGTCTCACTAGCTTCTACTGACGAGTTGGTCAATAAGAACCGAAACCCCGGGCCTCATAGTTGAACCGCCTGCGATTCTTTTATTTAGCGAATATCTAATAAATTTAGTTGCTAATACTACAAACAGTTTTGATTTATGATTTGTTTTCTCCTTTTAATAACGTTATTATGATGTATTTGCTTAATACTTTGTTGTTCTACAGACTGTTCCATTAACTGACGTTGTCAGACTTTTGATTGATGGCCACGAGATGCGTACTTCTGATTTAAAACAGAGAGCCGGAATCCACAACGCTGATCCAGGTGGAAGGCAAATCTCGACGCTACCTCGAAATAACTATGCCGGTGAGCTTGAAAAATATTTATTACCATTCACGAGTGACTATGTAACCCATTTGTTTCGCCCAGTAGGAATGAGCGACCTAGTATCGTTTTACAATCCACAGAACTTTACATGTCATGGAAATGTGGCAATGGAGAATCAGCTTTTAAATTAAAACGTATTTATGTCTTTAACTAATAATAATCGTTTTCCGTTTCACGGTTGAAATCGATAAGCATTTTGATATACGTATGCAGCTTCCCTGATCATTATCGGAGTACGACGGAAAACTGACTAGCGCGGATCAAACTGCAATACAAATATATGGAAAACAAAATTAGATATGCGGCTCTCATCTCTAGTAGTCTCTCATCAATTGTACCTGACTGCAAATGTCGGCTGCACAATTTCTATGTAGTCACGAACATTATATAATACAATTAAACAATCATTGATTGCGCGGGTGGTGGTAACAATTCTTTGAATAATGTTTGCGAGTTTGGGGTAAGTACAAATCCCATTGTATTTAACCAGTCATCTAACAACATAGCAAAACTAACGTCAGTCACACTCAGTGACGCATTTCGACCTTCCATAACAGTGACCCCCCTCTAGTTCCCAGATCGATTGTCGCGGATCCACGACATCGCGGATTTTTTTCATTATATTAAATGATGAAATAAAATATTGCAGCGGATTTTCCGGTAATGTCGAAAATAGTCGTGATATATGAAGACCCAAAATATTTTGGTAATTCCACAAAATAATTTGCTAATTCTGTTAAAACATAAGTAAAAAATAGTGTTTCCTAGTCTACAAACAACAAAGCAAGCAACATTTAAATATTTGTGTTTGTTTTAGATTAGGGTATTTTACATACGTGTTCTGGTTTGTTAACGGTACGTAAAGGGAGGATTTTAAAAGTCCGAATACATGTTAAGTACATAATTTAAATATGGTGTCCGTACTTCGCGGATTTATAGCTATCGTGGCCGGTCTTGAAACCTATCTACCGCGATAAACGAGGGTTCACTGTAGTGCATGCAACTTTCTAGTCAAGTACAGTATATGCGAGGCCACTAGTGTTGTAACTCTTATTTCTGATTGTCATGCTATCTTTTTTTTCTCTCTTTCTCTGTCTATATATATGCGATCATCAGGAGCGGAAACACTGATAGAAGTGGACGACATAAGTGAACTACTTTTATTATGTACATCCAACCTACAATTCGTATTCCAAGGAGTCTTCTACAGACAAATTGACAGCATAGGTATGAGTAGTCCCCTTGGACCAGTATTGGCAGACATATACATGCATCGTTTAGAAACAACTGGATTAAAATCATTTACCAATGGAACTCATTCTTACGTACGCTACGTTGACGATACTTTCATGGTCGTCGAAAAGGATGAAGATACAAATGCACTGCTACATCACATAAACAAGGTAGACCAAGCAATCAAGTTAACAATAGAAGAAGAACAAGACGGATATTTATCTTTTCTAGATGTAGGAATAACGAGAGATAAAGAAGGTACCATCTCAAGGTCAGTTCACAAGAAATAAAGCTGGATTGGGCTGTATATCCATTATTTCAATTGTGTGCCAAGGGCGTACGAAAGGAACCTGATAATCAATTTGGGCACACGAATACGCAGGATTCGTTCGCCGAAAAACATTGAATTAGAGCTAAATTTGCTTCGCGAAGCGTTGAGAAATAATGGCTATCCCGACTGGTTTATCGAATATAATTTGAGGCAATGCGACAAAATCGAGACAAATTTGGAGGAAAACAAAATACCTCAGAGATTAACGCTTAGTGTTCCCTTTCGAGGTCATTATCCAGCTGAGCGACCAAAGCACAGTTTCCATCAATTTGTGAGCATGTACTACTCACTGTTAGTAGTAAAAAAATTTTAGTTTTGTACATGGTAAAAACGGAAAAAATGCTTCTGACTTTTGAAACTTTTAAAATCAATAAGCTGAACCCTGCTTAAACGTGCATAAAGTAATTAAAAAAGAAATTAAATTGGACTGGAACATAGGCATAACTAACAGACCTTCAAAAATACCCTACGTTCCGAAAAATACGACACACCTGTCAATTACGGACGAACTCACAATGAAAGCCATGACACACCACATGACGTTATGCAAAGGGAGTAGTCTAAATTGCGCAAAACAGACAAACAGCGAAGAGGGGATTGGTTACGACAAATGTACAGTTGGGATTGGATGAACACATATATTAACGAATCCAGAATAATAGTTATAGGTACTCGTAGAAATAGGATTTATTAATAAATCTTGGCCCGTAGCCATAGAAACTCCGGCCTGACGACCGGCGAGCTCAAGCTAGTCAACCCGGGATCGGGAGCATGAACCTTGCTGGGCCACAAAGGGACACAGCCATCATCCCGTTTCATGTGAAGCCTCGAGTTTGGTCTAAATGCGCTGTAACTTTTTTTTAGTTAAATGTATGGTGATGGAATGAGCAAGTGTTCCACAATTGAAGGGAAAGTTTCGGCTGCTGAAGGAAACTTTGGCCACTGGCATCTGGGCAGATAGTGCTCATCAGCCTTCGTTGACAGAATATCTAGGAGAAGGAAAACTCCGAATACAAACCATCACTAGGAATGGGCGACCTAGCGTACTTTTACAGTCCACATATAACCATGACAAGTACAACTTACAATGATTACATACTGCATCGGCCGTCGCGCAGTATAAAAGGGGTCGCCTCATCTGCTGAGCCGTGCAGGGTGGATAAGCGAAAACAGGCTACTGCAGGCAACTCCAACTCTATATTCGATTCTGCCTCCTTTCCTTCCCCTTCCTCTTCTCAATCTTACAATAACTCTCTTTTAGATACTATAAATATGGTTGGTTTAGATCATAACACTGAGCCCAATACCAGGTTGCCAAATATCGAAAATGGTTCTAGTAGACGATCATTCATTAAACCTAAGTTAGGTTTTAACGTAGGCGCATTTAATGTGCGAACATTAAAACAACTTGGACAGCAAGAATCTCTTGCTCGTACGTTGGATAAATTAGAAATCGACATATGTTGCGTATCTGAAACCAGAATACAGGATCCTACGTGCATTACAGAACTGGTTGCACCATCCCTATCTACGCGTTATTGGCTTCGAACATCTGGTTCCACAGAGTCCTCTCAAGCCGGTAAATGAGGCGTTGGTATTGCCCTTAGCGCGCGAGCTGAAGCTTGCTTAATTGAATGGATCCCTTTAAATAGTCGATTGTGTGCGGCACGTTTAAATACATCTACTAAAATCAAAGCAAAAAACCGTTATCATCGTTGCCTCTTCGTTGTATCTGCATATGCTCCTACCGATTGCAGCACAGAAGAAAGCAAGGACGCTTTTTACTCCGAATTAAGCTCCTTAATAAGTAAAGCACGAAGTTCAGATATAGTCCTCGTTATGGGTAACATGAATGCTCAAGTTGGGCGCTTAAGTAACACAGAATTGAAAGATAAACTCTAAGCTCGACGCGCAACAAATAGTACAAACTTCAGACGTAGTGTCAGACGTTGTGCTACATGGCGTCTTCCAGCACCCGGACAGCGGTGGACTTAAATAGATCATGTAGCAATTAGTTATAAATGGCGTGGTTGCATCCAGAATTGTCGTTCTTTTTGGAACACTTATGTCGACTCGGAAAATGCACTTTTCCGTTGCAGATTTGCACTAAAATTTTCCGGGAAAATAATTAAGAATAAACTCCAAATTGATGTAGGCAAACTCTAACAACCGTCCTTCCGACAAAATTATTAAAATATTCTAGAGGCTAATCTAACTGGTCTGGATGACGAAAGTCCGAATATACTTTGGCCCACGATAAGTTCCACTATGCACAATACAGTTACTACTGTATGTGGCATTGCAGGCCCCCGTAGAACTAATCACTGGCTCTCTGTAAAATCTATGGAGATACTAGAAATAAGGCGCCAAATTCCACCTGGCTCGACTCATAATAATACCCGTCGCAATATAAGACGCCAACTTAAGCGCAGTCTAAAAGTCGATCTCGAAAACGTTTGGACCAGAAAGGCTGAAGAAATTGAAGTAGCTTTCGTGACGGGTAATAGTCGCTGTTCGTTCCAACTTATCCGCACAACAGGTCCGAGAAAATTAAAAGTTAGCGAAACTATAAATGATAGTAACAACGAATTAATAACCGATAAAATAAGTCGTCTTGACAGGTGGGCTGAACACTTTAGAGATCAATTTTCTTGGCCACCCGCGTTAGTTCCGATTCCCGAAAGCATGTCTGCATCAACAGTGTGGAATGTTAGTCTCGAAGAACCATCCGAGCTAGAAGTACGCGATGCAATCCTATCTCTTAAACGCCGCAAAGCCGCAGGCCCCGATGATTTGCTTCCAGGATTGTTTAAGGATGGTGGATATAATTTCAGGAGCGTTGACCAAACTTTTTCATACTATATGGAATGAGGACACCGTACCACTTGACTGGAATGAGTCGACCATCATTCCCATCTTAAAAAAGACAATCTTAATTCGAGCGATAACCATCGTGGTATAAGTTTGACTCCGGTCGTATCAAGGTTATTTGCTTCGATTATCCTACGTCGTCTTAGCGCTTCACGTGAATCGCATACCAGAGAAGAACAGGCCGGATTCCGCGCAGAACGAGGTTGTATAGATAATATTTTTACGTTAAGGCAAGTTCTTGAACAGAGACATTTATATCACCCTCCCACAATAGCCGTCTTTCTAGACATCAAGGATTCATTTGATTCGGTGTTTTATTCCATATTTTGTCGAAAAGCGGTGTGCACACAAAACTTGCTAATATTATACACAAATACTTCTGGTCGCGTTAAGGTTTACAACGAAGTAACGCATAACTTTACAACCAGCAGTGGTGTTCGTGAAGGTTGTCCACTTTCCCCATTTTTGTTTAATTTTGTAATCGATGCTATTATGAACAACACTCTCCCACATATTCAAGATGCTAGAGTTGAAGTTCTCCCGGGCGATAAACCAGTCGATCTTGATTATGCGGACGATATCGTTCTATTATTCGACAATCGGGATGCTGCCCAGGCCACATTGAGGAGATTAACAGACGTTGTTCCGTCTTTAAGTAGGAAATTCGCACCATCTAAATGTAAGATACTGTTACAGGATCACACACCCCTCACTTCAACGTTGCGACTGCAGAATGAAGATCTAGACATAGTCAACAGGTTTACATATCTTGGGAGCTCTATCAATAATGTAGCCAATATGTACGACGAGGTGAGAATACGGATCGCGAAAGCTAGAGTAGCTTTCTCGAACCTTCGTTAAATCAAATCTGCGAGCTTGAAATAAACACCAATCCCATTGTATTTAACCAGTCGTCGAACAACATAACAAAAACTACCGCCAGCCGACAAATCTTTAAATCAAGTTTACTTCAAGCTCGCACACATTTTGCCTTAAAGGTCGTGTTTCGCAAACAATTGCCATCTGTACGCGCAGTCATTTTAGTTCTATGCAAGACGCTAGAGGTGAGCCGCATATCTAAATTTGATTTCCTCCTTAGAGTACTTGATGATGATTGAAGACGCGTTGCGACTGGCGGTAGTTTTGTTATGTTGTTCGACGAATGGTTAAATACAATGGGACTGGTGTTTACCTCAAGCTCGCAAACTTGATTTACAGAAAAGTAAAGCACATGTTGGTTACCAACAACGAATAACTAACGTTGACATTCGTAGACGTGTTTTTGGATCTGCCAATAAGTGCTCTTCGTTAGAAAAACAAATAAGGCTCTATCCATTTCGTTGGCTCGGTCACGTTTTGTGTATGACCTCTTTTCGAATGCCCAGTAGAGCACTGTTCTCTTATCCAGCAACAATTTGGTCGTAAGAATCAAGGTGGGCAGATTTTGACATGGCAGAAACAATTGAAGTCACTTACATCCAAATTGGGTAGTATAGGACTCATTCGTCTTCCAGAATTGGGGTTCTCGTGCGCATCATAGTTCTAGGTTATAAACCCTTAGCGATATGGCATCGAATCGAGCTCAGTGGCGATCTTGTTGCTGATGTCTAGTAGATTCATCTTCGTTACTTTCTTTTCGTAGTAGGGCAAAGTAGCGGTCTGGTTTCTTTATTACATGATACAGTGAAAGCCGTAAGGAAGCTGCATTGCTGATGTTGCCTTTCCATAATGCTGACTTGGCCATAATGGTGTTGTGGAGAGGTTTAGTTTTCCTCATTTCTGTGAGTTATCCTGATAAATATACTCATAGTAACCATGAATTGTTTCTCTCTCTGCCCCCCCCCCTCTCTCTCTCGTAAATCTCACTAATAATTCGTCTACATTCATTTATACACTTTTTTCACTCCTTATGGCAGTCAAACATTAGTCACTTTTGACTTTTGTGTGGCTGGACATAATGATAATGATTCCATTGAGCACGTTGTTTTGTTCTCATATTTAAAAAAATGGTGAAACTTGTAACGATATATATATATATATATATATATATATATATATATATATATATATATATATATATATATATATATATATATATATATATATATATATATATATATATATATATATATATATATATATATATATACGACATGCCTACAGACATACAGTAATAAATTCAGACACACAGATACATAAATATATACATGCATGCGTGCACACACGTTCTCACATTTGAACTCTGTGGTGGCAAACGGATAATCTGGGCATAGTTTACAGATCTGCACCTTTTTTGGTATCGGTATTACTAACTCTGGCAATATAAGTGACGAGATGAAAATAAGAATCGCGAAAGTTATTGTAGCTTTCTCCAACGATTACCATTTATTGAGAATTTTGATTACCTCACTTTGCCACAAGATGCACTTTCTCGGGCTGTTTTGTTATATGCTTGCGGGCACATTATTGATGTTTATTGAGAATTATATATATTCTTTTTCTATCATCCAACATATGCTCCTTGTTAAGTATACAAATAAGGCTTCATCAACTAAAATGACTTCAATTCGACTGCTCAATAGTATATTATTCTCTCAGACGGCGTCAGATTGGCGAAATTAACAGTGGTTCGATTCGGACATGACAGAGACAGCTAAGACTAACTACATACAAATTGGGAAGTATATGACCCGTTTGTCTGCCAGGATGGGGTCCACGTGCGCGTCATAGTTTTGGTTGGAAGCAGCGTGATATGGCATTGAATCGTGCTCAGTTACGATCTTGTTGCAGATATTAGTTATAATCATCTTAACTTCCTTTGCTAATTTGAACATAGTTAACTGTGGGGTATGGTTGAGCTAATGAAACGATATTGTGAAAACTGAAGGGAGTCTGTATTGCCGATGTCGTTTTGCTGACGACCTAAATTATGCTGTGCTGAGGTCTATGTTGTCATTTTTCTGTTTGTTACTTTGGTTTGTTTCTCAAACTAAACTAGAACCTCTCCTTTAAAAATTCCTTGTTTTAAATTTTTATTTGTGTTATTTATTTTCTTTCGTCATTATGTGGCAGTTTCGCATCAATTATTAACATGATTTTAATGGTGTCTGTGTTATTATGATGATGATATTGCTGATGATGACGAAGAATTCTACCAGGGTATTTACCTATACAATGCTTCCTAATGTAAAGTCATTTGGAATTATTTAGAGGATGATACATGGTAAATTTCTTAAACGTAACTAAGCAAATACGCTAATTCAAATATTTTATTGAAGGGGAATCATTTGAAGAGTTATTATTTTTCACGTCAAATAAATTAGAAGCAGTCTACAATTAGAAATAATCGTGTGTAGGAAGGATACTTACTTAGGTATGGTTCTTAATTTTAAGCCAAACGGTTCGTATAGGATGAAAATATCTATTTTAAAATCTATGACAATAAGACGTCTGACTAACAGATATAAAACATGGAGTTCGAATTAAGGTGACTGTGGGATAAAATTAGTGCTAATAGTTACCATCATAAGTTAATAGAAGCAATGATAATGAATGCCAGAAGTAAATTTAATCAGTAGTCGAAGTAGGATAAATCTGATAGAGCGGAGAAGGATGGTAGGATTATTGTAATACTGGACTCTAAACTGTGTATAAAAGTAAACTCAGTTGAATTGAATTTACTATTTCTTAATCAAAATTTGTCAATCATTATTTCTTGCTATTTATTTTATCTATTGGCTTACGTCTTTTATTGAGTGTAAAACTTATTAATGAAATTCTATGTGAATTATCACATTTTTTGCAGTGTTAGTATGATCTTCTTTTCAGTAGGTACTTTCATTTTTCGCCTTCATTTATTTTAGCTTCGTCTTGTGTATGTTTATTATTATAACTAACTTTTGCTCATTTATCTTGGCATGACTTTATTACTAGTTTTAACGAACATTGGTTGCGCGGGTGGTGATAACAATTATTATAATCAAGGTTGCGGTCTTGATATAAACACCTGCCCCATTAATTACTTACATATGTCAGTATAAACTAAGAATTGTGTAGTGTAGAAAAGGCAATTCATCCAGTAGACCGGTTTCGTCCTTATTAGAGCACCAGATTCCGAAGCAGACGTGCCCAGGTTCGAGTCCTGTCCGCGGCAAATTCTGGTCAGTACATGATGAGTTCCCAATAAGGACGAAACCGGTCTACTGGATGAATTGCCTTTTCTACACTATACAATTCTTAGTTTATACTGACATATGTAAGTAATTAATGGGTTAGGTGTTTATATCAAGACCGCAACCTTGATAATAATAATTATTTCTAATTTGTCTGCATTACTTTGTTCTCTCCGTAGCCTCTGCTTTCACCTGTAATTTCGTCGATTCACGTTGTAAGAACGTCTGGCTCATGAAAAGGGAAATTAGCATAACTTTATTGTAGTTTCACTTTGATGGATGTACACATGCATTTAGTTATAATTCACCGAATTCCTTGCGGTTATAATCATACACACAAACACATACATGACGTTTATTAATTGAAACGTACATAATGCTTAAATGTTCTTGTACCTTGCGCAGTGCTGTCATATTTAAATTTTATTCCGCATTTTTATTGTTTAGGATTATTGACAGTATTCGCAGGTCGGTAAACTATTGAAACCTTTACATTTCTCGGTGCACCGATTGTATTTGACCTTGATTGATGGGTACTCACTTGCCCCTCCATTTTTGTTTGAAAATGACGGAACTAGATTTTTCAAATTTTCGGGACTTCATTTCCAGTCCCACTTTTAGGGTTGACATCATGCTCACAGGAAAAAACGTCAGTAATTCTTATTAGACTAGTCGGTTCAAGTATAAATATTCTGTTTAAACGATTTTTTTCGCTTGTCTTATTGTTTTGGTTCGGTGTGACGAGCAGACTACGAGAAAGACATAGAAATATGTGTCAAAATTTCTAAATGAAAAACTCTGATTGTTAGCGAAGTCACCTTGTTCAACATGACAAGTATCACATAGAAATATTAGTACTTTTTTAAATGATAGACCTTCGTTCGTAGTGCTGTCCTTCTTGTTGTGGATTTGATCGCTTTTATTCAAAACTTCAGATATCTCTTTGACTACTCGGTGATGAACCATGGCAATTAACAGACTTCTGTGATTATGATAACAAGAATGCTTGTCTAGTTCTGAGGTTATTGCGTTGCTACTCACCTAAGAAAAAATACGTTTGCTTACGTGTTAGCAGAATATTAATTCTTACCAAAGTGTTAGTGTTGCTTTTAGCTGTGTTATTTAAAAAAATTACTTTGTAACCTCCAATTTAAGGAGATTTACCTTCTTTCTTTTCAAAAATGCTATTTATTGTTACAATAATACTTGATAAAATGATCAATCTATTTAATTCTCCAATGAATTCGTATTCCATTTATTTCAAGGGTACTTTGCTGGTAATGATCGTTCCTATCTGCCTTCGATTCAGCCGAGTGCAAATGCATCAGGCAGACAGAGCCCATACATCGGTTCGCAGCTGTCATTATTGAATAGTTCTGGACATAATCGCACCTTCGGACTTGATGCTATTGGCAGCATGACTGCTTTAAATATTCAGGATCAACAATCAACTGTTTTAGGCCAGGCTCCACACATTAGTCAGATAACATCTTCGGCTTGTGCTTCTCGGTGTGGTTCGCCAAGCAACATGAGCAAAGGTAGTGCTTCAGGTGTACAGCAAGTAAATTCTGTCGGTAGTTCGCTAGAAAATGAAGGGAATGGTTTTATTTTACGACGGAGGCAGTCATTGGCGGCGGACAGTCATAATCTTATAGACGATCAAGTTGGAATTAACACTCTTTTTGGGCGAGCCGCAGCAGATGTTGTAGACAGGAGGGAATTTCAAACGGCAGAGTTCAAAGCACTTGATCGTTTTCGTGAGGTGCGTTTTTACGTAAATAGTTGTACTTTTGAGCCAGTTATGGTTTATTTTTATGGTATACATATATTTTAAAAATGAAAGCTTGCAGTCATTTCATTCTGCTTTTTATATGAAAACTGTTAATAAGTACGAGTGCTATAGTCATCAGATATGCGGTTTGATCCTCGATACTTAGTTTGCCGTCGTACTCTGATGATGATCCAGGAAGGTCGAAACGCGTCAGTGCGTTGCGGCTGGCGGTAGTTTTGTTATGTTGTTCAACGACTGGTTAAATACAATAGGATTGGTGTTTACTTCAAGCTCGCAAACTTGATTTAAAGAAAAGTCTTCAGATATGTTTATAAAGTTTCAACAACAGGATATATTTATGTAGTTTTTCGTAACGCGAAAAAACTTGAATATTTAGGTCTTATATAGAAGGAAAGCGAAAGATGGTAATAGATAAAGAAAAATTCAGATAGTGAATTGAAGAAAGAGAAATATATGGTGGGAGATAAAGAGATAGAAAGAGATATTGGGTTATGTAGAATCACCCACTTGATGCATAGCTTCTTAATAATTGAACAAATCTACATTTTACACACATACCAGCTGCTTTATTTTTCGTTGTTTTTCCAAATACGTGCTCATGTTTTTAAATTTGAGAAAATACTTGTGTAGTGGTCAATGATGATCAGTACATAACTGGCCGACTTCAAGTCGGTAACGATACGCCTAGGCCACACTGCCTTCTGCAATTCGCGCCCACATGTCATGAAAAATGACTGAAGTCATCTTATTTGGAGGTGTCGAGCGCACTACTTTTTTCTTTACTGCCTAATGGCCCCTCTTGCCTTGACCTCCACGGCATTAATCGATGTCGCCTTGATTTCATTCACCAACATGAAGCATGGCCCCATCAAACACCTAGTGGACCACCACAAATTGCTCCATCATCCTATAGCCGACTCTTGCCCATAGTCCGTCTTCTATATTGTAGACCCATTTACATCTATCCAACTCGGCTAGAACTATTACCTTGGTCACAATGAAAAAGAAAAGTCCCTGTAATGGCTTTGCAAATAGGATTTAGAGACTGCTATTTATAGAACATTGTTTCGTATATGGCCTCATCATATGCTTTTTCACAAATTAATTCAATAATCAGTGTATTATAAGTTTAAACCTTTAGCATGTAAGCCAAATGTTCACATATAGTAACATAATAAATTGTGTCTACGTGATTATCTCTCTCTCTTTCTCACCCAAACATTACGATGTTCTAATTGACATAATAATCGAGAAATTACTTAAATAAGAATACGCAAAATATATACGTGTAGTCCAATGTTTAAATAGCAAAACGATTACATAATATTTATTTCTTATTACGTGGTGGTATAAATAAAGAATAAATCTTTCTAGTTAGTTTCTGAGTGATCTTATCATTAAGCAGAATAATCGTTTAAATATAAACAAAAGTCAACCAAAAAAAAATTAAGTAGTGAGAGTACTTAATTGAACGGATAAACTCTACATAATACTGATTAACTAATCACTCAGTCGGCTAAGTATCGCAAATATTATATATTGATTTAGGCAGGCAGTCAACCATTTCTAGCTGCACTACTAAAACTTGTTATTGACAAAATTGCTTTTTATTGCTATAATTTAAGTCAAGGTTGCAAGCGTGATATAAACACTAAACCCATTATGTATAGCAAAGGAAATTCATCCAGTGACCGGTTGTGTCCTTATTGGAAACTCTTCAAGTACTTTCTAGAATTTGCCGCAGAAGAGACTCGAACCAAGTACATTTACTTCTCAATCTGGGACTCTATCCATTGCGCCACTCTGCCGCATACTCCACACAATTTTGAAATATATTAACTTATGTATCCATTGGGTAGCCTGTCTTTCAATTGGTGACTATGTGGTTTATCTTTGAACCGAAATTGCCAAATAGCCACCCAAATCTCTAATTACGGATAGAAACAACATTACCTGGAGAAGTGGCACTGAATTAAAGATTTATACAGTTAAGCATTCATTGATTGCACGGGTGATTATAATTATTAAAATCAAGGTTGCGAGCTGGATATAAATGCCAGTACCATTATATATATATATATATATATATATATATATATATATATAAAATCAATATAAACTAAATATAGTATGAGTTATCAAAGGTAATTCATTCAATCAACCAGTTTCGTCCTTATTGGAAACTCTTCAATTAATGAATCCTTACTATTTATTTTTAAATTTTTTGACGATTAATTCCTCCCCCCCCCCAACATTTCATAATAAAACAGTATTTCTCGCGAACTGTTTTTGAAACATAAGCTCTGGGAAATGTGTTTAGCTTTGCATCGGTATCCGTTAGACGTAGTTTAATGAATAACTGTGAATAGCACATGTTTATTAAATATTAGTTATTGTGCGTCCAGTAACAAATTAGTTCCAATTTGACCAGACGGATATACCGAAGTTGGTATGAGTGAAAGGTATAATTTCATGTACACATGCGTTTAATACATACTGACAACCCACCAGTAGGAGCCAGCACTACGCCTAATACCAAGTATATAGTTATCTGTTAAATTCGGAGAAAGTTGGACCATTAGTAACTGAGAACCCTATAGATGCCAAGTCGTTTTCAGTCCTTAATTGCCCATTTGAATCTGATAAGCTAGAGCTCTCGTTCACATCTATTAAATTCATGCTAATTTGCTTGTCTTCAAACTTAAGATTAGCTTCCATGTTGGTCGTACTTAATTTTTAATTTGATAGGCAAACGGAATATGAACTTCTTACGTAGCAAAAACACCCGATCGAATGACCTGGAAAGAAATAAGATGCGAAAAACAAAATTATTAAATTACCTGTTCCTGAAAATCCCCAATATTTACGATTCAAAAGACAAAATGATAGCAGGTGTATATTGTGAAATTCGAGTAATTATAAACGTAAATTGGAGAAAAGAAAAAAATGCAGCTTGATGAGGAATGTCAGGCCAACCAAGTAAATGAGTCGCCAGTAAGCATGAAACACGTGCACTTGAGATTATATCGTTTTTCATGTTTATTTGGCATTTATTTTAGTCCTATTTGAACTAATTTGTTACTAGCCACGCAATACACTATACATAATTGCATACATATTTGTTACTAAAGCGCTAGTTCGATCATGCTATACGTATGTCTTCAATTCGTGTGCCAAGTAGAGCATTATTCTTGCAGCCAATGCCAGATTGGCGTAAGAAACAAAATAGACGGTTTTTAGCATGACAGAATCAAATAAAGTCAGCTACAATCAAATTGGGTAGCGTAGCACCCATTCGTTTACCAGACTGGAGTCTACGTGCGCATCATGGTTTTTGTTTGAAAAAAACTGTGTGCTATGGCATCGAACCAATCCCAGCGGTGATCTTGTTGTTGATTTCTAGCAGAAAAATCTCAACTTCCCTTTCTTAGTAAAGCCGAGTTAACTTAGAATTACGCTCGTTTATCTGAAGCATACAGTGAATGCAACATGAAATCTGTATTTCCTCTTGTCTTTCCCTAGAGCGGACTTGGTCATATTGGTGTGCGTAGTGGTCTAATTTTTGTGTGTTAATTAGGCATGTATCGTCATCTGCACTTAATCCTCCCCTTCATAAATCTCCTTTAACAATTGTGTTTAAATAAGAATATCATTTTTGTCATTTTTTATCTTTTACAAATTATTTCTATTGTTAGCTTAAGTTATTTGTTTTGTATTTTATTTTTCTCACGGTTATATGGCTGCATCAGTTTAGTGCTATTGTTGTCTGTAATGCTGATGACTATTATGATAAATTAATCCGGCGCAGAAAAGAATATACACTAGTACATATTGTTGTCAGTTACACGTACTTACGCGATACGGTCTTCATTTGTCATCCTCAGAGCACGACGAAAAGTTAACAAACTGGCATCAAAAAGGAAATTTTCTATGCGCTAATTGTGTGATTACCTATCTGTTCTTAATCTCTTTCTATCTCCTTATTTTGGTTGTGCCATTTGAAGCTATTGATGCATGGCATGTATATGAAAGCACTCGAGCATGCCTGTCGTTCCGATCTCTGGGGCCACGCATTTTGTCTTGCGCATCGCCTTCAAGTTATCCACAGTCAGCAGTCACAGTTTTCCGGTCAACATGGAGCAAATGGCCAATTAACAAATCATAGTCTTGTGCAGCGTGTCGCTGATCGGTTTATCAGCCGGTCGCTGGTGCCTGCTGATCCGTTGGTTACTGCCTACCAGTTATCTGCAGGCCAATTACCAAGTGCGATTCACATGATGACTTACACTAATCTTGGTCAATTGAATCGCTCTAGCCCGCAGGTCTACCACAGCAGTTCCATAGGTTTGTTAGTTGAATGATATGCTTGTGGGACGTATTTCTTTCATGCTCATTATTTTCTATTGCAGTATTATTATTTATTTCATCATGGTCAGTTTAAAGTTGAAATATGTATTTTTTGTCATATTTAACTTCGGCTAAAGTAGCTGGTTTTTAACACAGTAAACTTAAAAAGACACTGTAGATTAAGCTAAATTGTTTAAGGCACTAGATACAATACACGTAGCGCTATACTTAAAAGCAAAAATTCATCCATAGACATGCACAAAAATCTATTTGTTTTTTAGTTATCTCTGCAACTACGAAGAAACAATGATTGCGCAGTTGGTTATAAAATTTATCGGAATCAAGTTTGCGAGATAGAAGTAAGCACCGATCCCATTTTATTTAAACAGTCGAAAAACAATGCACACTTACTGCTGCGACTCGAAACCAAACGGTGGTGCATAAAATGAACATCCAATTTGTAATTGCGTTTTTGTATATATTTTCGCATGTATTTTTGCCTTCCTACTACTGTACTTCATTGCAGTTCGTAATAGATGAACAGTTGTAGTACATAGTTTTGTTTTATCTTCGATTTCATATTGAATTTATACTGCAACTCTAGTTTGCTAACGTGCTATAAACATTGGCGGTATTTTTTGCTATGTTGTCTGGCTGGTTAGCTAAAATAGGATTGATGTTTATCTTAAGTTCGTAAACATTATTTAACGAAATGTTATTACCACCCGCGCAATCAGTGATTGTGTAGTTGTATGACTTATATAGTTTGGCGAAGCTGCAAAAATTTTATGTTCGTGATGACAGAAATTATCCAGTCGACATTTCCATTCAAGCGCAAGCTATTAGAGAATACTACGGATGAGAACAGTATGTATTATTTGGTATACCTTTACATGCATTGCAGTTTGATTCTCGCTGTTCATTTTTTGTGCTCTGGTAATAACTATAGAAGGTTGAAATGCATCAATGTGCGACTGAAGGCAGCTTTTCTATGTTGCTACTCTGGTTAAACAATCTGGGACTAATGTCTAACTCACGTTAGAGTACCTGATCCTAAAAAATTTGTTACCCACTGTGGAATAAATAATTTTGTATTCCTGAAGGTGAGTCGCAAAACCATAAAATAGCGTTCAACGTTATCATAACATCAAACAACACCTGTCAAAAGAAAACGATAGATTTTAGTCTTTCATAAAATCGAATAAGAAGATTGGCTTCGCTTGTCAATCGTGTAATATTTTCGTTGTGTAGGAGTCTAGTGATACACGTCGCAGTTAATCATTACTCATAAGAGTAATGCATGTGAGAAATACGCAAGCAGTGTCAATATAATTGAAATATATACACGTATGGTTAAAACGTTCGGTTTTAATTGATCTAAAAGAATAGTATCAAGAAATTGAATTATTTTCTTTTCTACATAACTTTGTGACTTTAAGTGGTTATCCTGATCATGAAGAATTAACTCCTTCCATGTTTGATACACATGTAGTCATGCACGCCCAAAGTTTCTTCAATTTACCAACTATCAAAATCAATAATAATAACAGCGCCAAATTAATTACCTCGTTTCGGCATCGATATCGATGAGTTGCTAAAGATATACTGCCTCATCATGATTGTCTATTAGCTATTACGTAGCAAGTAACAAATTAGTTTAAATGGGACCACAAGTATTAAATACAATCAGCATAAACGTAGGTATAATCTCATGTACACATGCGTTTCGTGCTTACTGGCGACTCATCAATGGGAGCCGGAACTACACCCTTTACCCACTATATATTTGATCAAGAAATATGGGACATTTGAAGGTATAATTTCCCATAGAAATGTTTATTCAAGCATTAATATATATATATATATATATATATATATATATATATATATATATATATAATGACAATACAATTAAACAATAATTGATTGCGCGGATGGTGGTAACAATTCTTTAAATCAAGTTTTCGAGCTTCAAGTAAACACCAATTCTCTTTAACCAGTCGTCGAACATCATATATATGCAATGTGGTTTGATCCTCGCTAGTCAGTTTGCCGTCGTACTCTGAGGATGATCATGGAAGGTCGAAACGCGTCAATGCGTTTCGGCTGGCGGTAGTTTTGTTCTGTTGTTCGACGACTGGTTAAATACAATGGGATTGGTGCTTACTTCAAGTTCGTAAACTTGATTTAAAGAATTGTTACCACAACCCGCGCAATCAATTATTGTTTAATTTGTTATTAACGAGTAAGTGTTCGTCCTCAATTAAAAAGGCGAATCAGGCTAAGCTTGATAAGTTTTCTGTTGAACTTGGAATATATGGACCAAACACATGAAACCACTTACAGTTTTTGTTTGCCTCTTCTGTATCAATAGGCAACAGTATTTAATTTTCTTGATGTCTCAGCTGAATTTGGCCCAATGACGCGGAAAATTCTATTGTAAGCAATAGCGCATTTCCAATATTTTCAATCATTATAATAATGTACCGCTGATATATTGTCATGTTCATCAAAAGGTAATGTTTTATTCTTTTTCAGATGATCTCAGTCATTCGATAAGAACTAATAATTAATTAAAAATTGTTCAATTACAAATAGGGGCAGTATTTATTCATTATGCATATCATTTATTATTTAGACTCTGTGGTAAATTTACATTTTGTTTAACAGAAACAATTGACTGGCGATCGCATCTTGCCATGATTTTGTCTTCTCCATGTCCGGAGGAAAACGACCAAAAGGTTAATTCTTTATCGAATAGTAACGTTTTCAATGCGACTATTTCGCCATCTGTCAACACTTTCCAAACTTCATTTGTTGTTGGTAAATCGAAACAGTCTATTGGACTGCGTGAAAAGGCGATTCGACGTTTGGGCGATAGTTTGTTGGCTCATCAGCGCTTGTGTGCCGCACATCTGTGCTATTTGTTAGCTTCTTCAATGTCCAGCACAATGGAGTGTTCGGAAATCGATAAAAATGGTCTCGTAGGTGCACTCATCCCGAATTCGTTGAATTCTGATGATCGGAAACCATCTTCAGACAAAAGCAAATTTGTAAGTTAATTTGATATTTTAAATTTTGTAAACTTTTCAGCAAAAAACCAAAAAGTGAGAAATGTTTCGTAACTTCGTCATGTTCACAGTTTCCATGAATATGGTTTCTTTCTTATGAGGAATTCAGCGGTTCAAGCCAATGGCAGTGTATCAGAACAACAATGACCTGCCTCCTTTTTGTTTGAATATTCTACATCAACACATATCTGCATAATCCTCAATTAAAAGAAAAAAATTGGGTGACTGTTTGTTGCACGGTTATGAGTACCTTGTTTCACTAAGCAAGATTCAGGTTTTCTACCATAACTTTTCATATTATAAATATTTAGATTCTAATATCCCATTAAATTCTAAATTCACATAAAATCATCGCATAATAGATTTAAATAATTATGAAACGAATGGAGAAATTTCTTTTAATCAAGTCCATTTAGAGTTTTAGCTGCTTGATTTTAGTACAATTGCCGTTGTTACACTAGAAGAAATGAGTCTCACATGTGTGCATATGGTTAAATGTTAATTAGTCACTTAATATAATTATACATAAGTGTACATCCATTTAAATTAATCACAGTCGGCACATGAAAATTTCTCTGTGCATGCTTCAGATTCAAATGTTAGAGTTAAATATTAATCTTAATTGAGTTATTGATTTCAACAAAATGAAAATCTAACAAAAAATTACTGGTAATGTTGTAATGAAAGATTTTATTTTATATTATAAATCTGTTGATCAGTGTTACTTATATTAAAGACACAAAGATAATGATGTAAAAAAAATAAAGGATACCATTAAACAATAATTGATTGCGCGGGTGGTGGTAACAACTCTTTAAATAAAGTTTGCGAGCTTGAAGTAAACACCAATCCCATTGTATTTAACCAGTCGTCGAGCAACATAACAAAACTACCACTAGTCGCAACGCACTGCCGCGTTTCGACCTTACATGATCATCATCAGAGTACGGCGGCAAACTGACTAGCGAGGATCAAGCCACATTGCATATATATATGGAAAGCAAAATTAGATATGCTGATGTCGCCTTGCCCGAATGCTAACTTGGCCATAATGGTGTTGTGGAGAGGTTTAGTTTGCCTCATTTCTGTGAGTTATCCTGATAAATTTACTCATAGTAGCAAGGTATTCCTTCTCTCTCTGCCTCTCTCTCTCTCTCGTAAATCTCACTAATAATTTGTCTAAATACACTTATACACTTTTTCCACTCCTTATGGTTATATGACAGTGAAACATTAGTCACTTTTGACTTTGTATGGCTGGACATGATGATGATGATGATGATGATATAGGGCTCTCCCATCTAGCAGTCTCGCATACATTGCACGTAACTGGAAATGTCGGCTGCACAATTTCTATGCAGTCACGAGCATTAACTGTTTGCAGCTTTCGCCACATATATATATAAAATCAATACAATTAAACAATAATTGATTGCGCGGGTGGTGGTATCAATTCTTTGAATCAAGTTTGCGAGCTTCAAGTAAACACCAATACCATTGTATTTAACAGATCAAAAGGTATGGTTATTGAACACTTATCGGATTTACGCAGTAAAATATATGTTTAGCTTTATTTCACAGAATTATTTGCACCCGCATTATTAAATTCTCTATTAATTTGCAGTCCCGTTGATTGATGAATCAACGGTTGTCACAGCCATGGGTTGTGTTATGATTGGGTTAATGCTCGTGACTGCATAAAAATTGTGCAGCCGAAATTTCCAGTCACGTATAATGTATGCAAGACTACTAGAGGTGAGAGCCGCATATCTAATTTTGCTTTCCATACATATGCAATGCGGTTTGATCCTCACTAGTCAGTTTGCCGTCGTACTCTGATGATCATTATGGAAGGTCGAAACGCATCAGTGCGTTGCGGCTGGCGATAGTTTTGTTATGTTGCACGATGACTGGTTAAATACAATGGGATTGGTGTTTACTTCAAGCTCGCAAACTTGATTTAATGAATAAAGGATACCAACGTAAAGTGTGGTGATGTAATAAATTTTAAAATTTATTTTTAAAGTATTTATATAATCACATTTTAGCTAAACATAATTCGCTGGAGCTGGTACTTGATCCTTATTCGTTATTCTGTTGTCGCTTCCTGTCATTAGTTAGTGCTGCTTGCCCTATGGATTCAAGCAATTTTCACGCTGTTAACACTAGAATAAGTTCAATAGATTTCTTCATTAATTTTATTTTCTGTTACGACTGCTTATCGATTTAATCGTATGACTAGCAAGATAAGTTCTATGTTAACATCTTATCCTATGTATGCGTTTGTATGTGCATGTTTTTTGCATGTACCAACATCAAAACATAAACACTTAAGCACTGAAAGGCTGAATATTCACTGCCGCCTAACCATAAGTAAGAGAAAGGAAGGCGTTAAAATATATTGACAAATTTAAAAAAAAATCTTGTTGAAGTAAAATGATTTAGGAAAGGATGGATCCATCTTAGATGGAGAGATCCACCTAGACTACTCAAATAAATGAGGCTACTTCGTTCTCTATACAATAAAATCAATTCAAAGTCAACTTCATGGTAAGGTAACATGACTAATACGGCTCCCTTGCTTTTTTAACTGTATTGCTTCGTATACAAGACCAAACCCTGCAATTAACTCTGATAAATTAAAGCCGAATTATTAGAAATAATATTAATTTACCAAAAATTTTAAATAGGATTGTCATTGATTAAGATTCGATGTCATATACGAACTGGTCCTATACTGCTTAATTTAATTATGACTAATTCAAACTGATTTCGGGTATTCAAAAATAGTTTCGCTGTATCATGCGCTAATCTAGTGTTAACAGGGAGAAAAGCGCTCCATTGGGGTACTGAATTAATGGCGCACATAAAACGTGACTTAGCCGAGAATATATCATAACGTTTACAGAATTCATCGTTTCTCATTTCTTTTTGATAAACTATTTTGGTCATGCTTCTCAAATTACAATGGTCCATTACATGAAAGCGTCTAAGATTTTCGACATTCGAGAACCAGTTCTCACTAGGTATTACACAACCGCTTTTGGAGGTGTATTGTGCTACGACATTTAAGGTAAGAAGGGATTTTCTCGTTTCTCCCTAAATAGCAATATTTGAAGAAGGATACTCTCATATTCACCTCGACTTTTATATTGCCAGATTTGTTGATGCATCTACCAATGGATGTTAGCCTGTAGACGACTTCCAAATCTTCACCTTAAAGCCGTAGAGTTAAACTGAGTGATAAATGATTCTGTCCTGGTATATCTTTTTTATAAGTTCTGAATTTCATACAGAAAAACTGGACGACGACTATTAGCCTTGCCAGATTATCAGTTTTATAATTATAGCACAATTTTGTCTGCATAGGCAATATCAACTAATCTATTACCTGAAAGAGCTCTGACGCCTTCATCCCAACACGCGGCGAAGTAAATTTTATAAATGAATATATTTTTAAAAATTTTTAAATGGCGAAAGTGGATATATTTCTGATATGTCACTGCTGGTATTAAAGTGGTGCTATAATTAATTGCAGAACCTAACGTGTTAATTAGTATTTCTGAAAACATAACAGCATAATAAAATGCACACCTAGTAATAAGAGGGAAACATAGAACGGCACATAACAATGGAAATGTTAACAGGTCTGATCTTGCACGTTATTCAGTGGAGACTAGTTTAAAAGAAAATTACTTTATTGGAAATCTGAAACTATAACCATTGAGCATATCGAGTTGGGTTTTATAAGAAGAACCAGGACGGGCATCTGAGTAATCACTGTTTTTTTAAAATATGTAGTAACTATTTAAGTTGTTGCGTCTCTTTTGAATTTGGAGGACTCACCGTTTTTGTTGTTTTTTATGGTTCTTATAGTTTGGTTTTGTAAACAAAAACGTTGTTAAATAAAAATGACGTATGAAAAGATGGATCAGGCTTAGATATAGAGAACCAACTAGGCAACACAAAGGAACGAGGCCACAGATATGTTGACAACAGCTTTCACTGCGGCTTTAACTGTATTACATCATAAAAAATATCGAATCTCGCACTTAACCCTATCAATTTGATACACGTGCAGATAATTATATGTAACTGATTATTTTTCAGTCCTAAACAAACGCACACACGCTGGTGTGGCGTACACTTATCTAGTGAATCGCCATATGTCTTTAGATCTCTAATTTCCTTTTCCTTCCTCTTCTCAATCTAACAATAACACTCTTTTAGATACTATAAATATGGTTGGTTTAGATCATAACACTGAGCCCAATACCAGGTTGCCAAATATCGAAAATGGTTCTAGTGTCGATAATTCATTAAAATTATCAGCTGTTCACTCTTGACACCACTCCGAGGCTGTTAAAACTATTTCAGCCAAGCTAAGAACACCGGCAGAAGTCCGGAATACTATAAGCAAGGGCCGAAACGGTTACCACTAGGTTAAAACATCGCGCATCTTCTGCGAAGCAGAAAAAATAATAAATAAGCTATTATGAATAATATACATCTAACTTTCTGCTCTCCTACTCATATACTCTAACCCCACCAGTCTACGGAGGAAGAGTTAAACATCAAAATGCACCCTGCGAGTTGCTAAAGCTATTTTGGATTCAATAAAAAAAGTTTTAACTCATTCAACAATTTCAAAACCATACGCTTATTTTATTATGACGTTATACTAACTTTACGATTCCAACACCAATACCACTATACCTTTATCAAAATTATGCGTAGAAGAAACTATGATTACTGGAATCTTACCTGGCGTTATTAATTTACGCCAAACTCAATCCAGAATATCAATATTTATTGAAAAATAAAATCATTTCCATGAAGCTTTCATATAAAAATTAACAGTGATATATTTTTATGTATTTATCAACTTAAAATCGCATTTATAGCTGCATTATGTCGACTTACCAGAACAAATATGGCTTCTAGGCTTACCGGCTGGTATTTCGGCACACGATATTTCTGCCTTGAACTCAATCAGTTTTTCTGGCTACCAGGAAGCATTTGACAACAAAACAAATTCAGCGATCGCTGTTAGACGACGTGATCCACGCTCAGGCCGTCGAAAGAAAACACTAATTGAGGATAACACTGCAGAAGTCAATGGTGGTGATGGCGAATCTATTAGTCTTAGCCAAACATCTAGTTCCCCACATTTTCCTTCGGCTATGTGTTCTGCCGCTCTCGGTGATGCGCACTGGTTACTGTTAGCTAGTCGAATGTTCTCGGCTGGTGTTTCACAAGGGAAAAATTTTATAGATAAAACACATGAAAAGAGGCATCAATTAATCTTAAATGAGGGTTGTGCTTCCGGCGAGGCATCTGTCCGCACATTATGTGATCCAATTGAATGTGAAACTGCTAACTCGATGGACTCTCGACGCCTTGGTCAATGGGCTTTGGAGGTGTTCAGCAACGGGACGAGTAGACAAATTCCGGTGGAAGCTGTCCAATTGACTGAGATCTATGAGTATGCTCTGCGACTTTCTGATAATCGAATTAGAATTTCTTCGTTGTTGGTGAGCTTTATTTAAAAATACCTTTATGTGTCAATTGCAATTGTTTTATTTTAACTTATTTTTCCATTAGTTCTATTTAAATTATTTCTTATTAACTGTTTATTGCGCGAAAACCTCAGAATATTATCTGTTATTTTCTCCATGGCATGAGGTTTTCTGTAGCTTTTTCTCAAATTTAGTTGTCGTTTTTGAAAATCATCACTTTCCAATATCAGGACGATGTATCTGAAGCTGAATTTCGTATACTGTGCGAAATGGCATATTTTTCATCTGGTTTTATGTTATTGAATTCCCGAAAGGTCTATTTTAACTAAAAGAGAATAACTGGAAACAGGCTTTTCGTGTTTATACGCGTTATATCTTCTGTGGCTACCTATTATCGTATTTTACTCAAAAATGATAAATAGAACTAACAATCTATATGCGTAGATTAGTGATCATTGGATCGGACACCCCATCATTTCACTTAAACAGGTTAGATAAACATTTCACTCATGACTTTTAACCTATTTATTTATGCGGCTTGTCACAACAATTTAGCTGATTTTGATCTTCTATCTGAACAGATCTTTTCGTTTCTTGACCCACACTCTGTGACTATAGAACCAAAAGGATATGCGATATTCAACATGAACAGAAGGTATATTCTCATGGGCAATTGTGTTACGCGCTTAATGGTGCTGAATCCACATGAACCGTCACTACGCACTAAACCCATCATATTTTTAATCAGGAAATGTGGGACAGTCCAAGTGATCAGTCCACATTAATCGCGAAACACATTTGTACATGGTGATTACATTGGGAACAAAGTTACAACAGAAACAGTCTTCCACCTACCATGAAATAAAAAACGGATTATGGTGCTGGTGTTTATTAGTTTTCTATAAGTATTCCTTCAAAATGGTGCTTTTATTTTAGTTTCTCCGGTAGGCTTTTGACCAATGTCGCACGCTGTAAATATAAGTAAGTTGTATTTTCAGTGCTTTCGTTAACAATCCCATCAATTAAATTCTGTAAACAATCTGTTGCAAAAGCTGCAGTTTTGACTTCGATTTTACATATTATCCACTGTCGCTTTTTAATAATTTCTCCACCTACTAATTCAAATATTTTAATTCTTTTAGCCATGTAAACTCGTCCTAGCCATACAGCTGCTGGATTCTGGTTTCGTGGATAAATCATTTCGTTATCTAGAGCAAATTGCCAATGACATTTTGTTACAAGATGCTGCTACCACGGTGACCAACTCGCCGCCTTCTGAACAGCTAATTTTACCGTCGCTCACTCTGATTGGCCATGTACTTCAATTAGCCAACAAATTAGTCCACCATCCTGAAGTGGAGAGCCTAGTCTCACATGGTCCAAAGATTGGTGGTCCTAATATGTCGATTTCAAAAAGTGCTGAAGCTAAAAATAATCTTGACAGAGGTGAAAGCCATAATTCGTGTGGATGGCATTCACGTAGGTCAAACCCGTCATTTTTTACGGATGACGCTATCCCAACATGGCTAGACGCATTACGACAGGTCTATGCACGTTTGTGCAATCAGGTGAGTAAATATATATAGGTACGATTTAGTAGTGAATTAAAAACCGGTTAAAATTTCAGCCAACATCTCCATACATATTTTTATGGCTGTTTGATATAAGTTTTGGCTTCTTAATTTCATGTTTGATATTTAGTAAATCATAATGATTTGACCAGCAAATTTTTTGAAAGTTTCGTGTAACTTCGAGCTGCGTTGCATTGTCTCAAAAACTGCTATAACGACTTGTTTGCTCAAGCTCTTGCTGTGTTTCAATTGTGTTATCATTTAGAAGTATGACAACCCATAAATAAAAATATTTATACATATTTTTATTTGATTATTTATAATCTTCTGCTTACTCAGCATGTTACACAAAAGTTCAACGTTAAAATAGAAGTTGAAACGTATTTATGCTTTGTCTGAACGAATGTTGTATTATTTTACATTTTGTTACCAAAACTAACGCTTCAAGTTTTCCAGGTAAAACAAAAATGTCTATTTCTTAACTAGGAACATTATGGTCTTTCCGTTTTCTGACAGAACTAACTTTCATACACTAAAGGAATTATTTTAAAAATAAAATAGATTGCACTGGGTCCATTAAATGAATCTTAAGTCTGGATAACACGTCTTGAGATCTATCAATAAATTCAAAATAATTGAATATATATATATATATATATATATATATATATATATATATATATATATATATATATATATCGATTATGGCTTTAGGTTACACCTTAATCGTTTGTATTTCGTTAAACTTATTATAGTAGCTTACGGGTGTCCTCGTTTGTTTCTTATTATTTTGAACGTTGATTTAAGCAATTTACAGGCTGTCTTGAAGACTTTGTGGACTACAGGCCCGTTTTCAATCTTACTACACGTAGTGCTAATTTGCAGGTATAGGAAAGTTTCAAAGTTTTGCATTCTCCTTGCATTTATTGTATAAGAACACTGCTCGACGGGTTCATAAATTCTTCTTAATTTGAATCAGGCCATCAAATAAAATATATTATATTTGTTAAAAAATTTCAGTGTCGCTTACCGACAGTAGATACTTGGCGATCATTGGCTCCAACGAAGTCGCCGGAATCATCAGACTCTGAAGCAAACTGTTCCAATGATAGCCAAAAGAGCAGTGACAGAACAAACGAGGAGGATTACAGTGGCTCTAGTGGAGAGTATAGCGAAGACCAAACTTCTTTTGCATCTGATTTAGAAGAGAGTGAATGCAGGACAGGGAGGCATAACAAAAACAGTGGTGTAAGGAGACCTCATCACGGATATGATCGTGAACAACAACGACATCTTGCACTCAAGTCGCAGGTAACTAAGTACTATTGTTTCATATTTTCCTATTGTCCAATAATGTCTAGATTAAGACGTATTGCATTACAGTTTTGTTCAACGTAGCTGGCTTTAGATATTTTTTAAAGCCGTAAACTTCATGAAGATGTTAGCTTTATGGTTAAAATCACTGATCAGTGTAAGCGGTTTTCCTAATAATGTGTTAACACATTTGCTTCAATCCCATTTATGTCTTACACTCCAAGATTTTACTTTTCTCATCCGGAGCGTAATGCCAACGAACTATTTGATACCTGATGATTAGGTTGGATTATTATAATCATGGTTGCGATCTTGATATATGCACCTGACACATTAATTACTTACATATATCAGTGTAAATTAAGAGTGGTATAGTGTAGAATAGGCAATTCATCCAGTAGACCGGTTTCGTCCTTATTGAGAACTCAAGTACTGGCTAGAATTTGCCTCGTACAGGGCTCGAACCTGGGCACGTCTGCTTCTGAATCTGGTGCTCTAACCACTGAGCCACCCTGTCGCACACTACACTCCGAAGTAGACGTGCCCATGTTAGAGCCCTGTCCGCGGTAAATTCTGGCCAGTACATGATGAGTTCCCAATAATGACGAAACTGGTCTAATGAATGAATTGTCTTTTCTGCACTATACAATTCTTAGTTTATACTGACATATGTAAGTAATTAATGGGTCAGGTGCTTATATCAAGACCGCAACCGTGATTATTATAATTGTTATCAGCGCCCGCGCAATCAATGTTCGTTTGATTAGGTTGGGTGATATGTATATATCAGAAAAAGTCAAATAAGAAACTTGAAGCTCAAATGCAAATATACACACGCAACTAATCCACAATTTTATATTAAATTCATGTGTAAATTTCTTTTGTTCGTTTACCTGTTAAGAGCAGATGTAACAATTTATTGATTCTGAAATATGCGGCTCCTTTTCATGTCGTGGTATGGAAAACGTATGGAAATCAGTCTTTTTGGATTGCGATTTTTGTCAAAAGTGTGTTAAGCTATTGTACAAAAGTTCTCAACGTTGTCAACTGTGGTTAGTTTGAAATATTATTAGACTCGCTTCTTTTACAATCGTTCGAAATATTCTATATTAAATACAGCCGGTAAATGGAGAGTTTTTGCTTATTAACCGATCACAATTTAATTAAGTCACATTCTAAGGCAAATCCATTTCCAGGTTTTTGATACATTACATGAAATTAATCTGCATTTTGGAATAAGTCAGTTGCAAAATTCTTTCTTCGCTGTTAAACAAAACATGAAATTCGTTCGCCTGTATTTCTATATATTCATCTTTGGAAGTTCTTATTCATGTAATCCAATTATGTCTCGTTTTCATCTTTAAATTTTTATAAAGTTCTACACGTTTCACTTAAGTTGAGATCTTGGAAAACTTAACTACTAATTTATCTGCGTTTTGTATTATTTTAGCAATTATATTGTCTGTTATTTTACCATTGGATCTGGTAACAACCCTGTGTCTGACGGAATTCGACTAATATCGTATCTTAGTGAAAACATGCTGAGCTGCAAATGTAGATTCAACTTTCAATGTTAATATACGCAAAAGCTAATTGTAGCATATTATAAATTCATTAAGTTTCATTTTGGCTCAGATCCTACATTATCATAAACCTTGACTCTTATAAATGAAGCGCTCCAGTCAATTTCGCTGACAGCTAGGAAGAAACTAACTCGGAAGACAAAGAGCGACGGTATCTCCTTACTACCGGGACAGCCTTCATCCCATTATAGGCGCATTGGACTTCAAACAGCTTTTCTATCATTTGGCCCCGGGGTTTTTTGGTGTCCTTTGTTCTCGATATTCGTGTATTTCGTTTCTTCTGTTTGTTTTTTGTATTTTCTTATGCCAATCACTATGTGATTATCTTTTGGCAGCTCCGCTTTCTCTTTCTATTTACTTCATTTTGAAACAACTCGTTCAGTAATTTTTAAACTCTGCTTTAAATTTAATAACTTATTTTTTACTTACATTGAGTGAACTTTTTTTGTTTAATTATATACTAGTATGGAGAGTCAATAATTCTGTAGTCGCACATATAGCTTAAGTATAACGGACGAACTCATATACGCTTTTATACCACTTCATGAGATATCTGTAATATTTGAAATTTTTGACTGCATACATCGAGAAATAATTATTAATTTGCAGGCACTTTTAACAAGTTAACTATAAATATCTTTTGTTTGCAAAATCTTTTTAGCTAGTAATAAAAGTAGTTCACATTTTTTAAAATCAAATTTGCGAGCCTGAAGTAAACACCGATCCCATTGTAATTAACCAGTCGTCGAACAACATAACAAAACTACCGCCAGCCGCAACGCACTCAAAAAATGTTGTTCGGCGAGTGGTTAAATAAAATGGGATTGCTGCTTACTTCAAGTTCGCAAACTTGATTTAAAGAATTGTTACCACCACCCGCGCAATCAATTATTGTTAAACAGTTCACAATTTATTGTACTATTCTTACTTTGAAATATTTGTAATTACAGTTATCCGGCAAGCGTAATCATCAAAACCGTGTTCACTTGCACGATGATCCCCATCGGCATCGTTATCATCATCGTCAAAATCATGCTGAACACCATAAAGATGATAGTTGTCATAGCGTCCATGCAAACGAGGCCTTACTTAAATCTGGACAAAATCGTTCAAAAAGAGATAAAGGTCATTCACGACAAGGCCGTAATCATGATCATCATCAGAAACATCATCATGCCTGCATTGCAGACTGTGTTGATTCTGATGAGCAAGAGCTAGCTAAAGGCAGTTTTATGCATCGTCGGCACGACCTTCAAAAAGAACGGGGCTCTGGTCATCAACAAAATCGTTTATCTCGCACCAATTCCAAAATTGGCGAACGACATGATAGTAAGGAAGGTCAAAGATTATCAGGCAATAGGACAGTGTTGGTAACTCATGACAATCCAGAAAGATCAGGCCATCGCATGCGAAAAAGTACATCGGATCAAATTGTTGATCCAACTGAACTTCGTATTAGCACTGAAAAGCGCGAATCCATTGCTAGAGCAATACCGATTAGACAGCCAACTACGGAATCTAGATATGAAGATGATATGACTAAACAGCAGAATAACATGGATATGGGTCATTCTAGAAGCAGTAATAATCATACACATTCCTATGACCAGCAATATGTTGGAACGGGTCGTTCTTTTATGGTTAATAATAGACAACCGTCGCATTGCATAGACAATGAAGAACAAAATAAAGCTGTAAAAACTGATGGATATGATGGAAGTGCTTCGCCAACACCTCTGAGGAGAACATGTGAGTGGATTTAACTGAAAATGATGCTTTTACCGTTCATAAACCTAATTATTAATTAATTTTATTCATTTTAAAATCTTTATTTACATTGAAGTATTTTTAATTCAAAGGTATTTTATTCATAAAACAGTTAATGTACTCACCTTTTGAAACGCTGCCCAGAAAATTTTAATGAACTTGCTTTGACCACCGGAAGCCACATGGGAAGAGTAATCGTGTGAAAAGTGGCTTCTTGTTCGGAGCTCCAGAACAAATTTATGAGTGTATATTTATCTGGACGAATCAAGCACTTATCTATTGCACGAGTATTTATAACATTTATTTAAATGAAGTTTACGGGCTTAGAATAGTTTTTTTTATCACTTTCACACAATATTGTAACCATCGTTTGCTACGCGTTTTGACGCATTTTGACATCCCTGTGTATTATCGTAGTATGAAAAATTAAATACTTGATCAAACCATAGCGCTTAATAAATTCTCTATATTTCTGAGCGGCATTCTTCACACTTAGCTTCACAACCATTGCAATTTACCTGAATTTCGGCTGAACATTTTCTGTTATCGTGATTATGACTTTTTTCAGCTTTAGTTACTCTATTATAAGTTTATCAATTAATCAGTCTTTAATTATCTGGCGTTGATAATACTTTTTTTAAACTGCAGACTTGAAAGAAAAACATTTAATGTTTTTTATTTAACCTGTCGTACAATAAGGCAAACCTTCTTTCAACCGTAGATACTATAAGCGAACAAATGCGCTTTATTTTCATGGATCAGGCGTAAAACTGTTAATATGGGGAACACGGGATGATATTTGCAACTATTTTGCGCAGTGTACCCACTTTTTGTACCAATATGCCTATCGTGATTGATTGATTAGCACTTGGGATTGTAGATGAGTAAATTACGTTTCAGTTGTACTTTTCTAGGACGACCGTCAGTCTTATGATAGCACAGCGCAATCTTAATACGGTTTAAAAGCAGTTTTGGTAATTTTGTTCAAACTGATATACTTATGTCTATTTAAAACAATACTAGTCAAAACTATTGGCGACAATCTAATAAGGTTTCGATTAGACTAAATGTAAGGCCTACAATAACTATTTACCAATGGTCACATAAATTTGCACTTGAATATACGCAACTGTTAATGATTACACGTTTTCATGATGATATTAAAGAATTTCTCAAATTTATTCGTCCGTGCACATTACAAGTCAAAAGCATTAGATTGACTCATTGGCGATCCACACACACATACATAAGACCATATATATATATATATATATATATATATATATATATATATATATATATATATATATATATATATATAAATTCAATAGTATGAGTTCACCTATATGCATGTTAATGTTGCGGTCGTTCTCCAATTACTTTTCCAGTGCATGGGATTTACAATGTATTTAATTGATCCATCCACAATAATTCTAATCTCCTTTGCAGTGATACTATAATTATTTGTAAAACCAGATTCAAAACTCAATAATCACATACTGAGTGCGATAGATTGTTGCGAGGAACAATTGAACGAATTAAATTTTAAGGTACCATGATGCAGTTAAATTAATTAACCCAATAAGGATGTAAAAAAGAAATACGCTCGTTAAGGAAGGCAACAGATGATTAGAATCTTTCACGAGAGAACCCCTCCTCTGTAAAGACATTGGCAAAATAAAAATTAAAAAATGAGAGATTAATAAGAAAATAGTTAAGTATTAGATTCTTTTTTATTCAAGCCGAGAAAAACAAGCAAAAATATTAAAACTGTACTTAAGCTTAGACAGAACTGTATAAAAACTGTTCTAGGCTAAATAGTTTTGATTATGTACATTTAAATTATATATATGGATCAGCTTTAACTAGATTATCACAATGATATTTTAATTGTGTCGAAATGGTGCTGTGTTTTCATGAGCCTGATAATGTTCAAAGAAAAGGAGGAAGAACAAACATGGTTCTTTCCCCATTGTATTTAACCAGTCATCGAACAACAGCAAAACTACCGCCAGTCGCACGCACTGACTAGTTTTGACCTTCCATGAAAGTCATCATAATTCGATGGCAAACTGACTGGCGAGGATCGATCAGCAATGCATATATATATATATATATATGGAAAGCGTCATTAGATATGCTGCTCTCACCTCTAGTAATCTCGCATACATTGTACTTGATTGGTAATGTAGGCAGCACAACTTTATGCAATCACGAAAATTAACTTATTGAAGCTCTCGCCACATATACATCGGTAATGCAATTAAACAATCATTGATTGTGCGGTAGATGGTGGCAATTCATTTAATTCACGTTTGCGAGCTTGAAGTGGTTTTGCTATGTTGTTCGATGACTGGTTAAATACAATGGGATTGGTGTTTACTTCAAGCTCGCAAACTTGATTTAAAGAATTGTTACCACCACCCGCGCAATCAATGATTGTTTAATTGTATTACCTATATATATGTGGCGAAAGCTGCAAAAAGTTAATGTTCGTGACTGCATAGAAATTGTGCAGCCGACATTTCCAGTCAAGTACAATTTATGCGAGATTACTAGAGATGAGAGCCGCATGCTTTCCATATATATGCATTGTGGATTGATCCTCGCTAGTCAGCAGTTTGCCGTCGTAATCTGATGATGATCATGGAAGGTCGAAACGCGTCAGTGCGTGCGATTGGCGGTAGTTTTGCTATGCAGTTAGATGAATGGTTAAATAAAATAGGATTGCTTTAATTTGGCCAATATGTGCCTTGTTGTGGCCTTGCACATAAGGAATGGCAACTCTACCACCTCAAGGTAAGGTTCATATCCAGCTATTTTGTAGCTCTCCTTCAATACTATATTGCAACTAAGGCCTTAGTTAATAGATAAGTAAACTCGTATGGCGTACGCCAGTTTCAGTGTAGGCAATCTATTTTTAATTGGTATGAATGTTTACTCACAACCCTTCTGCTAAGGAGAGGCATCAGTTATCTCTTAAAGTAATAGACAAATTTTCTAGCCTTGATTTGATTTTGAGAATGCATATACTGACAATTATTCTGAATTTCCAGAATCGTGACTTCAATTTGCTTCAAAGTTAAGGCAAATCTCTAAATATTAGAAAAGACATGAGCACACGAAACCTTTTGGAGTAGCAGACTGTAGTATGATATGTGTGAACAACAACAAATATGTACGGAAACTCGAACTTCAACGACAGGAGAATGTGGTTATTTGTTGTCGTCATTAACCTTCATTCTATCCTTCGCTATTTTGTAGCACCAGTGATGTCATTTTGAATCAGTAAAAGATTATTAACAATTTAGAAATGTAAATATCGCCTAGAACTAGGACTTTATGTTTTCAAATCTATTGGAATTTGGACATATGACATACTATGTTTTCGGGTTTTTTCAATATGCTGTGATTTGGCTTATTGTAAATAGAAAGCAGAATGATAATGTCAATTGAGATAGAATCGATGATCATATACAGGACGTGAAATTTACTATCAGCCCGAGAAATATGTAGCTTGTGATTTGTGCTAAATGAGCCACTAAGTGGGTGCCATAATATGGCCTCCGTTGTGTTAGGCATCATGTGATACGAGGATTGTCATAAATGGAACGTAAGAAGTCTCAAAAAATTCAACGATAGATCATTCGTTCAGTTGTGTGGTAGGAGAAGTTAGATTTACTACGATGGGTATACGATGCACTTCTTAAAATTTTATATTTTTTAACAGCTCAAATCCGTCACGAACAGACTTCAACAACACATGGCATCGCCGACGATAAGGCGAAAAATTATGCAGCTGTCAATTCAGTCACTAAACAAAGTATAATACATATGGAGAGTGACATTTCGTCTGACCAGAAACAGGTAAATATACTAAATGCATTAAATTTACTCTTTGTGTAATTTAACTTACCGTTATATATATATATATATATATATATATATATATATATATATATATATATATATATATATATATATATATATATAATAAATGAAAGCGGTTCGTCCACGAGACTAGAAAACTACGGATTTTAGAAGAAGTATAAGCTGTACGATTACCACAGAATATGTACATTCGAATTAGGCCGAACTAAAATAAACGAACAATAATTTCATCTTTCTGGCAACTCATCAGTAGGGACCGGTACAACGCTCTATAATCACTATATAGATGATGAGTTCCCAATAAGGACGAAACCGGTCTACTGGATGAATTGCCTTTTCTACACTATACAATTCTTAGTTTATACTGACATATGTAAGTAATTAATGGGTCAGGTGTTTATATCAAGACCGTAACCTTGATTATTATAATTGTTATCACCACCCGCGCAACCAATGTTCTTTTAATTATATAAATGTTCATTTCAATACCACTTCCCCATGTAATGTGGTGTCTGTTCAGTAATGACAGATTGGGCATGGTTAGTTGGAACTTTGGGTCTAAATGGATGCCATATGAGCTCCACCTAAAGGAAAAATTGACTAAACAAGTTACATTAGTTAGTATATAACTGAAAATTGTGTGTAGTGTAGTGTGCGGCAGGATGGCTCAGTGGTTAGAGCACCAGATTCCGAAGCAGACGTGCCCAGGTTCGAGTCCTGTCCACGGCAAATTCTGGCCAGTACATGATGAGTTCCCAATAATGACGAAACCGGTCTATTGGATGAATTGTCTTTTCTACACTATATAATTCTTAGTTTATACTGACATATGTAAATAATTAATGGGTCAGGTGTTTATATAAAGACCGCAACCTTGATTATAATAATAATTTCATCTTTATGGCAACTCATCAGTAGGGACCGGTACTACGCTCTATAAGCACTATATATTTGATCAAGAAATATGGGATTCTTTGACGGTACAAACTCCTATAGGAATGTGTATTCAGGCAATAATAGAGTTAGCTTCATGTCTTCGGCAATGCGACTTCAATATCAACTAGTTATATATATATATATATATATATATATATATATATATATATATATATATATATATATATCTGTGTGTATGTGTGTGTGTGTGTACTAATCAGTAATGGGTATCAGCACAGTTGATTTCACGATATGCTAAATTTACCAAAATTGTTAATGGCAACTATTTCTTAACATCTTTCACTCCAGTACATCCATACACCCTGGTCTTAACCGATATCAGTTATCACTTTTCGTGGTTATCATGAAATCATACAATGTAATATATGTCAGTACACTATCAAACAAAGAAGGAAGAGCAGTACCTTTAAACAACTCATAGGTATACCACAAAGGTAACGATAAATATATATATTAGAATGTCCAATGTTTTCGAATATTACACAGTATGTTTCTATTATAAAGAGGAAACACATTTAGTAACAAAGTGGATAATGACCGGTTTATTTCAAGAATACTCGTCAACGCTTTACAATCTTTCATTTATATACATCCTGGATGTGCATTTGATTGCGCGGGAGACAACTAGTCTGATTTTCAGCTTGACCTATATTTCTTGATTATTGCGGGTTGATTTGTGAATGCATGTTCATGTGTATGTGTTCATGTGTGCGTGTAGGAGACATTCTCATTTTACTTCAGAGTGATGTTTGAGATATGGCTATTACATGTACGAACATTTTTCTCTCGTGTTTTCGTTCGTATCGCTTTGTTCCTGGGTTTCATTTTATCCCCTAGAAACAGCACAGGCTGTACAGATTACATTTTTTATTGTTTATATTAAACAAACATTGGTTGTGCGGGTGTTGATAAAAATTACTTTAATCAAGGTTGGTATCTTGATATAAACACCTGACCCATTATGTAAATATATTTGTCAGTATAAACTAAGTAATGTATAGTGGAGAAAAGGAAATTCATCCATTAGACCGGGTTCGTCCTTATAGGGAACTCGTCATGTACTGTCCAGAATTTTCCGCGGTCAAGGGTTGAACTTCTGAATCTGGTGCTCTAACCATTGAGACATCCTACCGCTAATATTTTTGTGCAATTTTCGTCATTGTTTACAAGAGATTGTAAATTGTTGTTGAATATTTGATCTAAATAAACCAGCCATTTGTTTTCTTTTCCTAATAAAGATATACTGTGTATTTTTGGACAATGGGCATTATAATAAACATAAAACTCACAAATGGCATACAAACAATTATCCAAATCGGTTTGAGCGTCACAACGAAACACTTTAATTAAGGTAAATATGTAAATTTCCACTGTTCTCTGATATATTAAATAAATGTAATTCAATAGCGAAGACCTAGATTTCCCGCGCGGTGCGATCCATGGGAGCCAATGATAATAAGGCATAATTAACAATTCCTCTCCACCGAACCCTGTTTGCATCTAGACGCATATTTTCACCCATTCATTTACCTCTTGGTTATTAGAGTACGCTGTGTTCAAGTGACTGATATCGCAAACAATTTTATCTGGCAAGAGATATCTGACCTACCCATATTGCGGTTCCAGCCAGCCACCGAATTTGCTTTTGTTGATTGGTGAGCAGCATTTTAAATTGTCTTCTTAGTCAGTATCACATGCAGTGCAATCGACGTTCCATAAAATGCTCGCTGATGATGGAATGTCAAAGACCAGCCGTAGAAAATTGTTCGGTTCATAGATTTTACTCATGACACAACATCTTCGAAATGCATGCTCAGATTTTACTTACTAACAGTGGTCATTTTTCGAATGGAGCTACGGAGCATGCAATTTATGAAGTTTAGCATGTAAACAGTTCAAAATCTAAATCCGCCACGTGTTGTAAACGTCTTAGCTAGTGATTAAAGAACCCATCGATCCTGTTGCTAGATCGTTTTTGAAACATCTATTTTCGGCCAGTTGGTAAAGCCTTGCAGTTTCATGGTCGTTTGAACCGTTAGTCTCCGTAGGAGTTTTTATGGCTCGGAGAACTAAAGTGTCATGAAACATGATACGTTAAAAATCGATGTATGTTAAAACTAGAATGTGGGACCTTAAGAGTATTTCAGAACTGTGTGCAACTTCACTATATGTGCGCTATTAGCTGTTATTACTTTACTGCGGCTGACTCCTTTTCGAGGATAAGCCGGCTCCTGGAGTTTCTTGGGAATTTGGTACAAGTGGTGTTATTGTCCTTAGCTGAAGC
This sequence comes from Eudiplozoon nipponicum, assembly GCA_029291075.1. Lineage (NCBI taxonomy): Eukaryota > Metazoa > Platyhelminthes > Monogenea > Mazocraeidea > Diplozoidae > Eudiplozoon > Eudiplozoon nipponicum. The sequence goes on from JAQBSW010000590.1 coordinate 117,592, forward strand.
TTGTTTAACTGAATGAATCGCCTTAAAAGCCGATTGCGATACACGCGAAATGTGATAACTGATATCGATGAAAGCCAGAGTGTATGGTTTAACTGGAGTAACAGGTGTTCGGAAATTGTTGTAATTCTCAATTTGGGTGAACCTTAGCATAAATTTATATCCATCAGGTTGGTATTATGTACCGACTCGGAAACCATAGTGTTAGTATCCGGTACTCATCGATTTCAAAAAGGTATCAGTTACTAACACAATAGCCATAGTGTTAGTATCCTTTACAGACTCGGTATATATATTATATAGTGTGAGTTAGCATTGAAGTCGCATTGTCGTTGACTTTAGATTATGTTAGCTTCACTATTACAGGTTTACACATTCGTCTAGGAGATTGTACCGTCCTATTATTCCACATTCTTCTACCAAATATATAGTGGTTAAAGGGCGTAATACCGGCTCCTACTGATGAGTCGCCAGTAAGCACGAAACGAATGTGCATGAGATTATACTTTCCGTTCATGCTGCCTTTGGTTTATCCTTCTGGTCACAACTGAACTAATTTGTTACTAGGTTCGCAAAACCTAATACATACTTGCATATATATTAGTTATTCGCAACAAACAGTATTTAACTGTAATATATTGAATTGAATGATGTCATGCTTACCGCGAAATGTGATAACTGATATCGATGAAAGCCAGAGTGTATGGTTTAACTGGAGTAACAGGTGTTCGGAAATTGTTGTAATTCTCAATTTGGGTGAACCTTAGCATAAATTTATATCCATCAGGTTGGTATCATGTACCGACTCGGAAACCATAGTGTTAGTATCCGGTACTCATCGATTTCAAAAAGGTATCAGTTACTAACACAATAGCCATAGTGTTAGTATCCTTTACAGACTCGGTATATATATTATATAGTGTGAGTTAGCATTGAAGTCGCATTGTCTTTGACTTCAGATTATGTTAGCTTCACTATTACAGGTTTACACATTCGTCTAGGAGATTGTACCGTCCTATTATTCCACATTCTTCTACCAAATATATAGTGGTTAAAGGGCGTAATACCGGCTCCTACTGATGGGTCGCCAGTAAGCACGAAACGAATGTGCATGAGATTATACTTTCCGTTCATGCTGCCTTTGGTTTATCCTTCTGGTCACAACTGAACTAATTTGTTACTAGGTTCGCAAAACCTAATACATACTTGCATGAACTTATTCGTTGTAGATTTATGCTCAAATTTTCGGATAAGCTAAACAAAATACACTTCAAAAGAATGTACACAAATACGAACAGTCGTCTTTTGAAGAAAAATATTATTCTTTTCTAAAATCTATACTAACTGATCTTTCGGCATAATACTGAAACGCTTAGCGTGGATAGCGTACGAATTCGTATCCTCAAACTAGATCCACGTATGTATGTATATGTCTTTTTGTTGGTATATGTATTTTGTATGTATGTATGCATGTGTTGTGCGTGTCGTTAACAAAATATATCAGGATTCATGAAAAATGCGTGTGACCAACGCCGTGTTGTTCATGTTTAATGAAAGGCTATCGAACATGCTTTCCTATTTGGTTGCTTTTGCTATATAAACAACGTTGTTCAGGAACTGGCATTCGTCATCATTACAGACACAAAGACAACGGTCTTTTATAATTGAGTCTACATTGTTGTTATCACGAGGCTTTTCTGGCATCATTATGAATGATTTTTAGCTTATTTTCTGTAATTTAGACATAATAGAAAAATTATATTATATACTTTTTCTTGATAAAATTGTTTTTTAAGTATTATTTCTCTTGTAGATTAACTGATAAGATGAAGTGAAAGTTTATTATTCATGTCTGAAAATAAACGTTTTACACCAACACCAATAGCTAAAGAGGACATGTCTTTCAAAATGTTTTGCAGGCTTTTATGCTAATTATAATACAAAGGCCTAGTCTTATCGCTTCGTATTTTTGTCATTAGATGAGAGATTATCTACATTAGTTGCGAGCGCGAATCCTGTCAAGTCCCGAGTTCAGGACATAGATATAGTACAGTAAATCAATTGCATTCAGCTCGGGTGCAATAGCAAGGTTCTATTAATAAACTAGGCTTGTAACAAATATTCAATATATGTTAAATTTATATACAAATTATTTCTAAGGAACTCCGTATATAACAAAATGGAAATTTGTCGTCTTCGACAATTAAAGGCTATTTGGTCGTATAATAAGGTTAGTACGGATCGAGGTAACATTTTTATGTCTTGTCCAGATTTTGTTTTACACGAATCAAATATGATGTAAGAATTTGTTCTAGCCAAAATGGTGAGTAACACGGTTGCATTTAGAGAGCCATATTGGTCTATGCTTTTCTGGGTCCCGCTTTGTGTAAAGCATCTATTTAATTATGTAAATCACTGTTATTTTCGTGCTTGATGTAATACGAAGTCACGATTTTGCGATCTTGACTATCTGCGCCATCAAAAGGTTATACAAATATTTCAAATATTGATTACGGTTCTCTGTTTTCGATCTGCTCTCATTTCGTAGCCATAAATACAGAGGCCTGTTTCGGTTCTCGATGTATTGATGCTAAAGCCCTTTATGGTAAAAATCATGATTGAAAAAATTTAATTTCTATAATCTGAAAGCATAGCCCGAGCTAGGCGAGTTTTCTAATGCCTGTGTTTGGCTTAACGAGCATCATTTTTTGGCCATTTGCTGTATTTCTTTCAGTTATATTTGGTTGGATATTTAGCTCGTCATAAATAATTTTTCAATGTTTAATTTATATTTAACAAGCACTTCAGCGCGCAACCTTTTTTGCATGTGGAGCCTTGTACAAAAATAACTGGCAATCTCCCAATGCAAACAGCTTTCAGTGAAATCAATTCTGTAAACGTGGATAATGATTTGCAGCTTCAAAGAAATTTGTCACTAGATCGTCAGCTAATTAATCAGTCTTCTCCACTGGATTACGCTACGCAATTTAAGGCAAATGAAAACGCTAATATTAGCAAGCAACGAGACTATCAAAGTCTGGCAAGCTACACACATCAGCCTGATAGCTCACGAACACCTGATTATATAGGAGGGTCAACCAATGCTCAGGTAATTATTTTTAATGGAAGCTAACTTATTGCACCGCCAACTTTGTTTTAGGCAGATCTTGTAGATGCTTGGTGTGCCTGTTTCATTTGTAATTCAAGCTAAAGTCTTTAATTCGAGGTTAATCCAAGAATTTATCGATAGCTTCTATTGATCCGTAGACAGATATTTCCGGTCTAACGAACGTTGGACAAAGGTTATGCAAACCGGCAATGATGGCATTCACCTAATTGGTTCTAATGGAATATAACCTTCATTCTGCTTCCTGTGAAGGCTCGAGTTCAATTTACTACGCATTAACACTTAGTATTAAACGGGTAGAAGTGGAATGAGAGCAAGTGCGCCAGACGCGAATAGTATGTTTCGGCAGTTGAAGTAACTTTTTCCAAAGTATCAGATGTTGCTCTTCAGCCTTCGTTAGCGGATCATCTAATAGAATGAAAACTGATTAAAAATGTCTCCATTAGAATACAGCGAACTAGTGTCACTTTTACATTGAACAAATAATCATTAATAATACAACATTTGTGCGGCTGTTCGGCTCAGTGGTTAGAGAAATAGACTCATAGACAGATGTCACAGATTCGAGCCTTGTCAGCGAATAATTCTCGACAGTACGTGAAGAGTTCCAAATAGGGAAGTAACCGGTCTACTGGATGAATTGCCTTTTCGACATTATACGATGCTTAATTTATACTGAGTAGGGTATGATTATAATGCGACTGGTGCTTGCATCAAGATTGCAACCTTGAGTTAAATAAGTAATGTCCAGTCAAGTTCAATGTATGCGAGATTGCTAGAGGTGAGAGCCGCCTATCTAAATTTGATTTCCATATATATTCAATGCGGTTTGATCCTCGATAGTCAGTTTGCCGTCGTACTCTGATGATGATCATGGAAGGTCGAAACGCGTCAGTGCGTTGCGGCTGGCGGTAGTTTTATTATGTTGTTCGACGACTGGTTAAATACAGTGGGATTGGTGTTTACTTCAAGCTCGCAAACTTGATTTAAAGAAAAGTAATTTCCTTATTATTTCCACTGCTTCACTTCATAGCACGAACTTGCCTCGCAATGCACTCTGCGAAGACGGCTAATTGAAGGTGGTTGAAAGACATCTGTTTAATATATGACACAATATGGTGCCGTGTTTAGAAAAAACACATTTTAAAGACGAAACAATCCTGTAATACCCAACTGGATTGTGACTGATTTTATCCGTATTTGCCATGCTACAATCGGCATATATCGTACGTTTTGCCAATCTAGCGTTGGCTGAGCTATATTATCCTTTTACTTGTCACGTAGTTTGTAGGCATACAGATGGCACATTTAATAGAGTCATATTCAATATTTTAATGAAAAGAAAATGGCCAATTATGTCGGTATAACTTATTCTTGGCTGATTCAGATTTGGTCTGTAACAATGAAAACTTCCAACCTGACCAATGTGAGATACTAGTTAGTCCGACAATAGTAGCATGAACCTTTCCGGGTCTAATTAGTTTAAGCCATCATTCTTCCTCGTGTGAAGCCTCGATTTCAGGTTAACTACGCAGTGCCATTTAGTATTAAATTAGTAGTGACGGAATAGAAGTAAGCATGCCAACCACGGAGGCCAAGTTTCGACTGCTAATGGAAACTGACCACTGGTACCCATACTGCTCGTACTCACCAGCATTTGTTGATGGACTATCTAAAAAATGATAACTCTAAACACAATCCGTCCCCACTAGGAATGGACCACTTACTGTTCTTTTACGGCCTATTTAACCATGAACGGTTTGAACTATAATGAATCCATACTGAATCGGCCGTCGCGCAGAATAAAATATGGTCACTTTATTTGCTGCTTCGTGCAGTATTTATAAGCGTAATCAAGCTACTGCAGACAGCTTGATTTCGAATTCTTCCTCTTTAACTTCTCTTTCTCTTCTTAATCTAGCAACGCTTTTATAGATGGTATAAATATTGTGTATGTTGATCACACTATTGAGCTCAATGTCGGGTTGACAATTATCAAAATTAGTCCAAGCAAACTACCATTTATTAATTATTATAATCAAGGTTGTGATCTTGATATAAACACCTGACACATTAATTGCTTACATATGTCAGTATAAACTAAGAATTGTATAGTGTAGAAAAGGCAATTCATCCAGTAGACCGGTTTCGTCCTTATTGGGAACTCATCAAGTACTGGCCAGAATTTGCCGCGGACAGGATTCGAACCTGGGCACGTCTGCTTCGGAATCTGGTGCTCTAACCACTGAGCCACCCTGCCGCACACTACACTACACACAATTTTCAGTTATGTACTAACTAATGTAACTTGGTTAGTCTATTTTTCCTTTAGGTGCAGCTCATATGGCATCCATTTAGACTCAAATTCCAACTAACCATCCCAAATCTGTTATTACTGAACAGACACCACACTACATGGAGAAGTGGTATTGAAGTGAACATTTATATAATTGAACGAACATTGGTTGCACGGGCGGTGATAGCAATTATTATAGTCAAGGTTGTGATCTGCATATGTACTCATAGATTGAAATATAGATGGCAAAAATGGTTTTTACTCCGATCTATGTTGTTTACTAAGTAGAGTAAGAAGTTCAGATTTAATCTTAGTTGTGGGTACCATGAATGCTCAAGTTGAGCGCTTAAGCGACGCAGAATTTCATCCAGATGGCAGCTAAACTTCAAACTCAATGCGCAACGGTAACGGTGAATGACTTTTTGATAGCTGCGCGGAGTATTGATTATATTTAAGGTGCACAAACTTTTGATGTAGTTTAAGGCTTTGCGCCACATGGTGTCCTCCAGTCCCCGGACAACGGTACCAATTAGTTATAGATGGCGTAGTTGCATCCAGGATTTTCATTCGTTTTGGAACACTTATGTCAACGCGGACCATGAACTTATCAGCTGTAGATTTTCTCATAAGTCTTCCGAAAAAATAAATAAGAATAAACCTCAACCGTTTTTGCAATAAAATTAAGAAGGTATTCTAAAGTCAAAGTTAACTGGTCTTGATGGCGAAATTTAGAATTTACTTTGCACAGAGCAGGTACAATTGTATGTAGCATTGTGGGCTCCCCTAGAAATAATCATTGAGTCTCCGCAAAATCCCTGGCGATGCTCGAAACTAGGCGTCAAATTTAAGCTAGCTCGGTTAAAACTAATACACAGAATTGTACGAAGACAATTTAAGTATAAACGTTAATCTCGACCAGAAACGTCGAAGAGTTGGAAGAAGCGTTCGCATAATGTAATAACCGCTGTTTGTTCCAGCTTATATGCGCAACAGGTCAGAGAATATTAAAATTTCATGGAACTACAAATGATAGTTACAATAAACTAATAACCGATAAAATCGGTCGTCTTAGTAGGTGAACTTAACACTTCATAAATCAATTTTCACAGGCATCTGCGTCAGTCCCGATCTAGAATAGTATGCTTGTATCAACAGTGTGAAATGTCAATCTAGAACACTCAACAGAGTTGGAGATGCAGAACACAATTCTATCAGTTAAACGTCGCAAAACTGCAGACAACGATGATTTTCCTCTTAGCTCATATAAGAATGGTGGCGATATAATCGTGGGAGAATTGACTAACTTTTTTTGCAATTAGTGGACCAACATTCCTATCGTCAATAAATTCAATCGTAATTCTTGTTATAATAATCGTCGTATAAGCGTCACTCCAGTCGTATTTAGATTATTTGCTTCGATTATCTAACGCCGTCTTAGTGCTTTGCGTGGATCATACACTAGAGAAGAAAAGGCGGCTTTCAGCCAAGACGAGGTTTTAAAGATAATGTTTTAATCTTAAGTTAATTTCTTTAACAGCTAAATTTGTTCAGCCGTTCCACAATAGCCACCTTTATAGATTTTAGGGTGAATTTGATTCGATGGATCGCAATTTTCTATTCGATATTCTGTCTAAATTTGGTGTTCCCACAAAATATTTAAATATTATACGCACTCTTTACACAAAAACTTCTAGTTGCGTCAATTAACGCACAACTTTTCTATCAGCTGTGGTGTTCGTAAATGCTGTCCAGTTTTCCCCATTTGGTTTATTTTTTTAATAGATGCTATTTTGAATAACATTCTTTCAGGCGTTCAGGATGCAGGTGTTTAAATTCTCTCGGCGATAGATTAGTCGATTTTGACTATGCAGACGACATCATACTATTATTCGACATTTGATATTCTGCTCAAGGCACCTTGAATGGATTAGCTTACGTTGTTCCGTCTTTCGGTGTGAAATTCACATCCTATAAATTTAAAATACTTTTGAAGAATCATTCTCCACTCACTTCCACTCTGCGACTGCAGAGTAAAGATCTTAACATAGTTGACGGGTTTACATACCTTGGCAGCTTTATCAATAACAGGCAATATGTCTGACGAGGTGAGTATAAGACTAGCAAAAGTAGCTTTCTCAAACCTTCGTCATTTATAGATAAACGCGCTTATTTCACAGTGACTTACGGTCGGGTTGGCATTTCATCTGTATGCACAAATTTTTTATACGCTAGCGAAACTTGGTACCTTAGATTTTATGATTTTAGATGCTTACAGACATTCGAAAACTTTTGTTACCTGTAGACGTATGTTTGGATCGGCCAACAAGTGCTCCTCGTTAGAAAAGTAAATATTACGCACTCAATTACGTTGGCGCGATCACATTTTGCGTATGCTCCCAATTAAATTGCTCAATAGAACACTGGTCTCACCCAGCCCGGATTCGCTTAAGAAACAAGGTTGGTAGATTTATGCATTGCAGAAACAGTTATAGTAAACTACATTCAACTTAGGTAGTATAGAACCCACTCGTCTGCCAGGATGGGGTTCGTCTGTGAATCATAGTTCTTGGTTTGAAACCCTGCGCGATATGTTATCGAGCCGAGCTCAGTGGCAATTTTGTTGCAAATTTATAGTATTATTATCTTCATATATTTCTTTTCATAGGTTGACAGAGTTGGCAACGAGGTTTTCTTGTGTTTATGACGTGGAACAGTGAAAACCGTATGGAAATTGTATTGCTGATTTTGCCTTGACTTAATGCTGAATTGGACATAATGGTGTTATGTATTGGTTTAGGTTGACTCATTTCTGTATTTTATCTAGATAACGCCATGTCTATTCCCAATGAAAATTTATAATTCGGAGTCTTTCATTCTTCCCTAAGATGGCCTGCTAAACAAAGCTGAAGAGTACGACCTGCCCGTTGGTTTACTTTTAGTCTTCCCTCTTTTAGATAGTCTGCTGACCAAGGATAAAGAGCATCATCTATTCAAAGTAACTGGTATTTTAAATGGCACCAGCATATGCCTTCGCCCTTTGAATTGTTATTGCAAGCTAGGAGCTGGATGTTGTTTTTCAGAGGCTATTGGAGACACTAGCCATACATCTATTTACAATGTCAGGAAAGAAACCCTGGCACCACCTTACAACTATGACAGCCGGTGCAGAACAGGTTTGTATATGGGATGTTATTTGCAATTTATAATTTTTTATCTATCTAAAACAAATATGCTTCTGATGCTGTCGTTAGCCGTAATAACATTTAAATAATCTCTTACTATTTATCTATTAATCGACCGTGCCAAGCAGATGTAGCAACTGTAAAATTTTAGCGTGATTCGATTTTATTATAGGGTTTCATGCCTTTTTCTGGTTTTTTATAATCTGATATTGCTTAAGGCAGAATGTGATTTTATTGGAGATTTCTACCATATAAGTCATTTCTATATTTACTTCTAATTTTTAATCAGCTGTCGAGCCTAGCAGAAAATCGGCTTCAGATTGGCTCTCCTCAACAGATGCATTTAAAGCAGGAAAACTTATCAGCCACGCAATTTCAACCAGGTGTTCAGCCCGACTCAGCTGTCTCCTCTCAGGCTAATTGCCAGCCAGCTTTGACAGCTACCTCTGTTGCTTCAAATTTTTCTACTCAGCCTGCAACCCAGTTCTTTAATCCAAATTATTTGTCCAGTGAAATGAAAGCTGATGCATCTGATTCAGTTCCTATTAGTGAATCTGGTGGTCAGAACGAGGCATTTGATTATTTTTCACAATTGCCATCTGAATATTATCAGTTTGTACGTAACATCAAAGACTATTTTTAATTTTTTTTGTTACCTCTCTCTTCGCACACAGACAGTCAGACACACATACACATAAAAAATATGTGAAACGGCTATATTTAGGGCCATTATTATTCTTTTGTTTAAATAAAACTATTTTCAGTTTATTGATGTTCGTATTTTTTGATTAAGAACAGTCATCATTTTCGCGTACATTGTCACGATATGCAAGTATGTATTAGGTTTTGCGAACCTAGTAACAAATTAGTTCAGTTGTGACCAGAAGGATAAACCAAAGGCAGCATGAACGGAAAGTATAATCTCATGCACATCCTTCTGGTCACAACTGAACTAATTTGCTACTAGGTTCGCAAAACCTAATACATACTTGCATATATATATATTAGTTCTTCGCAACAAACAGTATTTAATTGTCACGATATCTCGGCATTATATTGAGATGATGATTCTTCCTCATTCTTAATAGTTATCTGTTCATCGATTTGTATATACATATTAGCTCAGACATCTTTTGTTAATTGTGTTTGTCTAATTGGCTACATGTGTCACATCATCGAATTTATTACAAGTCAGTAAATAATTATAACAAGGTTAATGCTACATTTAATATTAAATCAGTTGTTACTCATTTTGCTTTATATATGCGAGCTAGTTATTTTTTACCTTTCTAATTCCGGTTGGTTGTTAATTTTGGCAACATATATTTAATCTGTATTGGTTTCTGGTTTTATCATTAGATACTCGAATTTCTTTTGTGCTATCTCTCATAGCTAGTTGATAGGTTTGATAAATCTTTTCATGAAATTAGAGTTAAATTGGCCCAATTTTTTGTCAATATATTTTTCCTTCGTTTAGAGTGAACACTCGGATTTTTACTCCTGATATCTTCTTGTGTCAGTGCTATTGTTTCTAAAATACTTTGAACGTGTGATAGATACACCACATAAAAAATAACTGAAGGATTATCTTCGATCGAACGCTTATTGTTTTTATTCTGCCGTTGTTGCTGCTGATCTGGTTGTTGGTCGCTTCCTCTATTGTGAGATAGTCAATTCGTCCTTATTGTCAGGAAAATTTAAGCCAAAGAGTTGTGATCAGTTAAGAATCAATACGATTGTTTAAGGATATTATTTTTCAAACACAACACGAAAGTCTGAAAGGTACAAAGTAATACCAAGATTGTGCACCAAAAGTAGCGTGTTACCAACAAAGAAACATCTTTTTCATGAGGGTTTTTTACTTCGCCTACTGTATATAAATATTGTTTTATCCTTTCATAGGGGACTGACAACCAAGTGGACAACAGAAATCAGGGAAATGCCAATTTACTTATGGAAAACAATTACGCAAGTGCCGTTGAACCTGCTTCCCGTGATAAACAGCAGCAGTATGAGAATGCGAGAATTTATACAAACAAAACATCATCGGAACTAAAGGTATACCTAAATTAGGCATAGTAAAGGGTTTTTTTAATTTTAATCAGAACGTTTTAAATATTCGGACTGTTTGAGTAGTTATTTTTCAATTAGCAATGTTTTTAATTTATTCCTAATATAAACAATGTGATCGACTAAAGCATACTTGCCATCCACAAAGTTTGACCAACAGCATTGCAGCTCCTGCCAAAAATCAGCAATTAGTGAGTGTGTACTATATACAGGCCATATTTCTATTTATAGCATCTTTTTGATTCTAGAGGGCAAAATCGAGAATATACTTTTGATTTTTAAAGCTACTGTAGTTAATAAGTGCCAAAAATAATACCAGCAGAGGTTGAGCTAGATTGGAATATAACCGGTACCAGCATTGCTTCAACTGTAGCCTATGTCTTGGAAAAAAGTATCACACATGATGCATACGAGCACGTTCCAATTGAAAGCAACGAAATAGTAGCATAACATAAACGGAGATTTTGATCTACCGCACGCTTGGAATCAGGGAGCTTATTTCTTTAAAGAATGATTAACCAGGCCTTTCCGATGAATCCTGTTTGCCCCATGTGCCCCAACGGATTTTTGCCCATTCATTGGTCTCTTGGTCATTGAGGGTGCGTTACGCTGTTTTCGAGTGACCGCTATCGCGAATAGTATTATCTGGCCAAAGATGGTTGCCTACGCCTCATGCAGATTCCACCATCTCCTGGAGTTGCTATGATGGCCTGGCGATTAGGATGTTTAATCTCAGACATAGTCTCAGCCAGCGCAATCGACGTTTGATGACAATGGTGATGAAATATTGAATTACGATTGTTTAGAAATGGCCGATTTGTAAGCCATACTTTTGATTAATGCCTCCAGGTGTTAAGCTGGAAATGACCTAAACCAAATCGAGTGAACACAGATTGACATCACTTTTCAGACATAATCAGCTAAAGTGTATCTTCCAAGTCTGCAAGATAATCGATATACTAGATTTGAAGTCCTTAGACTTTGTGCGTAGTAACATAAACGGGGGTCCTTAATTATATGCACATTTTTGTAAAGGAAGCAGTTGTAATGCTAGTAAATTACAAATCTTGGCAGAATACAATCCTTCTTGTGTCACAATTGATCATAGGTAAATGAAATCCTTGACGGTTGGCAACAATGCGTCGTTTATCACGATCATTGGCTTCGGATTAATGTTAGCCATATTGACCGTTTTCGATGCTTCTAGCTCTAAACCGAAACTGATTTAAAGCACAGCTAGTGGCCCTCTCATACCTGTCTTTTCTTTCATAAAAACAAAATCGTCAGCGTGTTAGAGGTCAACAAGCCGGCCACCACCACATAGCTCCACCCCGGAAATTATTGGGGGTGGCCTTAGCAAAAAAGTTATCGAAAAATATTTAAACAGGGTGGGATTAATGACACATTCTTGTAGAATGTTGGAGCCCATAGCAAAATTCTTTGAGAGACCTTTGTTATTGCGATTTCAGGCTGATGAGTCATTATAAGTGGCTTCGATTAATCGAAAAAAAATCATGGATTGGCAGCAAACTCCTTGCGAAACTTACGAAACATGATGCAATCCTACAGATATTTTAAAGGGTTTTTCTGGTTATATATATATATATATATATATATATATATATATATATATATATATATATATATATATTCATTGTACCCTTCTTATGTGCAAAAACAAAAAGAAATTTTATCAGATATAAGAAAATTTTCTTTCTCATGGTCTTCTCAAATATCTACTCATGAACATATCTTTATATATAAATTGGAAAGCAAAACAAGATAGAAATATGTGAACAAAGCGAGTGTGAAAAATAGAAACCAATCAAATTGCGTGCGTCACATCCAGTTCAAGCTCAATGCTTGTACGTGCTTCTTCTGCTTACATAAATCCGGCTGCAATTTGTTTATCCATAAGGCTTCGTATGTGGCTAGCTCCCCTTTGTTTTTGCATTTAGTAATTACTTTGAATGCTACGTCTGGAGAACATACGTGCGTTGTTTCGATGATATGTTGCGCAATAAGCAGACGTGTATTCATTATTTGATTTAAAACAGGCGTTCAAGTTGCAATGTTCTCTCATTCGAGTAATTAACCGTCTGGTCGATCGGCCCACGTAAGTTGATCGACAACTTGCGCATGTATATTTGTAAATAATATTTGATATCGACATTAACGGCTGTTTCTCTTTGATTGCTGGTAAAGGCAAGTGTGTTACCCTAAATAACACTCGTAGTTTGGCTGCATTAAATGTGCGTGTCAATGCTGCTTCAACTTTCTTTTGTGCCATTCGGGAAAGTGCATCCCCCTTAAATGGGATGTTTAGGTAGACGGTTTTCTTTTTCTGGCCCATAGTACGTCTGTTTCTGGTTAACTCCCCTTTTTAATAATTGATTCAATTAATTGTCTGGGATAGCCATTAGACATTAAATCGTTAATTGCTTTATTATATTCATTTTCTTTAGAATCTTGACTAACCAACCTGTCAATTCTTGAAAAGCAACCACGAACTGTTGATAATTTATATTGAAATGGCACAAAACTGCTGTAATGCAAATACTGTGCAGATCATGTTGGTTTATAGTAAATTGTTCTGTTTAATTTACCATTAGTTTCTTTCTTTAATAGTACATCTAGGAAAGGCAGACAGTCATCTTTCTCGTGCTCTGACGTGAAACCGATATTCTTATGTGCTTTGTTGAAACTTTGAAGCAATGTTCGTGATTGCGACCTGTTTTTAAGTACAAGAAATATATCATCCACGTACCGTATATATTGAGCACATTTACTTATGTCACTCTTTAATGATGTATTTTTTTAGGTGCCCTAGAAAAAACTCTCAGCCAACACTGGAGATAAAGGGCTTCCCATTGCGACACCATCAGTCTGTTTGTAGATGTTTCCATTAAAACGATATCGTACGTCTTTCGTGCATAATGCAAGATAAGCTTGCGTAGAGTTTGACCTGGCACCGGCGATGGTAATATATCGTGTTCTACCGCTTTGACTATAATGTCAATGGTTTCATCAATTGGAACATTTGTAAACAGAGACGTAACATCAAAAGATACCATAATCTTGTTTTTAACATTTATATCTTGAATTTTGTTTACAAACTCAAACGAATCGGCAACCGAATGATTACCTAGTAGTTTACGTAATCGTTCAAGTAAACGAACTAGCCATTTAGCTAGTGCATGAAACGGAGAATTTACCATTGATAAAATTGGCCTCATAGGACAACCTCTTTTGTGTGTTTTTTGGTAATCCGTACATTATTGGTGTAGATGATCCAACTGGCTTGAGCTTCTGTGCAGTGGCCTCATCAATAAAACCGGCATCTGTCAAAATCTTAATTTCATTAATTACTTTGCGCTCCACCTTGTCTATTTCATCTGATTTATCGTCTAGACGTGTGAATTTTTGTATTGTCATTTAACACGTTTTCCATCTTTTGTACGTATTCAGATTTGTCCATTATAACTGCGCTCTTTCCTTTATCAGCGCGTAGTATTTTGATGTCTGCGTTTCTGCTGATATTTCTAAGTGCATTTAGATGCTGCTTTGTCAACGCATGCTGCTCTGCACATTTAGACGATTTCAAGTGTGAAGCCTGATCAACTAGTGTAGCCTTGAACCAATTTTTATAATCAATACTGGTAGGCTCCAAATCAGCTGTTTGTTCAAATAACAATTCAAATGCTGCCTCAAAATCAACATTGCATTTATTAGAAGGATGTATTCCATAATTTCGGCCCATCGATAGTGCCTCTATTGTTAGCTGATCGATTGGCACTTTTGATAAGTTGAGCACACGCTTATCAAGAGCGGTCGGTATTAAATTACACAAAACTCCACGTTTAAAACCTTTTTCCATTTATTTCAGAATTCTTGCTTAATCTATCGTCATAACTGTCGACAAAACCATAAAAAATTTCCTTTTGCAAAAAGACTTAGTTCATCTAATACACAAGATACACACCCAATTCTTGCCTGTAGCACTGCTTCATCTTCCTTCAACTGCTCAATTTTAGAATACGCCAACCTTGTAAGATTTCTTCGGTTGACTCGTAGTTTTGACTTGCGTAAACTGCGTACCAAATCACCTGAGAACCGTAATTGTTTAAAAAACTGATAATAATGATTTAACCACAATTGCGTTCTTTGCGCTCTACACTTTAACGTCACTAGTTCATCTAGTTTTCTGAAAGATTCTTTTGAAATGCGAGCTTTAATAAAATTCATTGTACCCTTCGTATGTGCAAAAACAAAAAGAAATTTTATCAGATATAAGAAAATTTACCAATATACATGCGCAAGTTGTCGATCAACTTACGTAGGCCGATCGACCTGACGGTTAATTACTCGAATGAGAGAACATTGCAACTTGAACGCCTGTTTTAAATGAAATGGTGAATACACGTCTGCTATTGCGCAACACATCATCGAAACAACGCACGTATGTTCTCCAGACGTAGCATTCAAAGTAATTACTAAATGCAAAAACAAAAGGGAGCTAGCCACATATGAAGCCTTATGGATAAACAAATTGCAGCCGGATTTATGTAAGCAGAAGAAGCACGTACAAGCATTGAGCTTGAACTGGATGTGACGCACGCAATTTGATTGGTTTCTATTTTTCACACTCTCTTTGTTCACATATTTCTATCTTGTTTTGCTTTCCAATTTATATATATAAAGATATGTTCATGAGTAGATATTTGAGAAGACCATGAGAAAGAAAATTTTCTTATATCTGATAAAATTTCTTTTTGTTTTTGCAACATAAGAAGGGTACAATGAATTTTATTAAAGCTCGCATTTCTAAAAGATATATATATATATATATATATATATATATGCATTTTTTGCATAATCTAAAATCTACATAAAATAGAAAATACAAATCAATTACTAGACTTGGTTTTTCCATATCTGCCATTAATCAGTTGTTACTAGATTTGCCACACGCGTGTCTTGAATCTGGCCGTAGTTGATTCAAATTTCGTAACTCATTACAGACATCACCGAGGTCACAAATTGCCTGTCGTTGTCAGTTTTGTATTAAATATTTTCTGGTTAGTCTTTACAAGGTGACTATCCTGGGCATCGCCTTCTATCTATCTATTTATATATATTGTGTGGTGCCGACTCCCAACGATATTTATCTAATAAGAATTAAACACATGTAACAATCAGAGTATATAGTTTTACAATATGTTCTCCTGGTTTAATTTGTGTGAGTTTCTTAGTGTGTGCGCCATGCTAAATGCGCTAATGTCCACGATAGTTTTTCGCCACCAAGTTTGCCTCCTATTACCCTTAAATTTTTCGATATGATGTAAATTTTTTAACGACATCTTGCGATAGCTAAAAATGTGTCTGTACAACTTTAATGTTTTTTTCGTTCTGGAATAGTTATATTAACGTGTTAGAATTCTTGACTTTGCTTCGTATCGGTTAAAAACATATTTGAACGATTTGTTAAATTTGATTTTGCTACCCATATTGTCTAATCCTGATCAGGAGTCATAAAAATGTACGAACTAATAACCGGAAGGCTCTAGTCTATTGTGCTGTATCTCGTTAGCTTGAATCTAACCGATACTATATTGATACAGCTTTCTCTTTAATAGACATGCTTTTCCATACGATTACGCCGACGATTGTGTAAATTAGCAGTACTAAAATACACTTCCCTGAGGAGAATTAATCTAAATGGCGTCTAGTTGGTGAAATTCTCAAAACTAAAGTATATTTCTAAACGAACATTGGTTGCGCGGGTGGTGATAACAATTATTATAATCAAGGTTGCGGTCTTGATATAAACACCTGACCCATTAATTACTTACATATGTCAGTATAAACTAAGAATTGTATAGTGTAGAAAAGGCAATTCATCCAGTAGACCGGTTTCGTCCTTATTGGGAACTCATCATGTACTGGCCAGAATTTGCCGTGGACAGGACTCGAACCTGGGCACGTCTGCTGAGCACCGAAACCTTGATTATAATAAAGTATATTTCATTTGTAAAACATCTAACTTTTGCATAGGTGGCTGGAGAACAAGCTGACGTTAATAGATTACCGATTAAAGTCCGTTCGCCTCTGGACGACAGTGATGAGGATGTTGCTAACTCAAGATCCGGTGATAAAGGTTATCGTGGGAACCAACAGAAGCAGGAGAATGCTGTCAATTCTTCAACACATTCTACATCAGCAACGGATCAAAAGGTATGATTATTGAACACTTATTGGATTTACGCAGTAAGATATATTTCTATCTTTATTTCACAGAATTATTTGCACCCGCACCATTAATTTCTCTGTTAATTTGCAGCCCCGTTGATTGATGAATCAAAGGTTGTCACAGCGGTGGGTTTTGTTATGATTGAGTTAATGTTCGTGACTGCATATAAATTGTGCAGCCGGCATTTCCAGCCGCGTACAATGTATGCAAGACTACTAGAGATGGGAGCCGCATTTCTAATTTTGCTTTCCATATATATTCAATGCGGTTTGATCCTCGCTAGTCAGTTTGCCGTCATACTCTGATGATGATCATTGAGGGTGGAAATGCGTTCGTATGTGCGACTGGCGGTAGTTTTGTTATGTTGTTCGACGACTGGTTAATTACAATTGGATTGGTGTTTACTTAAAGCTCGCAAACTTGTTTTAAAGAATTGTTACCACCACACGCGCAATCAATTATTGTTTAATTTATGATTGAGTTCCCTTCGCTATTAAAACAAATGGTATACGTCCTTAACTGTCTCAAACGTCCATAGTCCAACTTCTGTCCTGTACGTGGCGGATCTGCTCTCGTTAGCACGAGAAGGGACTGAGACGTCTACTGACACCTGAAACCAGATGCTACTTGCTGATGGTGAATGCAAGCCTCTTTTGTTATAGAGCAATCTTAAACCTTCACTGAATCATAGGCAGATTCGTAGATTGAATAGGCTTTAGGTGAAATATTTACTTTAGAGTAAATAATTTTTTTCTTGTCCTTACGATAACATGTGATTATTGTAAGTAAACATTAATCAATACTTTCGCTTCACCAACTAGAAACGTGCGTGTATCATCTAATGAGGCTTAACTGGAAAATGCCGAAATCGCATATATTTAGGAGATTTAGTTGCTATTCTGTAATGTGAAGTCATTCAGTATAGAGGAAATTAGGCGAATAAATTGGCAGCCCTCGTGCAAGATAAAAAGTTAGCCTTATTTGCTGAAGTGTGCGCGAAAAAGACTAATGTTATTTAGACAAATATCAGAAATAGTTGAAATAAGTCACCATTCATTAAACTTAAGTTAAGCTTCCGCTTCCGAACATTTTAAATAATTTGGCAACCGGAAGCTGGATCATGAATGTTTAATAAATTAGAAATTAATATATGTCGCGTTTTCGAAAGTAGAATCCAGGATTACAAAATTTTGTTTACCATGCTTATCTACATGTTAGTGGTCTAAATCATTTATTACTACGACATTTTTCTGAATCATGACGATCGAGAGTCGTTAATGTCCTTAGTTCATTAACTGATGCGCCTCTATTTGAATGTTTTAATAAATAGTCGAAATTGTGTATCAAGCTGAAAGTTGTTCGCAAAATTCAATGCCAAAAAATTATTCAAAGTTATTTATTTATATCAAGGTCCTGATGATCTGCTAAAACTTATTTTTGGGAAAGCTGTCACATGATTTGTAGCACGTTGGCTAATCTCCGTTGTCTTATATGGAATGAAGAGACCGTTTAGGTTGCTTTGGTCGAGTCCGCTATCATTCCCAACTTCAAAAATGAGCAGTCGTAATTGTATCCAAAATTGGTATGTGTTTTAATATTGTACCTGCTCCTTACACAAGCACTACTGATCGCGTCGGGGTCTAAAATGCATTATCGCGTTATTTTAACATCAGCAGTTGCACAGCACAAGGATTTCCATTTCCATTTTTTCCAATGCCGCGTTTTGCGTACGTGGGTAGTAGCTTTGCACGGACAGTTTCACAAAGATACGATTGATCACAATTTCCAATTTTGTTTTGTCTTCGATCGGGCTGAGTTGGTATTCGTCCCAATGGAAATGCGGTTCTATCACATCCGTTGGGACGAATACCAACTCAACCCGATCGAAGACAAAACAAAATTGGAAATTGTGATCAATCGGATCTTTGTGAAACTGCCCGTGTGCAAAACGCGGCATTGGAAAATATGAAGCTGGCATTCCGAAAACACATTTCAAAAAATACTTGACTTCATTTCCATTATTTTTTTTAATTTTGCAATAGTAGCCATTATAAAATATATTTCCTATACGTTAAGGATCCATGTGTCATCAATCTGCCAGGCAATGGATCAGTCGAATTTCACTTCGCAAACGATTTTGTACGATTATTGGGCTACCGATATTCTTCAAAAGTGTTATATAACAAAGAACTACTGAATTAATTGCTTAGGCTAATTCTTTTTCTATATATGTCTTCAGTTCGACTGCTCGATTAAGCTTTACTTTCTCAGCCAGCGTCAAATTGGCGTAAGACACTACTATTTCATATTAAAAACAACTGAAGTCAGCTACAATGAAAATGGGTTGTATGAAACCAGTTAGTCTACAGTGGTGGCGCCCATGTGAGCATTTTATGTCTTTGGCGAAAACCCTGTGCGATGAAACATCGAAACCTACTCCTTTGAATAAAGTTCACATGACAGCTTTATATGAAATGACCAATGACCGTGATGGTGTTCCTTCACCAGCCAAAGAGCCCGGCATAGTCGTCCTGGATCGTAATAAGTATGTTTCTAAAGTGCATGTCTTGATTTCTGGACAACATTTTAAAGTTGATGAAAATGTTTATGCAACGGAAAAATCGAAAAGGGTAGTTTCGGCTGAGTTATCCTACCTGTTACGGGAAGGACAGATCACACATGCTGAACACAATCACACACACCAAACTTCTATTCATTATTGAAGGCGCTCAAACATGGTAAGAATGTGGGAAAATAGGACGGTACTGTCCTATTATGCCACATTCCTCACCCAAATATATAGTGGTTAAAGGGCGTAATACCGGCTCCTACTGATGAGTCGCCAGTAAGCACGAAACGAATGTGCATGAGATTATATTTTCCATTCATTCTGCCTTTGGTTTATCCTTCTGGTCACAACTGAACTAATTTGTTAATAGGTTCGCAACACCTATTACATACTTGCATATATATTAGTTCTCCAAAAAATCAGTATTTAGCTTTATCTGTGTTGGTCAGATATTCAATTTATTTTCAATAGTTAGCTATACGGGCAAAAAGATGGTCTAGGACTTGGTTCGGCTTTAGCCCTGAACTTTGCCAATAAGTTAATGGGAATGCGTAAACAGAAGAACTTAATTATTAACTAGAGTGCAGTTATTCAATGGTTATTGTGATTAGATTTTTTATCTATGAAAACTGTACGCATGATGAAGAACGACTGAAGAAATTTAATAAATGGTATCAGAATATTCAGTTTACAATTGAAAACTAAAGTTGATGTTCTATCCATTTTTGATGATTTTCTCAAATGTAGAACTGGTGACACGTGCATATTAGTTTTTCATCATAATATTTGAACAGCGCAATATGTACATTTCCACTACTACGGTACTATCAGACGTAAATAAGGCTATGTTAATACATTGCACAATACGGTATTGCTTAGTTCTTCGCATGACTGTTTGGAAATCCGTTGTGAATGTTTATATTTTTTTAAGAAATCGGCTCATATTCACATATATTATGGACGCAATGATTCACATATGGTGTTTGCATATTTTGCGGCTAACTTGGGTTTTATTATATTCACTAAACTTTCTCTGCCTAATGTGAAAGACATGATGAAATTTAAATATTACACGCGGGCAATCTCATTTAGGCAGATTCCGTAGAAGGTAGAATTCCAGCTTGTCGGAGCACATACAAATTTGGCTGGTGCAAAATAAGATCCGGGTTGTACGTACATCTGTGACTAAGTATATTTTGTCTCGTGAAAAATTCTAAATGCCAATAGAACGCTTGTGAATTTTAGTTAGGGCTAGATGCGTGAGTATAGTTCTCAACTGAGTGGCTACTGCTATAAATATACGTCGTCTTGAACTATGAAAACCAGATCTCTTTGTTCGTGCACTGGCATTACCATAGGGCTTTCCTAGCCCTGTGCGAAAGGGCGTTTAGTTGTTTTTTTCTATTCGACGTTTCTGCGTTAGTATACATTTTATTTCAGTTGACGAGATGAAGTCAAAGCGCTACTGTATAATATGCTTTAAATTCATGTCTGGGAATAAACGTTTTACGCATTTGAAAACTAAATATTCTGCTAACATAGTCGCTAATTGTGAAGTATTAATTGTGATATTGAGGACAATAGTAATGATGATGAATTGGTCATAAGATAGTTCAAATTTAGTAGATGCATTTTCTGATTTGTCGCGGTCAGGGCTCGAACCTGGACACGTATGCCCCGGAATCTTGTGTTCTAACCTCTTAGTCACCCTGCAGCACAATACACATAATTTTCAGTTATATACTAACTAATGTTTCTTAATTAGCCTCACTTTAGGTAGAGCCTATATTGCATCCATTTAGCCCTAAAGTCCCACCTAACCATCCACAATCTGCCATTATCTAACAGATACCAGATTACATGTGGAGTGGTATTGAAATGAATATTTATATAATTAAACGAACATTGATTGCGCGGGCGGTGATAACAATTACTTTTAATCAAGGTTGCGAACTACTGGATTAATTTCATTTTCCACACTGTGAAATACCTAGTCTATACGGATGTGTATAATGAGTTACGTGTTTATATCAATTTCGCAACCTTGATTAAAAGTAATTGCTATCACCGCCCGCGCAACCAATGTTCGCTCAATTCCCGTCATTTAGTTTATAGTCTACTGGGCGCCTTTAGATTTGACGACGCACAAGATCTGAGCGGTACTTGCAAAATCGATCTGATAAAACTATTCAGCATCCAGAAGCCTGATAAGATAACTTATTAGCCTATTTTAACGGTAGTACTAATCTCCCAGTGTCTTTTTCGGTTATATCTGGCCTTCTATATGACCTCTTTGATACAGTCTTTTGGGGTCTTTGTAGAGTTCAATGATGTAAACTGTAGTGATATTACGTCTTCTGACCTCAGTTGACTTGCGATAACATTCAGATTGGGCTAAATCTGTGTGGGCTCCATACAGTTATGATCTCTGCTCAGTAAGTGTACATACTGTTTAATCTGAGGCTAAATACTTCCAGGACAGGTTTTATGCGTCAGTTGTCAACTATTTGTTTCCATTGGATTCCGGGGGTACTCGATACACTAGCTTCTGGCAATATTTACAAACGTGTTTTTCCTGCTTCGGCTTATATTTTCCTGCTATTTAAATGACGTATGCATTTCTCACCACCAAATCCATCGTCTGAACTTATTTGTTATTAGAACAAAATTTGGCATTAATCTAAAAGAAAATAACCTTCCGGTCTGTTTTCCTTTTTCGCCTTCTTATATATTAGCCCTGTCGCATAAGCTTAAGAAGCGACTATTGCATTGGCTGAGGCACCATCCTAGACGGCTGCACAAGCATTCTGCATACTGCGCAATCGTGGCAATTTCTTTGGATGGCTTGATTTAAATTGACTTTATCTATCCACGACTAACTTTACAGTGCCTCATGAAACATACTCTTTGCCACAAGACATTACAAATTATATATATATATATATATATATATATATATATATATATATATATATATATATATATTTATACCACTTTGTTGGTGTTTCTTTCTGGTGGATCCTCTGGGGTATCGTTTTCGACCTAAAGATTAAGCTGAACAACTCTATATTAAATCAGACACCATGCGACCTGTAGGAATGATTTGAATAATAACTGCGCGTTTATAAATGCATTCTATTGCTCCAGTAGTTGCTTTCTCTGCGTGTGAGTGACGAACTGAGCATACTTGACATCATCCAAGTCATTGCATGTCACCTAATGCGATCTGTTAGCCATGCTTAGCACTACAATTAAACAATAATTTTATGTGCGAAAGCTGCAAACAGTTAATGTTAGTGATTGCATAGAAATTGTGCAGCCGACATTTCCAGTCAAGTTCAATGTATGCAAGACTGCTAGAGGTGAGAGCCACATATCTAATGTTGCTTAACATATATATGAAACGCTGTTTGATTTTCGCCAGTCAGTTTGCCGTCGTACTCTGATGATGATCAAGGTAGGTCGGAACGCGTCAGTGTGTGCGACTGGTGGTAGTTTTGTTTTGTTGTTCGACAACTGGCTAAATACAATGGGATTGGTGCTTATTTCAAGCTCGCAAACTTGATTTAAAGAAATGCCTTGCACTAGTTTTTTTGCTGGGTAGCTTAATGCTGGACGTGAACCAGATTATGGGTGTAGAAAAGAGAATTGATTGGAATACGGTTTCAGTTGATGTGGTGACATTGTTGAAGATATAAGCGTTAAAGCAGATGAGGCTTCGACTAAAATGAATAGCTTAGTTTCAATATTTGATATCTGTAAAGTAATTGAAAGGTAAGTAAATATAAATACTGACAAAAAATGGCTAATTAAATAATTCATATTAAGAAGAATAACAGGTTTAGAGTTAAAAAGGCGAGAGGTAAATTATCTGTAACATGCTTATTATTGAGAGATAAATAGAACAAATTTAAATGGACATCACGAAAAAGTGTAACTATAACTACATTAATAACTTGATTAGCGGAATATATAAACTATTTTGTGCCTACAATATTAGCTGATATTCTGCTTTCGTCTTATTCTCCAGCTTTTTTCTGCTACTGGATAGCGCTTCGTTAAATATTGGGTCCAGAATTTTCCCTTCCTCTTTCATGTGCATTGTTTTATTCATGGATTTCATTCCAAATAATTCTTCAATTAGGTCTTTCTACTCCAATTATTTATCAATATCCGCTTACAACCCTTCCTATTCCTCTTAAGTTCAGTCTTCTGTGAGGGCCTCGCTGGGTCTGGTATTTGTCAGTAATTGCATGCTAATTTGTATTTTCCTGACCTCTATTTTCTAATTTAAGGTTGACTTCCTAATGTGAGTGCTCGTTTCAGTACCCTTAGTATGTATTATGCTGCTAGTATCCTAGCTTTTATAACCAATTTCGAATCAGATATTACCGTACGCATACATCCATTTATTGGTGTTATTTGCTTTACATGTTCAAATTTATTTTTGATTTCACGCCTTTTATTTTATGCCACACGTGATTATCCATCTGCAATGAATATATCATTTATTGTGTTCAATTCTTCATCTCGATATTTCAGATCGGTTATTGTAATAAATATTAATGTCATAGACTTTAAACGCATATTTACATGCTTATTGTGGATGTTAAGAAGGATTTCAGTGTAAGTATCAATCCTTTAAATGTCTCTTTTCCACATCTGAGCATTTCGTCTTAATTTTATATCAAATCTTGGTAGCTCATAAATTATTTATTTAAATTATCTTTCCTCGAGGTTCCAAATTACAAAATACCGCAAAGGAACCTCCGAAGCGAGTTTGGCTTGAATTATCTATTTTTTGGAAGATTTTTCTATGTAAATGACTGGAGAAGGCATTCATTATTTCATTAGTACATCTCTGACGTGTTGCACATGTGAAATTTCGCCAAAAAACTCAGGTTTTACTCAAAGTTGGCTTGTCATATAGTTAAATAAGCGCACGTCACGCATGTTCACGCGTATATACATAACTGAAAAATATTCAGTTAAGTATAATACACATGTACGTCCATCTAAATAATATTGCGGTCAATAGGCATTAATTTACCATTTGCACGCGTCAGACTAATTATTTATTTTTAACGTTAGGAATGCTATATTACTAGAGTGATCTCAATAGATAGAGTAATGGAAAGACAAAAAAGTCATATTCAATAAAATAAGAAGCTTCAGTTATGAAATAAAATAAGTGACTAGAAAATTTTGAAAATTATTTAAAGAAATCATAAGCAATATAGTGAAAGAAGATAGAAACCCTTTTATAACCGTTCAACTTACCAAGTTTTAAAATTAAACGGAAGTTAAAGGGTGAAATTTTGAAGGGCTATATTCTCATTAATTACTTCACCACTAATTCGATGATAATTCCACTTATAAGCCAGTCTTAATAAGATATTCTTAAATTTCGATTGGAGTTAGCTTCGGATTTGATTCATGCAATCGTCTTTTCTTACCATTTGCTAATGCTGTATTCCAAATCTAACCTAACGATTTTCAGCAACTGTTTCATTTTTAATATCATCTTTAGATTTAATTTCGATAGCTTTTCTAATTAATCTCGTCATCCTATTACTACATATTGCTATGCATCTACAATATTCCAAGTTAATAGTGTGTCTGGCCTCCTCTACATGACGGGCAAGATCAGATTTAGCAACATGTCCATACTAAAATGCAGTTCTATGTTCACCTCTTCTTAGCTTGTTTGGGTGCATGGTCTCACCAACATACAACAGACTACAATAATTGCATGGGATTTATCTTTTTCGTTAGGGAGTAAAGTGCCTACTATAAGGGACTATTTTAAAACGGTCCTTAAAGTGTATTATAAAGCTATTAATCTTACTTTTTTACCTAATTTAGAGTCCGGTAACATCGTGATCTTACGCTTTTCCTTACCTTTATCAATTCTTATGTACCTCAAATTAGGATTAAATTTTCTTACGACATCCATCATTGTTGCTTCCATTAAATGAAATAGATAACCATTAACCTTGAATATGTCGCGCGGTCTACCTAATTCTAAATTCCTATACTTTGTGTCTGTTAATCTAAGGCTTCTTAATGTTAATGTCTTTAGGGTACCGATTTTCATATGATACGGGTGATTGGACTTGAAAATAAGGAGGATTCCCGAATAAGAATCCGTAACTGCTGTTACTTTTTCTTAAAATACAATAACTGTTTTGTGTATTTTCAGAAAACTGCTATTAGTGATATAGGTCATTCGATTACACCGCACCATACCCTCAATAGCCGCGAGATACTGGAAATCCTGCGGTAAACTGAGCCCATTGGGTAGCTAGATTAATTCTGCCTAATTGACAACCATGTGTCTCATATTCTATTGATTTCTTAAACTAATGTTATTGAATATCGCCTCGTTCTTTGACATGAAATTAAGTTTTATAGCCCCACAAGACTCAAAATATTTTCAATTGTTTTTTTAATTTTGCGTGCAGGATGGCTGGTTATCTTCTATATTTAAATTCAGACGAAATGGCACGAAGGAAATTATTTTACCAGATGACTCTCAGCCAAAAGTTAGTCATATTTCTTCGGTTTGGTATATTTTATGTCTATGGTTAAAGTTTGCTTATTTTTCCTGCACTGCCACTTTTACGGCGAATAATCTATGTTTGCATTCATATATGTATGTATGTATATACTTCTGCGTGTAAGTATGTTTCAATCTATATATATCTTCAATTCTTCTAGCTGGTTGGCTAACTCAAAAAATTATCTAACTCATTATCACCATGATCCCAAATTAAAAATTATCATCCAGGAATCTCACAAACAAGTTTGGCTTGAGAGGAGATTTTTTCTAAATTAAAATATTATCGACTGGGACTGATAGTGGTTGTCCCATCGGGACAACTTTAACTTTTATATAAAAAAATTTTCTGAGCATAAAGTAGATAGAGTACATACAAATATTTAACGTTTCCATTATAGTTTTTAACGTCATTTTACTACCTTCTATTGATGCTCTAACCACTACGCCACTCTGCCGCACACCACACACAATTTTCAGTCATACACTAACTAATGTAACTTGGTTAGTCTATTTTTCCTTTAGGTGGAGCTCATATGGCATTCATTTAGACACAAAGTTCCAACTAACCATCCCCAATCTGTCATTACTGAACAGACACCACAATAGATGGGGAAATGGTATTGAAATGAACATTAATGTAATTAAACGAACATTGATTGCGCGAGCGGTAATAACATTTACTATAATCAAGGTTGCGAACTTGATATAAACACCCGACCAATTAAGTACTTACATTTTGTCAGTATAAACTAAGAATTGTATAGTGTAGAAAAGGCGATTCGTCCATATTGGGAACTCATCATGTACCTACCAGAATTTGCTCTGGCCATACTACTTATACGTCAGACTGATCTTTCACTGGATAGTTGCGTGTCACACACACACAAATATATATATATATATATACATATATATACATATATATATATATATATATATATATATATATATATATATATATATATATATATATATATATATATATATATATATATATATATATATATACATTTCCGTTCATCTAAATGAATAAGAATTTACCATTTGAATGCGTTAGACTAGTTGTTTTAGCTTTTAAGTAAAATGACAACTGAGATTTCCGTCACATTTTCTGGTGGGCGAGACAAATAATTCAGAAACACGCCATAAACACAAATTAGAAATATGAATGACCAATTTATATGTTAAACTTAAATTCAAACCACTCATGTTGTACTCATGATAGACTTTTCATATCATTGTATAGGTGCACGTCACAAATGTGTACACACAAACAATATATATATATATATATATATATATATATATATATATATTTATAATTAGGAAGAAAGAACACATTAATAACAAAGTGGATAAAGGCCATTTATTTCGTGAATACTAATAATCTCTTATACAATCATACATATTTATACATACATATAAAACAACAAGCACCTGACCTTAATATTCAAAAGTTTCATCAACATGATATTCTTATCGACTGGCCAAGAATAACAAAATTCAACAACACTCTACTACTATCCAGTCAAGAACAAACAGGCCCTCGACTAGAATCAACAAACATACAATCGGATTGGCAGTAAACTGAAGTGGAAATAACAGAGTCGCATACGGTGACAGAAGTTTCCAAACAATATGAGCGTTTCCTTAAATCAAGTTTGCGAGCTTGAAGTAAACACCAATCCCATTATATTTAACCAGTCGTCGAACAATATAACAAAACTAACGCCAGCAGCAACGCACTGACGCGTTTCGACCTTCCTTGATCATCATCAAAGTACGACGGCAAACTGACTATCGAGGATCAAACCACATTGAATATATATGGAAATCAAATTTAGATAAGGCGGCTCTCACCCTAGCAGTCCCGCATACATTGAACTTGGACTGAAATGTCGGCTGCACAATTTCTGTGCAGTCACGAATATAAACTGTTGCAGCTTCTGCCACATATACATATATAGGCATAATCTATCAATAATTGTTTGGTGGTGGTAATACCTTAAATTGTGTTTGCGCTTGAAGTGAACACCAATCCCATTATATTTAATCAGTCACGAGTCAACATACAAAACTACCGTCAGTAGCACGCATTCGATGCGTTTCGAGTTCTTCGATCATCATCAGAGTACGACGGCAACCGATTATCAAGCGATCAAACCGCATTGAATAGCAGCATGAAAATCACGCATAGTTATTGAATTCGATTGAATAGTCGCACATTTGTCACGAACATAACCGTTTGTAGTTTTCGTTACATATACAGGGTAATACATTTAACAATAATTGGTTTGCGCGGGTGGTACATCAAGCTCGCAAACTTGACCCAAAGAATTGTTACCACCACCCGCGTAAACAATTATTGTTAAATTGTATTACTTATATATGAATATGTAGCGAAAGCTACGAACAGTTTATGTTCGTGACTGCATAGAAATTGTGCAGCCGACATTTCCAGTCAAGTTCAATGTATGCGAGACTGCTAGAGGTGAGAGCCGCGTATCTAAATTTGATTTCCATTTTTATTCAATGTGGTTTGATCCTCGTTAGTCAGAATGCCGTCGTACTCTGACGATGATCAGGGAAGGTCGAAACGCGTCAGTGCGTTGCGGCTGGTGGTAGTTTTGTTATGTTGTTCGACGACTGGTTATATATAATGGGATTTGTGTATACTTCAAGCTCGCATACTTGATTTAAAGAATTGTTACCACCACCCTCGCAAACAATTATTGTTAAATATGAACTTTTAAAACTGCAATCCACACTGGCGCTGTTACCATGTGGAAATTATAAATTTGCGCAACAAGGTGAAACGATCAACTACACTGGGAAAAATAGCACTCGTATATGTAACAGTGAACAATGCGCACAAATGGTTATTTCTCAAGTCATCAAAACAATAATGACCAGATCTCAGACATAAACCTTGCAATACTGCGAGAATGACCTTTACATGCAAACACGCATACACACAAACACAAACGCATAGACACTTACCAACTAGCCAAAACAAGAAACAGAAGTAAAAACGAATCAGATTTGTTACCACTAGCATAATCAATTGAAAACCCAAAATGTATAAATATGTATGATCGTATAAGAGATCATTAGTATTCATGAAATAAATGGCCTTTATCTACTTTGTTATTAATGTGTTCTTTCTTCCTAATTATAAATATACTGTGTAAAATTAAAAAGGCATGGAAATTATAAAGAGTATATATATAAGCATGTGTGTGTAGATATGTGTATATCCATTCATTAATTATGTTCATACGCATATGTACATGCATGCATGTACTTTTGTTTGTATGCGTGTGCAAGTATGTTTGCATGTTTTTGTATATATGTGTGGATTATTTTTGTTTTTATAAGCATGCTTTCTGCATTTATATGAAAATTTGCCATTTCGACAGAATATAATTATAAATGTTCACTTCAATACCACTTTCCTATATAGTGGCACCTATTCATGAATGACAGATTCGGGTTGCTTAGTTGGAAATTTGGGTCTAAATGGATGCCATATAAGCTCCACCTAAAAGTAAAAAAGACTAACCAAGCTACATTAATTAGTATATAACTGAAAGTTATGTGTAGTATGCGGTAGGGTGGCTCAGTGGTTAGAGCACCAGATTCCGAAGCAGACGTGCCCAGGTTCGAGCCCTGTCCGCGGCAAATTCTGGACAATACGTGATGAGTTCCCAATAAGGACGAAACCGGTCTACTGGATGAATTTCCTTTTCTACACTATACAATTCTTAGTTTATACTGACATATGTATGTAATTAATGGGTCAGGTGTTTATATCAAGACCGCAACCTTGATTATAATAATTGTTATCACCACCCCCGCGCACCCAATGTTCGTTTAGGATATGATCATATAGAAAATAATTCAATAATTGTTGTCCTTAAAGTCAATGGCTATTTTAAGAGGACTGAATATTTACAGGTGGACTTTACGCGATTCTCTATTTCTCCCTTCGCGAGAAAGCCGTACTGTTGATGCTGCCTTGCCTTAAATCTGACTTTGCCATTATGCTGTTGTGTAGAAGTTTAGTATTCATCAAATATTTGTTTTAAATTGATAAATTTACTCACTTCGACTAGATAACCATCCTAATTTTTCATAGTTTTATTTATTTATTGTTTCTTAGTTCACCTTTATTTTTTTCCATTGTTATATGGCAGAGAGGCATCAGTTACTAATGCTTTATATAATTCTGTTCGTGATGACAATGATGTCACTTATAACTTGATTGGTCCAAATATTGAAATATCCCTGATTATTCATTTTGGTGTAAATTTGATTCTCTGTATGCATATTATTTTTCTTGTGTCAAGATAATTTGGGATAAACAACGAAATATGTGGATTGATACTTCGGAACCAGACGGTGCGGATGCTTCACTATCAGAACTACCACCTACGGCGCCATTGTGCTTGACTACACCAGCATCTTCGAACTTTCACATGATGCCCGGTGCAGTGTCGCAGGTAGGCTCACGTTTTCTTGTAGTAAAAATAACTCCAAAGTGCTTATTGTTCTGAATAAAATTTTTTGATAAAATCAATAGATTTTCATTCTACTAATGGCGTCAAACTATCTTTTTGATATAAAACAAATCGTTGTTTTAGTTAGTCTTTCCAGATTAAAATTGCCATAATCCTGTCCTTAGTACTTAGGCATGAGTTTGACTTTAATACACTCATTTTTTGAATAATACAAAAACGGTCCAATTAATCTTTACCTTACCAGCTTCCGTCTAAAGATCCATTGATTTTCTAAAGTTATAAATCAGCCTAAGTTGAATAATTTAGAGAAGAAATTTTAATTTTGTAGATAAATTTGAATTCAAAGTTATTCATTCTAGTTAAAGAATTGCTTGTAGCCCAAAAATGACTGGCCCACTCTCGCTAAAAGTGAAGGCGTTCATTGATATTATAAAACAAGTTGCTTCTGGCAGGTTGTTCTCGGAAGATGTTGATTGCAGTCCAGCTCTGAATCAAGATCCTCTACTCCCTGGCAGGTATATTTGAAGGTAAAGGAAGCTACAGGAATAGACCGAAAGGCAAAATCAACTTTCGTTCTTATTGCGGATAACGCTTGACCATATTCGGACTACGGATGCACTCTATTATGAAGGCAAGATTGATATTGAGCATTCTGATACGCCAATGAAGTCGCTTTATCTTTTATTGACATTCAGATATTGTGTAACCTAGTTTGATACGAAAAAATATTGTTCTTTCTCAGAACCTAACAGTCTGAATTAGCCTCTCTCCTGTTTGTAAAAGAATTCGTGTCTGTCAAAAAATTAAACTATATTGCTGGCAGCTTAAGTGTTTTCAGCGCATACCGGGCTCTGCTTACAATTTCTATGTAATATATTTTTACTACATCTTGATGGTGACTTTTGTTTACGGTTCAAATGTGCAGCCGTTTGGCTATTCTTGGTTCAAAATAATTCTACTCATTGCGTAAACTTATTCACTGGAAACAAAATATTTATATCTTTCCCAACAACTGGCAAGTGCCCTAGTGTATTATGCTCAGTTACATTAATGTAAGTCAGCTCGCACGTCTACATCTAAAATTCTGTTTCTTTCTACTTTTGCTATTCTAAAGGTACTAGCGTCTTTGCTATCACTTATGTAACTATGTATTAGGTGTTGCGAACCTAGTAGCAAATTAGTTCAGTTGTGACTATAAAGATAAACCAAAGGCAGCATGAACAGAAAGTATAATCGTTTTGGCTCCTACTGATGTGTCGCCAGTAAGCATGAAACGAGTGTGCATGAGATTATACTTTCCATTCATGCTGCCTTTGGTTTGCCCTTCTGGTCACAACTGAATTAATTTGTTACTAGGTTCGCAACACCTAATACATACTTCTCCACAACAAACAGTATTTAACACTTATGTAACTGTTTCGATATTTTTGTAATAAAATCAAATGTTACTGTTACCCTTACGATACTGTTTAAGGTTTTAGGCAAATCGAGAGGAATTTGGATTAGATTATTGCGCTGCTCTTTATTTATTTGAGTCATCTCTACTCAAGTGGCATGACGATCACTGCTTATTGGTCGGACTTATGCATAAAACTAATAAAAGTTGTTTTCGCGATGCTTCCTATTGATTGGTAACATGATATTACGTTTGTTCTTGTGAAATGAATCGTTTAGACGGATTGCAATGCTCATCTGTCCTGATAGAATACATATCAACTCATCTAAATATAAAATTGTCCATTTAGTAAACAAATTACATATTACAGTTAAATACTGTTTGTTGCGAAGACCTAATATATATGCAAGTATGTATTAGGTGTTGCGAACCTAGTACAAATTAGTTCAGTTGTGACCAGAGGATAACCAAGGCAGCATGAACAGAATCATGCACGTTCGTCTATTGGCGACCCATCAGTTGGAGCTGGTATTACGCCTCTTTAACCACTACATACTTTGGTCAAAGAATGTGTACCGTCCTATTATTCAACATTCTTGACCAAATATGTAGTGGTTAAAGGGCGTAATACCGGCTCCTACTGATGAGTCGCCAGTAAGCACGAAACGAATGTGCATGGGATTATACTTTCTGTTCATGCTGCCTTTGGTTTATCCTTCTGGTCACAACTGAACTAATTTGTTACTAGGTTCGCAACACCTAATACATACTTTCAAATTACATAATAATACTTTTTTAAATTTACATCGGCGGCTCGGATGATGTTTCTAGCATTATATAGATTCTACCTCATCTTAATTCTTACACTTTTGCGCGGATATTTTCTAGTATTTCCGCTTTAAATAAAGTCATTTTAGCGGTCCCGGTGTCAACGTTCTTCACTGCCACACTATGCCCTGTGAAGGCGGCGTCGGTATTCTACTTAAGCGACCAAGTACCGCAGCGCAGGTTGGCAAAAACGATGTTTTGCTCTGCGTCCACATTTTCAACCAGATGCGGCCCATCATTAATGGCCCACAGTGCTGTCGTATCCAACTCTGTCACCATGACGTAGTCACTGATCCTTCTGGCACGATCTTGTCGCTAGATGATACACATGGCTTGAGAATGCTGTTGTAGGTGCTCTGAATATTTGCCATGGGTTCCGGGAGTTACGCAGTCGCCTATTATTCGTATTTTCTTCCAGTAGACTATTGATTCAGGAACAAAGCCTTTGTCGACTAAATGTAATTTGTTCGTCAAGACCCTGTTCCTCATTATGCCAATACTGTGATGCCTTTTTAATATTCTGGTACGCTCGCCCAGTCGTCACAGTATTTTAGCACTAGTTCATTTAGACGATGATTATTTGGTTGTCAAAGTCCCCGCGAGTTATGGTCTATTTAATGCATCGCGTTAATAAATCTGCTCAATTGCTTTATAGTGGTAGGCACGAGATACTCTACGATAGGCTATACGTAGGAATCTAACGACATACATCCATTTGTTGAAACTACTTGACCCAGGAGCCACACTTGCCGATTTATCTGCACCTTTTCAGAATGGAAATGTAACCGCCATTCTATGGACTGTGATAGCTTATTTTTAACTGAGCACGTAATTGTTATTTGATAGTTGCCCTTAAAAATGAAAGCGTGAATTTTTTCTGCTGTATGGCGTAAATCACACATGATGGAGTCTATTTTCTGGAACTTATTCTGTTTCTTGAAGGAGTTCATTTGATGCGCACCTGGAATAATTGTAATTACCTGATCTGCGTTTTGACTAACGCAGCTTTCATTGTTCCAGTTATTCTGTTTGTTTTTTAGTGCAAACAATATCCGAATGGATTGGAAATGACCTTGGGGTACATATGACGTTACTTTCCACCGGTTTTCGAGATGGACGCTAATTTTTTAGAAAAGCCCTGCTTTAAATCACGCCAGGAATACCAATTACCATCAACTAGTTATAGAAACAGATTTCGCAAGACCCATGTTGTATACATATTAAGTTTAGTCGGAGAATTTTATTGCCGAAAATCGACCATAGATCGATGCAAACCATCCTTTTACGTAACGTCAGATGCAAGAGCTACAAACACACTAGAAAGGCCCTAGAACTCCGGTATCAGCTGACGCATAGCTTTAGTAGCCGATGCTAGTTTCTTTAATCTTGTTGGTTGGTAGCCGTCGTTTTGTTTATGTTTATAATAAAGAAAATATGTTAATCGGTGCATAGTTTTGTTGTTAGTTCTAGATATTAGAAATTTGATACAACTTACCGAATGTAACATATTGAACTGTAGGTAATACTGGCTTTTTGCACTTTCCTATATAAGATTGTAGTGGTATTCTTTCTCAGATCATAGGTTTAACTGTTGCTTAAATCTGCTTTTGTGAGCATTGCACTGTGTGTGTGATTAGAGGCCCGATGATGATATGGAAAATTCCATATATAAACGTCAGTCAACAAAGATTAGATCGTACCTCATTTCCAATGGTTAGTATGAACGATGTTGAGGCCCTCGGAAGAAAGAGACGAATCCGCACCCAATCAATAAGAAGACAAACTCGATGCCTACTTGGGAATGAAGATCAATCGGATCGTTGCGAAACTGATAGTGCAAAGCGACAATCCGCGAAGGCAAATCTCACAGATTCAAAATTTGAAGCTCGCACCGCGCAACCATTAAATGAATCAGTAAAATGTTCCTAAGATCACGAATATTCAAACCTTAATTTAATTGTATTAATCTTTTACTGAATTTAGTTTCAGTTCCTTATATTTTATTTCCAAACTATTGATTTTACTTTGTTTAGATTCCGGTATTACCATGATCCTACGATTTACTTTCATTCTATCAGATGTTACATACCTTACCTTATAATCACATTTACTTTTATTAATTACGATGGTAACCGTTGGCCGTGAATACTTGGCGCAGTCTGCTTAATTCACGTCTATTTTTTGTATCTGTTAATCTAAGACATATTATTGCTGAAGATTTTAAGATACTCCTGGTCATTCATTACGGATTATTTGACTTCAAATGAAGAAATACTCCCGAGTAAATATCCTAACTAAATAATCTTTCTAATTTCTAATCATTTTTAACTTGACATCAGGAAACGGTAATTCATCCGATGCCTCCCTTTCAAAAGCAAATTTAAATTAGCTAATTTGATTTTTTTAAATTGAATTTATGATCTCATCATCACCATGTTTCCATATCACTAATATGTCATCCGATGAACTTAGGTAATTTTGGGCTTCATTGGTGTTTTGTATAAATAATGTATATATTTGCTATTGATACTGACAGGTTTTTCCTATAAAATTATAAAATTGTTTCCTAAATGTAAAATAAGTTGAGGACATACATATGCTCATCATCTGCATAATGTTAACGGATAACCAGAAAGGAATCGTTAAAAAAAGCGAGCCTTTTCGTGTCGGTGTATTTGTGTACGTAAATAATACATTTCTCCAACCTAATGTATTCGTCAAGTACACATTTATCCACAATTTCAATCAATTGATAAGAAATCATTCAGGTATGAAATTTGAAGTCAAATTATGCGATTGAAATAATTAATCTGTGTGATGTGAATGCACATGTTTATTATTTTTACCTTATTGAATATATGTATGTATGCACACATGAGCTGATATAATGAAAAGCAAATAACTTTGACGGAACTAGCCAATCGTTGGTATTGCTTTTATTGTAGATGCTGTTGATTTATGTATCTCTCCGGCCTAAAATGTGAGGACATTCTCAGTTATGTTAATTCACAATGTAAGTATGAAACGAATAGTCCAAAACATGCAAAAGGTAAATAAAATTGAACTCATAATTTCTCTTTGTTAGTTGTAGGAATCCGAAATATTTCCCTCAAGGAATCTGGTTGCGAAAACTCGTGTTAGTCACAACACAGATTTGATAGTAATTAAACAATTTTATGAAATTCTGTCCTTTAGCTGGTTCATCTTCAATTGATTCTCAAATCAATCCATTTTAAAATAAGTTCTTTCATATAGTTGACTTCAATTTTTACTTTCGTTTTGAAAATTTCATATTTCGTTTCTCAAATTGCAATCAATCAGTGAACGTATATTATTGTTAAGGCTCCCAGAAAACTATTAAGAATCGTATCAGCTTTTAATACACGCGCGATTTACGATAAAATGGATGCTGACAACCATCTGAAAAAGGTGATACGAGAGAACTAAATTTGCTCATCCGCGCAGTGGTATTCAGTTAGTCGTTTTTCCTTCTGGGTAATAGCTTACTAAGATTTCTAGCGTCTGTTCAGCACAAGTCGTTTATATTTTTGTTTTTTACTTATTCAGACAGCGATCAACCGTTCTCTACCGACTTCATTTGCTAACAGTGTTCCAGGTGGTCCACCTTTAATGCAGCTTGGCAACACAGCAGGTCAAAGTGTATATACCACACAGAAGTACACTAGATCACGTTATGTCAATGTGCTCGCCAGTGATCTGAGCGCCAATTCTACTCAGGCTTCAATCTTACCGCCAATCTTACCACTACAGTAAACACTTATATGCATCTGTGTGATCTTGTTATTCCTTTTGTATTAACGATATTCTTTTCATGTTGAATACTATAAATGATGGAAACGCTCAATTAAATTAAGTTGGGTATGGGCCGATCTTAAAATGCCGAATTGGATATATATATATATATATATATATAAATGAAAAGTTTATTACTATTAATTGTTAATAACTGCATGCATGCATGCAATGAGAATTGCCAACTAAGTAACAAGTTAGTTTATATGACTATGTGGCTATAACGCTATTATTAACGAAAAATTTGGTTACATTAATACATATTTAACGAACTTAATGACTAATCATCAGTAGAAGCCTCAATCCCAGTAAATAATTGATTGTATATAAATAAACTTGGTTAGTACTATGGTGTTTTTATGTATCTAAAATTGTTCGTTAAACTTCATAAATTGTTACTGGTCAGCATTCTTATCTCAACTGATGGTTCTCGAAAATTATTTTTGCTACTGAATGCAGTTTAATTCCTATCGAACATGAAGTAATACTTCGATAGCAAAAGAGAGACTACGACACAGCTAATGAGTGACGACAGTTCATTCCGTTTCGTATTAGAGAAGAATAAACGCTTTTCTCTTTAAGAGTCAATATAGTTTGTGTGGAAATAAACTAAAATTCAAGTGCACACACCTACGGTGTATCTGCAAATTTTTTTGAATCCCATATTCCACCACTTTCTGATGTTGTATAATTTTTAGTTTTTGTAATCCTATTATTTGTCACGATAATTGCATAATATACTTGGCTCATCAACTGTGATTTGATTTAAAATAATTTTTTGCGTATTTGCTAAAGTTTAGCTTCACGTTTATATGAATTACACCGATTGAGGCGCTCTCTGTTTAGTTGAGTAGAAATAACGATTGAAAAGAACAACATCTGCCTCTAATTTTGAGAAATAAATCATATATGGAAGTTTACATTTTTGTGAAGCAGGTGCACAACACAGTTGAAAAGGCTGTTTTATTTTCGATAGAACTCAACTCGACAATAAAATGTGGTACTTTCAATACTCACTTTGTTAAAGCGTGTATTAAGCGAACATATAACTGTGGTATATATATATATATATATATATAACAATCTGACGTTATCATAATTTAAAATGAAAAACATATTTATGTATTTTTGTCCTTTTACAAGTTTCTATCTCTGAAAATAGATCTAGAGATATATTAGATCTTGGTGTTATTTCCGTTCCAAATGGTATGGCCATTACCCTCCGAAATGGTTGTACTAGTCTCTTCTATGTAAAGGGCAAATTTTATCTAATTTTTGCCTAAATAACTGAAATATTTTATTAGTACTCAAGCTCATTCCAGATGACATTTTTTGTTTAGATTTTATGCTATTGAAGTGTGTTTATTAAACCGTTTCCCTTTTTAACACGCATAAATACGCACTTAATTGAAATGAATGTGATAGGGCTATTTAACTTAGCTAACAGTACAGTAAAATCACCCCCTTGTCTGACAACATTTCGAACAAAGACTGACATATACATACTTAATTTTTATTTTAATTCTTTGTTTCATTATTTTTGAATTTCTTCCATGCGCTTTTGGTTGCACCAGCGCCTACGAAATTTCTCAATCATTTTTATGTTTAATTAATTATTTTGAATACCATGTTGATACAGCCGTGTACTAGACATGCCGGTATGTGTCAAATGCTGGGTAAAAGTTTTATGATATGCTTCGTGTTTATTTTGAGACACTTGCAGACATTTTGTCATTATTTTCACTGTCAACTTTTCGTGTTACTTTTTTACGTCTATATAGATGTTAATGCAATAATCTTTCCGGCTAGATGTCGATGGACCCGCGTGCATGTATAGCTACATAAACAGTTACCCAGTTCTCGTGTCATATTTTCACTTGAGCCTATGACTGAAAAGCAAATTTACAGTTCCACTTCATTGGAACTTGTTTGTCGCCTTCTTCACGCAGATTTTGCCCATATAAGCATTTACTTTGTAGTGTGCTTAGTGTACGTGACCAAGTGACAAATGACGCGAATTTATACGGTCGCGGAAGAACTGGTTGCTGTTTACTGCAGCTCTACTTGTTCATCTTAATCGAATCTGTAACTTGGCGAGCAGGATGTGTTAGTGACACACATAGACATCGCTCTAGATCATTCAACCATCATTCTTTAACAATATATGCCGGAAAGCTGATAACAACTAGATAGCAAAGGTCGGCTTGTAAGTCCTGCTCTTGATCGACACCGTATGGTGTTTAGCAGATAGACATCGTTCTGCGACAACTATAGAAAGACATCTTCGATATTTCAATACTTGACTTGGAAACTGCATTTGGAGCTTAATAAGACGGTTGGGCATTAGTTGTTTGCAATGTGCGATGCTGCTACCCATTTGACGCGTCTGTTCTTTTTCCGTTTTATTGCATATTTTGGCGACTGGACTTAAAACCATTATGTTTACAGAAATTTTATAATCGGTCCTCAACTCCGTACTCGCATGTCTTTAGTTAACACAAAATAGAAAAGACATCGAGACCATGTCGGATATAAATTGTGTATTATTTTCAAACGTTTTTCAATTTTGTCAAGGATCTTTTGCAAACTGGAATACTACCAAAAATATCACCCAATTTATGTATATGCAATAGCCTTTCTTTGTAAGCACATACGCCTTGTGATCTATATGCAATACAATGAGCACCGGTGATCCTGTTGATATAATCGTGTTTAATCGCGAGTAATCCAGGATTTACCCAATTTCTCGCAATATCAGAGGAATACGCGCGTAGTTCTAGCTGAAAATCCGGGCATCTGGCTTGTTTTTTCACGCCAGCGACAATTATTTAAAGTTAATTTTGGCCTTCATCATAAATTGTGCTTTTTAAAAATGGATATTTTCAACTTCAGTAAACTTTTTCCTTCTGGTGCGGTCTATTTCTTGATATTGTCAAGTTGAGCTACTCAATATTTTCTATTAAAATTTTTCATGGTTTGATCAGTTGTCACTTTTTTATATATACTAATATGAATATGTATAGATTGGTTTCGACTTTATTGGAAACTCTTGATGTACTGTCCGGAATTTGATGCGAACAGGGCTCAAACCTGGGCACGTTTGCATCGGAATTTTTCGCAGTGAGCAAATCAACATGAATAATTCCGAAGCAGACGTGCCCAGGTTCGAGCTCTGTCTGTGAAGAGTTCCCAATAATGACTAAATCGGTCAACTGGATGAATGGTCTTTTCTGAATTATGCAATTCTAAGTTTATATTTCCAAATATATGTACATAATGTGAGTGGCGTTTATATCAAAATCGCAAACTTGATTTAAAATAACTAAAGCGACATTATTCTTCAGACTTAGCATTCGAATAAATATACAAATCGCAAGTATCAAAAGATGGAATGAGGAATGAAAATGAATAATAAGTTAGCCTCAGTGGACTCCTCCATTTGAGCAAGTTCTTTCTGTAAAATAGTCAGATATTTATATTAATAATATAATCCATATTAGCGGCAAGTTTTCTTTTCTAAAATTGGCCAAATCACGATAGATTAAGAAAACAGTTAGCATCGGATATCGGTCAATGAAACACGACATAAGGATGTAAAGACTTAAACATATCCTCAAGGTAACGAGTGCTGATTCGCAGTTCCGCTGTCACATGCATAGTTCCCAAAATTACACTCGTAATACGTGGAATATTAATTATTTCAGGTGCACAACGTGTATATATCCTAAATTGACGGGATCTGGCATAGTGCGTCAGAATAACGGAACCTATCCATGAATGAGACATGAACCTAGAAGCGAGGAACATTCAAGGTATATTTACATAGCATTGTGAATCTAAGAATTGTCGGCTTATTTTCAAATTGCTCGAATTTGCTAATGGCATAAGTGTTCTCTGTCCAGTAGACTTGAAATCGCCTACAGAAACTAGATTCGAAACTTTAAAAATCAACCTATAAAATAAGCTAGATATGCTTCACAACACTCACCATTGCAACTATCTTATCTACATATCTTGTAATGACTTTCGGACACAAAATATAATATATTCAAGTCATGTGATACTATTTATCGTGTAGGTTTTGATCTCATTCTTATTTTATTGACGGCGGCTAACTAAACTTATTTGCCATGTTATAATAAAAAGAAAGCTGATATAACGGTCTTTTATAATATAAATATACAATGGCACTTAATACAACAAGAAACTATTCGAATATATCATCAGTTTGATCATACGCATAAACACCACCCTCTCGTTTTCGCTCTTTTGTTTTCGTCTTATTCGACAGGCGCGAGATGTATTGTCCTTGACGTTCTTTCAAAATATTGCGGCGAATCTGCATTCATCAATGTTTAATTAATAAAAAAGACTAGCTTATATTCTTTATTTAAGACAATTGGAATTTAATTACAGAATGAAAATAAAAGTGACGTCTATAACTGTGTTATACGATCGTGTTAAAAAACACATTTTGATGCATTATTCTAGTAATATTACTCACTTAATAAACACGTTGTAACCCAATGATGTAGAAAATCTCACAGGTGTGCTTTTAAAAGTCAAAAGTAAATTGATATTTCACTTTTCGGTCAAAATTCATGCGTGCTCTACCTTGCAACTGATGATGTGGTGACAGCATTCTTTATCGGTTTATGATAATTGCTTGGTGGAGCTCTGTAAACAATCTTCTAACCGATTTTTATACCGATCTAGATAACATTGTAACATCTAGAGAATTTCGGTCTTAGATTAATGACAGCCTTTTCTCTCTTTGTGATAGCAAAAATGATCAGTTTAATAGTATAAATACATATATAAATGGATATCTAAAACTCACAAAGTGGGTTCACAACAGTTTTTATCAATAAGGAAGAATTAACCAGGCTTAAACACTAGACCCCAACAGATATTTGTCCACGTTGAGCGTATCGTAGTAAGTGCAAGTAAAGAGCAGCGTGATAAAGTACACAACATCGTGTATAATTGTATCGGGTATATAACTTTTGAGCTTCCAGTCACTTGTGTAACTCGGCGAGTAGAATGTGCTCAATTTAACCATTTTAATTTATGTAACCAATGGTGACTTCAGTGGTTAGAGAAGGGGGAAAGTAATACAAATGCCAGAGGAATTCATTGGTTGGTTAGCCTAGATGTGGTATGCTTGTTGACCATCCGTTTATCGTTAGAGGGAAGCAGAATGACAATTGGGCACATTATGGAGATGATGAGTATATGTATGTCCTCAATTTACCCTACATTTATAGAATTTTATAAACTTATTAAGTTAAAAAAGAAATTTAGATAGATGTTTCGCGTTTTCATGCCGATCGAAGTTAATCGTGGAGTATACACATTAACAATGAATCATAAGTTGAATCAGATTGAATTGATTAAGCATGGTCTGAATATGGAAATTGCAACTGAATCATCACTTCGAAATGGTGTCATTACATAGGATGCCAAACGGCATAGCTACTTTTAGATAACGATAAGAGCAAAGTTGAATGAGGAGTCGCTACAGTGGTTTTGATACATCAACATGGTAAATATAAGCCAAATTATGAAGTTCAACGTCTCAGGATTGAGCCAATATCGAACAGTGCTATACATTAAAAAGAGATAAAACAGGAGTTCCAATCCTGAAGAATTAATTATATTATAATGATAAGATGTTAGAACAGTTTGATAATAAATACGTATACACTATAATAATAACAGAGTTAACTAATAGG
This sequence comes from Eudiplozoon nipponicum, assembly GCA_029291075.1. Taxonomy (NCBI): domain Eukaryota; kingdom Metazoa; phylum Platyhelminthes; class Monogenea; order Mazocraeidea; family Diplozoidae; genus Eudiplozoon; species Eudiplozoon nipponicum. The sequence continues at coordinate 159,937 of JAQBSW010000590.1, forward strand.
TCACACGAGAAATTTAAAATTATTGAGGGATGATTGCTAGTGAAAAATTGGACCCGGCCCATTGTAACGCTCATACAAAGAGAGCTGCACCCAGAATGTATGCTTTGGGAAAATCGCATAAACCCTGTAAACGATTAAGAATTATTTCCAATGTCTAGCGCTCACCATAAAATATAATTTCTAAGTTAATAGGTTGCTGAATAAAACAATGGTAATATTTCTTAGATCATAGATAAATGAACTCTTATCTTTTGATTGAAATTATTGATAGGAAATGAGTTTTCATTTTAGTTTCACGTGAATGACTGTTACACGTGCCGGTAATTACATGTAACAGATTATTTCTCAGTCTTAAGCAAATGCTCACACACAGACGTGGCATACGCTATAGTGATTAGTCAGATGTTGCGAAATCGCTGTAATTTCACTGGGATGAGTGTACACGTGCAGTAGTTGATTACTCCTCAATCAAAAAAACGAGATTACATACACACATGCATGGCGTACGCTTATCTAATGAGTCGTCAGTATTCTCATTCCGAAGTGTACACATGCAGACATACACACAAACCATGTGATATACACTTACCTAGTATTTAAAAAAAGAAGTTATGCTTAAGAGATCTAACAACAAGTATAAAATTTCCACTTGACATATTGTCAACTTAGTAGGTGATGTGCGTTCCATTGAAAAAGATCTCCATATCCAGAGATCGAAAATTATGGAGAAAAAATCAGGAAGACAGCGGATGCAAACAAATCGGATCGCAACCCGATAATCAGGTAAATTGTTGATATGTGATGCTGAAGCCAAACTTCTCTCTACGGTTCGTCGATATATCATTGATCTGGAAAACGATGATGAAGATGTGGCCAATTTCTTAGATCTAATTATGGAACTCCAATTCACCATAGATTAATAGACAACACATTGAGTTGGAATTGGACAAACTGAAAGAAATAACCTATGTTAATGGTTACCACTCGAAAATAATAGAAACAATAATGATGTCATAATTAAATTTAATTCTACGTTGAAGTACGTATAACATAACAGAGCGAATAAGTATCATGCGGTCATTATGTTATCGGACACCAAATTAATCAGAAAAATAAAGCCAATAGCATCGTAGAAAAGGCAACTTATCAAGTAGACAGGCTTCGTCATTATTAAGAATTCCTCACTGGCGGTCCAAAATTTGCCTTGGACAAGGCTTGAACCTAGTTTATACTGACACATGTATGTACATAATGAGTGTAAAATTTGACGAAGTGGTTATGCCTCGACGCTGCTCCCCATTCATTAGCAAAACTAAACCAGTTATCTTCATCCACCACTTGCCTGGCAGCAGACCCCTCGTAAAGCCTACTAATCATGGCGCTATTTTCTCTTAGTTTTGCGACACAAGCTGCATGCGGACGAGGTTTTTATTAGCAGAGTTAGCAAGTGTGCTCTTAGTCTTCATCGGAGGAAACAGGGCGAGGTTTTCCCAGAAGCATTTTAGTACGATATTAGTTGGTCGCATTTGACTATCAGAAACATGTTACTGAGATACGAAATTTCAACCACATTATAGCGGCCGAAAAGCACATCGGATTAGTCATCTAAGTCAAATTTGTGCTCGTGATACGCACTTGCAACACGAACAGAAGGCGACGAATTACTGAATATTGTATTGTGGTTAATCTGACTATTGTGAAATAACACAGTTCCGTCTGAATGAGTTTTATAGCGTTGCCCTGTGGCAAGATGCCGCCTGTGATTTTAGAAAATTGTTTCTCAAGATCGTAGATTAAGTCAGCGTCACAACGAATTTCAGACAAGATTTATATCTTTGCAATGGGTGTTTTATAGGCAGTCTATACTTTGTTTGACATACAAATAACCGGAACTCACTAGGTTTTTCTAATGCCACTCAAAAACAGATGGCAATTCTGATAGCTCTTCAAAATCATTTGATTAATTAGCAGAAGTCGAGTTGGTGCGTACACGGCTACAACTCTAAAATAAAGGAATGCGACGCGCAACCCTGTATACACCAATCGGTATTTAAACTCTTGACAAGTAAGGCCCTGCTGCAACACGGGATAGCAGTTAGAAAATACTATACCTGACAGGATTTCTCTCACGTGAAAACAAAAGAGCAGACACCGTTTCTCGTAAACTATGCCATAATGAATAAAATCGTAGAGTTCTCAAAGAGATTATGGTTTACTAGAGGAAATCAATGTTAGTAATGCGCTTATAATTTTTTCTAGCTGAAAAGACCGATTAATTAACGAGGTAATGGGTAAATTACATTTTCGCATAGGTTTAGCAAAACCAGTAAAGTCTGCTGGAGACCTATTAGAAGCATACCGAAATTCTACTCAAACTCAAAGGTTTCATCACCTAGTCCTTTTCTATCATTCCCGCAAAACAGTGCATACGAGCATGATCGTTTATGACTACTGTCTAAACAGGCTCATCGGGATCAAACCAATTTAGGATCGTATTTAAATTAGAATAAAATTCTTTACTCTCCGACATATGCGCGATCATATTGGTCCATATTCAGAGCTGCTTATCCACTACTCAAGAGAGCAGATGACGTCGCCCTTATACTGCGCGCCAGCCCACGCAGCATGGAATCATCGTTTAACATTGATATTTATTTATAGAAATTAACGCCCCCATTACTTTCCGAATCATCCGGCTCTTAGATGACTTGCAGAAATATACTTCTCTGAAACGGCCTGTCGCTCAGGAGATAATTGTTGATTTGACAAAACCTAATTATGGTATCGTATTTTGGAACGAAATGTTACCAGCGATTAAATTTACATTTGTATTGTATGTTCGACCGAATCAATAGTGAACTTTTTATATGATTTGAACTACGCGGCACACATGAACAGGCTCTTTATTAATTATATGATCATTAGCTCATTTTAACATACTCGAGTTATCCATTTTCAATAAACAAGGCTATAACAATAATAAACTGAATAACTTGTAGAACACATACATCACCATTTTCGTCAGAAAAAGACATACCGTATTTGGCGAAATATACTCAGGGTTCTTGTACAAAACAGATCCATTGAAGCTCCCGTCAAATACGCAAATTGGATTTAAAGAAAACCTCGGTCCTTTAAGAAATAAAATAAATATTTAAAATTAACAAAAATCGATAACTCAATTTTAATACTCAAAGAAATGAAGTAGACATACCCAGCAAGCTCTAATTAACAAATAAATACAGTATCAAAATCAAGAGGACAATCAATTTGAAGTGAATGAAAACCAAATGCAAACAAGGTAAATCGATTGAACTTGACATGTTGTACAAATTATAAAAACTATTAAGCGATCATTGATTGCGCGGTTAGTATTAATAAATATTTAAATCAAGCTAGCAGGCAAACTATTATTAGAACAGTGGAATTACCGGAGCATGCGTATACACGGATGAAAAAATAAGTTATCCACTGAACCAATTCAGAATCAATTAAGACAATATGGTTTTTAACTTCGTGTGTTGTTTCTAGTTGTGCAGCGATACCAAAGACGCATCATCACCAATCCTCTTATTAACAAGATTGCATGCATAAGCATTAGTATCACGAATAACATAAACAAGTTAGAAATATAAGTTTCATAATATATCTCAACATAATTAAATATTCATCTACATGGTACTCATTTAGTACCAGTCACGTCGTATTCATTATTTATAAACGAGAAATAGTCACCATATCCCTCACCCATATGGAATAATATTTTTAATATTTTTTCGAGTTTTTCTCAATTGTCTTGCTAGATGGCTTTTGTTGCCAAATGACAAGACGTTAAATACTTTTTTTAGCATACATAATAATTCAATATCCTACTAAGTGAGCCTTTTAAACCATAAACAATGTGTAACGTAAAACATACCAATTTCGGCCAGAGCGCCAGACTCTTCAACTATTTGGTAGCATCGAAACCAAATTCTATTAGCAAGCACAGAAAAGCAGAACGCTTTGTCAATAAAGGGTTGTGATTTTGGATGATGATTTGGAGTCCCAAATGTCTGTACTAGCAGCTCTTTAATCAACTTTAAGTGTGGCATAATTCCTTCGGAGAATAAATTCTCTTTATGAGAACCGAAAGAAGTATCGAAACACAGTATCGGACGACTGCCTCGAAGCGCATTTCCGGTCATTTTAAGTTCACCGGTCGTGTTGATATTTTCAACCAGAAATTTTACTGATGGCCCATTAGGAGGGCAACTCATCCACATGTACAAATCTTTCTTTTTGCGTGCTTCAAAATAGAGAACCTAAAAATTGTTCAACATAAAAGTTTGAAACCTTATTTGTATTATGAATCTCACAAATTTCATTAATAAGAGACAGGTCATCTTTCGTATCTAATTTCGAATCTTTTTTAGAATGAGGCATCATTGTGAGTAAGTCTTTCATTAAATGCCGGCCTAAATATGACACACCGCGTGAGCATAATACTAATACACGTTCTTTGTTAATCCACGAGCTATTTCTAGGCGGACGGTTGGACGATTTTCTAACAGCAGGCAGCAATTTAGCTTACAAAATGTTAATAAAAGATCTTACGAAGTTTTGACAATTTTGATTCTGAAAACAAAAAAAATAAAGTCCCTACTTGTGGCATTTTTCTGTTCTAATTTAGATTGATTACAAGAAGTGCTAATAACTTTATGCTTAGACAGACGTTTTTCTTTTTTAGCAGTAACACCCATCGCGCTCCGAATTCCAAAACTTTTGCAATATAACTATAAGATTGGTATAAAATGCTTAATTATTATTTCGTAAAAGGGCATTATTAACTTTGCGCAAAGAAAAGAAAATGTTTTTCAAGTTATTGAAGAATGCTTTACAAAAGTAATGCGATTATAAAATTTTAAATATCAAGTAACTGTGTTTATATTATAATTTATTTTGATAAGCTAATTCATAATAACGCGAAAGAAGAATAGTAATAATTGTGTTGTGTACCGACACAAATTAATGGCCGACATATTGCGTAAATTAAATTAAATTTTATTTACGTTGCACCAATGAGAAAATAGCGAAACTTGCCGATTAACCAATAGTGTGCAAGTAGGCACGGCAATTTACCATGCAAGTCAGTTGTCGCAATTGCATACTGCTTTGCGTTACGCGTGTGCGTTCTGTCGGCTGTCAATACCTACGCTGTTGATTTGATAGTTTCACCAACAATTGGCTACATTTTAATTACCTGATCTGCGTTTTGACTAACGCAGCTTTCATTGTTCCAGTAATTTTCTTTTAGCAAGATATTTCGGCCCATCTTACCGTAGGCTACATCCTTGACTCATCATGTTGCGGTACAACCAGTGTGACGAGCCAATTAATTGCAGAACCTGAACGACGTTATCCACATCGTGATTACAACTCGACAACGGGAGCAACAACAACCAGAGTCCACCCAAGGCTCTAGGACATCTTCACACTCTGAATAATTCAGGAGAACGCATTACCAGGCCCTCTTAAGGGCCCCCCTATCAGTAACAAATCTCTATTCAGAGCACCTTAACCGAGTTTGTAACGTCGTGCGGCATTTACTTGAAGCCGGGGCGTTTACAAAATTGGCGAACGCGCCAGGATATTGATTATTGTTCTGATTTTTTTGGTATCAATAAATTGACTTTCTTTTTCATTTATTTGGGATAAAATAGATTAACATTTGCGTTTTCTTTACCCTGATTGTGGTCTTCTGGGAATTTTGGGTATATATATTCGTGGATTTGTGGTGAATTTTTTTTGGGGTGTAATAATAATACATTGGCATCAAAGGCCAACGGGGCCTCTGTTCGTCTTTCCTACCGTACGTACTGGACAGGCTAAATTGCGGATAATTTCAATTTTTGGAAGCAGTTACTGTGACGTGTTTTGTTCTGCGCTCATTCTACTGTGGAAAATAATACATTGGCATCAAAGGCCAACGGGGCCTCTGTTCACCGTACGTACTGGACAGGCTAAATTGCGGATAATTTCAATTTTTTGGAAGCAGTTACTGTGACGTGTTTTGTTCTGCGCTCATTCAACTGTGGAAGCTGTTTGTGGGTAAGCGTTTCGTTAAAGTATATTTATACATTTTCATATTGCTTATAAATTTATGCTTTTAAGATCCCGTAAGATTGTTAGAATGTCAGATCCAATTTTATATATTGATGTTCCTGTTTGGGATGGAGATAGTGAACTATTCTTTATGCGCGTAGACTCCGCTTTCTCCCCGTTTCCTGATTATGACAGTCATCAAAAACTGTCGAAGGTTTTTGCTAAACTACCTTATGAATTGCAGCGACGGATTTATCCAAAGCTTGAGGCCATTAGGAAGCTACCTAATCCCATTTTGGGCCTACAAAACGAGGTAGAATCCTTGCTTGGACCCACGGAAACTGAGCAGATAATAAACAAATATGCGCAGTTAGATATGCCAAATCTGGGCCCCATAGAAATACTGAGGGAATTACGGAAACGTTGGTATAAAACCAACATTTCTGACCATGAGGCCAAGGTTGTTTTTATTAACAATCTTCCACAAACATTAAAATTCTTTGCCCGACAGCTCCCCAACACTCTCTCTATAGATGACTTATCTGAGAAATGTGAGTTAGAATATAGGGTTTTGGAACCGAAAGTGAATCCATCATCCTTTTCTTCACCCCGGCAAGATGATAGACTCTCCTCTTTAGAGAGGACAGTGGCGAACATGGCTAAAGTTCTAGAAAGATTGGCCATTACCAAATCCGAGCTAAATCAAGTGAATGCTCGACCCAAATTCATTCCTAAGCTCAATTATAACGGTAGGCGGCGATCGAGATCTCCGCAATCCTTTAATAAATATGCCTCAAAGAACTGGTGTTATAACCACCAGAAGTTTTTTTATTCATGCCAAGTCTGTCTTTGTCGTTTCGAAGAATTTCCGAATGAGTGCCAATTTTCACAGCTGATGGAAAGGACAACAGACCGCAGGCACAAGGGTGCATCAGTATCGGGAAACGTCTGGCGCAGGAAGTAGAAGACCGTACTTTCTGCACATCAACGGCATCAACGGCGCTACAGGGAAGAAGCCAACTAAAATCCGACATCCCTGTCAACTCTTTTCGTCCACGCCGAATTTTTCACATAGAGAACCAAACGAACAACGCCGGTCGCAATCACCAGCCTACTTGTTTACATGACCCGGCCAAACAGCCCAACGATCTTCTGCACCTTCTTGATTTCAAAACTGGCGAAGAGTTCATCGTAGACACAGGTGCGGCAGTCTCAGTTCTCAAAGGTGATTCAATGGCCAAGATGTCGCTAGGCGTTCTTCTCGCAACAGCTACAGGCGAGCCCATACCAACTTATGGCTGCCAATACCGCACACTCAACATAGGTCTACGATGTGAATTTTCCCACAACTTCATCATTGCCAAGGTCTCACATAATATAATAGGCCTTGATTTCCTTCTAAAATTTCGGCTCATTGTTGATCTTGCCAATCAAAAGATCATCGACCCCTCCACCGGACTTGAACAAAGTTTTTGGACACTTGCCTCCGAGCGTTTGGAGTTACAGGTCATTCAACCAACCCCAGTGCATCTTTCAGCAGAGATATCAGCAGCTCTTCGAAAATACAAATCGCTTTTCGATCTTAACAAGTCAGATCTACGAGTCTCCAACACGATGCATCATATCGTCACAGAAGGACAACCTATTGCACTCAAGAAGTGACCACTGGCTCCTGCTAAGCTGAAAGCTGCCCAAGAAGAATTCTCAAGGCTTTTTGAAGAGGGAATCATCAGACCATCGAAAAGTTCATGGGCGTCACCACTGAACTTAGTCTCAAAATCAAACGGATCGTACAGAGCCTGTGGAGACTACCGTAAGCTAAATTCAGTGACAAAATCTGATGCATATCCTATTCCAAATATTAACACTACTTGAAAAACTCAACGGCAGCAATTTCTTCTCAGTGATTGACCTCAGAAAAGCCTACCATCACATCCCGGTAGCACCAGAGGATATCGAGAAAACTGCAGTCATCACTCCATTTGGCATTTTCGAATATCTTTACATGCCTTTTGGACTTAAGTGTGCTACTCAGACATTTCAAAGATTCATGGACAAAATACTTCGCGACGACTCTGCTTATTGTATGTCATATCTCGATGACATTATGGTATTCAGTCCAGATCTAGAATTTCATGCAAAACATCTACGAAATGTCCTCTCACGCTTATCCAACCACGGACTCAAGATCAACTGTGACAAGTCGCAGATTGCAACTTCATCCGTCGACTTCTTAGGGCATCGTATCACGGCCCATGGTATTCAACAGTTGCCGTCAAAGACGAACTCAATCAAGAATATCAAGTCACCAAGGACTGTTAGCGAGTTGCAGAAAATCCTGGGAGTACTAAATCATTATCGCAAGTTCCTTCCGGGCCTTTCAAAACAACTTTATCCTTTGTGCAGGCACCTGCGGAACCGAAAAGGACTTAGTAAGAATTCCATCATTGCTTGGTCATCCGAAGACGAGGAATTACTTCGACTTGCCATCAACTTGTTAGCAAATGCCACAATGCTAACGCATCCAGATTTTGAAAAGCCATTTCTACTCACGACAGATTCTTCTGAATTCGCTATTGGAGCCACGTTGGAACAAGAGATCGACGGAGTTCGGAAGCCTATCAGTTTCTAATCGCGTACTCTCCAACCAGTAGAAACGAGGTACGACACTTTCGGTCGAGAACTTCTCGCCATCCACGACGCAGTGCGCCATTTTATCAGCATCATTGGCAGTAGCAGATTTGTTGTTTTCACAGATCATGCACCACTAGTTAGCGCACTTCGAAACGCAACTTCATCTATCGCCAAGTACCCCGCCAGAGTGGAAAGACAGCTTTCTCGTCTAAGCGAATGGCAATTTGACGTCTTTCACGTCAAGGGCAAACAGAACTTCATTGCAAATGCCCTGTCCAGGCCAGACGTCTCTCTACAACCACCTTCGCCGTCACCATTCACTGTCAACTCCGTGGCACTCAGTGAACCTGCACTAACGCCAACTCTCCTGCGAACTGAACAACGCGGTGACATTCACATTCAAAGATCAATAGCCCGTCACCCAACCAAGTTCATATGCCGTCTGTGGGAAGGCTTACCAATTGTTTACTTCACGGGTACGCAGCCCAACAAGCCAGTTCTGCCGACCAGCCTTCAGAGAAAGGTTTTCGATTCAATTCACTCAATTTCTCACCCAGGAAGCCAAGCGACTGTCCGACTTCTTACAGATCGTTTCTGGGGTCACAGACTTAGGCGGAATGTTAAACGATGGGTCTCAGATTGTGCTATTTGTCAGAAAAACAAGATCACACGACACACTCGTTCTAAGTTGCAACATTTTCGATCTACTTCTCGCCTAGCTATCGTCCACATCGACATAGTTCATCTGACAAAGGTTCAAGGTTTCAGCTACCTTCTAACTATGATCGATAGGTTTACACGGTGGCCTGTGGCATTACCTCTTGGCACCATTTCTGCAGACGAAGTAACTTACGGTTTTATCTCTGCATGGATATCCAATTACGGTGTTCCCAATGAGGTCATCACGGACAGAGGCACTTGCTTCTCATCTGATCGTTTCAAAACCACCTTGCGGTACATGGGATGCATCTTACGCCAGACGACTGCCTACCATCCCCAAGCTAATGGCATGGTAGAGAGAATGCATAGGGAACTCAAAGCAGCTTTAGCATCCTCGTCCATTAATGGCAACTGGGTCGATGCACTACCTTTAGTTCTGCTGGCCATGCGTTCCCGTACTCGATAATCCATTAAAACGTCTGCGTCACAACTCTTATATGGCATGGATCTACGCCTGCCCAGTCAGCTCCCACGTCTACTACCGGCACAAGATGACCCACAAAACGAAGCTACCCGCCTTCGACTTCATTTCGGTAACATGTTCGAACAGCAGCCGAGACACACGCCTCGTCCAGTCTTCGTTCATCCACAGCTCCACAGCTGCAAGAGAGTACTCGTTCGCAACAATAATGCTGTTGCACCACTACAACCCAAGTATCGCGGTCCCTACCCGATTTTACTCAGACAGCCAAAATACTTCATTATTATGCAAGGCGCTACACCGACATCAGTAAACATAGACAGGTTGAAACCGTTTATCGAACCGCCTGATCCTGAGAGCGTTCAACCTTCTACACACGTCTCAGGCTCCGTCTGCCCACAATCTCAATATCCTGCTTTGTATAACGCGTAATTGATTTTTTTAAACATTAACATCAACTATTAAAAAAATTTTTAACCTTACGTTATTTTTCGTATTTGTCTCACGTGGCATAACCAGCTGTTCTTAGCTAACAAGTGTGTAGCATTTTTTAACAGTTCTGTGGTATTATGCCATCTCTGAGGCAATGTTCGTGTACATATTTTTATGCAGTTACCTTTGATTTTAATGTATATATTTTTACATTATAATGTATTTCCACACATGACATCACACTGCTTATTTTGGTATGACCAGCTACATAGAGCTAACGCTTTCCTGTAGCAACACTAAGTAGTGATGAGCTTCATGTCATGGTACAGGCTACTTTCAATGCATATCTCAAATTCATCAATTGCACAAAGACCACTCTACAAATGTCATGACCACAACGTCGAGCACTCTAGCTTCTTTGGTCGTATACAAACACATTGACGACGATCCAACCTGCTTAGGTTTTAACTTAAACCTGGCAAATTCAGAGGCGATTTACCTCGAAATCTTCACGCTGCGGCTCCCAAAACTTACACTGCTCTATTTTGCCTCACGTGGTATGACCGACCACTAGAGCTAACAATTTTGTAGCAATTCCTAGTGGTTACCTGGCATCATATCATTGTTGAAGCAACCAACAAGCATATTTAAGCCCAGCATTTATGGTTCATCATATTTTTGCTTAATTTGGTTCGAACTCTGTCATGCATTTCTTATCTAGCCTCGCAGAGAGGAATTTTTTTCTTTTTTTCAGAGAGGAAAGTGTTGTAACGACACAAATTAATGGCCGACATATTGCGTAAATTAAATTAAATTTTATTTACGTTGCACCAATGAGAAAAAAGCGAAACTTGCCGTTTAACCAATAGTGTGCAAGTAGACATATATTACTATGGCATGCTATTTAAGCACGGCAATTTACCATGCAAGTGAGTTGTCGCATTTGCATTCTGCTTTGCGTTACGCGTGTGCGTTCTGTCGGCTGTCATTACCTACGCTGGTGATTTGATAATTTCACCAACAATTGGTTACATCCGTGACTCATCTTGTTGCGGTACAACCAGGGAGACGAGCCAATTGACTGCAGAACCAGAACGACGTTATCCACATCGTGATTACAAAACGACAACGAGAGCAACAACAACCAGAGGCCACCCAAGGCTCTAGGACATCTTCACACTGAATAATTGAGTAGAACGCTCGACCAGGTCCTCTTAAGGGCCCCCCTTATCAGTAACTAATCTCTATTCAGAGCACCTTAACCGAGTTTGTTACGTCGTACGACATTTACTTGAAGCCGGGGCGTTTACAATACTAATAAGAAAAGAAAGAGAGCAGTTAATGATAGTGGCCCTTAATAGGGCTATCGCGGTTCTTATCCGATTTTGGTTCAGACAGCCTAAATCTTTCATAATCATTCAAAGTGCGACTCCTACATCGGTAAGCATAGACAGGTTCAAACCTTTAATCGAACCGCGTGAGCCTGGCGTATTAAAACCTTCTACATGCATTTGAAGCACTTCATGCCTACAGTCTCATACTACAAATAGATTGCTTTGCATGACATGAAACGGATAAACAATTTTCTCATTAATTTTTCGTTATTCTACGTAACAAATATTAACTTTTTGCGACGATGAAAATTAGTACACAGTGAAGGGGACTAACCATAAGGTAGGTGTTATGGCTCTGCCGTAACGAGTAAACACTCATGTTGGCTCTATTGACACTGACTCTGGTTTATCTATCTCTCGCTGCGGCATGTCGGTGTCAGTTGGCTCTGTTGCTTGTGATCTGTCGGGCGTTAGTCGGTTGTCAATAAAACTGCTTGGAGGTGAAATTATCGTCTCTTCGCCGTCTGATATGTCAATATGGAGAAACAGAATGTTATTTTGCTGTGCTGCTTGCAATTCCTGAGTACTTCTAGGTGAAGTTAGCGGGATGGAGGCACAGAATTCTGCAGCACGGTTTAGGGAGTCTGAGACTAGGTTTTCTGACCCTTTAACATGAGTAACTTCGTATTCATATTCGTGTATTCGAATAAGTTGCGAGTTGACACGTCATGAATATAAATACCTTTCTTTCCTCTGAGCATTGGGGGTAGTGGAAGGTGGTCAGCGTAGATCTTGAACTTTCGGCCATCCAGATAGGTGTGGAAGTGTATGATCGACCGGTTGATAGCGAGTAACACATTATCTAATGTTTAATATCGCGTCTCGTGAGGTTGTAGATTTTGTGAGAAGAACGAGATAGGGCGGTGTACGTCATTGATTGACTGTTGAAGTACTGCGCCTGTAGCAACGTCGGATGCGTCTATGATCAATTCAAAGGGCTGAGACCTATCAGGTGAATGAAGTATGGTTGCTTTGCATAATGCCCTTTTGGCATCCTCGTAAGTCTGCATGTCGTCATCGTTGAGCTAAACCAGTTGTGATTTCTTGACAAAACGGCTTTCTGTCACGAGGAATTGGGGAAGAGGTGCCAGAATCTTGGCAAGACAAGGTACGAATCGAGAATAGTAGTTCATCTTGCCGAAGAACCGTCGTAACGCTCGAACAGTGGTTGGAGGCTGTAGATCTTGAATGGCACGAATCTTAGCAAGTAGAGTTGTCATGCCTTTCTTGGAAATTTGATGACCAAGGAATTCAATTGATGTTTGCGCAAATACACAGTTGTTACCATTAAACGGCAGGCCATAGTCTGCTAGACGTGCGAGTAGAATGTCAATATGCTGTATATGTTCGGACATTGAGTTGAAAAATACCAAAATCTCGTCTAAGTAGAGAATTACGAATGGTAGCAAACGTAATCTTTGTTCATTGGTACTTGATAGTAGGATTTCAATAGGTCACGTTTTGAGTACACAGCATGACCGATAACAGATTTGAATAGGTTAGCTGGATTTGGCAGGATGTACGAATCAGACTATGTGCAAAAATTGAGAATACGATAATCCCCACACACTCTGAATGTTCCGGGCTCATTCTTTTTTACCACTACCAAAGGCGACGCAAGTGGAGAGCTAGATCGTGCACAGATGCCTTGTTGACGTAGCATGGCGAGTTCTTGCTCGGCGACCTTATGCGTGTGCGTTGCCAATGGAGATGCTTTGGGAGGATGAGGAAGTGGCTTCGATAAGATGATGCGATGAACTGTGATGGCACGCTTCCTCTTGAGATCGGGCATAAAGGAGATAGGTTTGAAAATCTTTTCATGTCGCTTTAGAACATCGTCCAGATGTGGTACATGAGGAACTGGAGGAATTAGCTGAATAGATGAGACTGCTTTGGCGCGAATCGTGTGTTTCAGCGCTGATGATAGCAACTGATTGTCAGCAGTGCGTATCTCTCGTGTTTTTTACGTATAGTGAGATCGAAATATTCGAGGAAGTCACTTCAAATGATGTTTCTTGTCGTGTTGGCAATGATGAAATGATACTTGAAACATAGTTTTGAGTTAGAAAAAGGAGATGGTGTGTACTCGTATCCCAAACGTTGTTATAATTGAACCAATAGCGAAGGTAAGGTTTCTCATTCCTTAAAAAATATGTGACCCTCTTCTGTTATATTGAACACTTTGGTCAATAACGTAACATCTTTGATCCACTCGCCATGTTGGACTGGACCTAACTCGCATATCTTGTACTGGGTCGATGTCGTGGTGCGGTTTAATTCTGGGCTCGGCACCGGGCTTCCTGCATTTTCTGAGCTGTACTTCATCTTGTGTGTGTGCGCGCTGTCGAGTTAGGATGGGAGTAATACATCATCGACACCCGTCATCATGTGTCTGTCTTCTAGAATTGTGATCTCAATAGAGTGTTTTGTTTTGTGGCTCAGAATTTGTTTTCTTATGTTTCTTCGCCGCTTTACTGGATTCACTGTTCCGTATCACTCAGTTGATGTTCTTGGGCTAGCGGGAGAACCATCGCCTGATTGATATTCTCAGTGACTAGGGTTGCTGATTACTTATTGGGTGTGAGCTCGACAAGACGGAGCACCGTTTATTTAGGAGGTGTTACGATTTATTTAAGAGGTATTGCGGGGTAGCTGTTTATTTAGCGATGAAATGCTTTTCCTACATATACCTGGTAGCTGACGTCGGAAGAAGTGGGTTTCGGGGGCCGTACTTATGATCAGTCTCGAGATGGGAAAAGGCTAAATCGAAATATCATACGTGTATTATGAACAAGGTTGCAAAGTAAATTAAAATTCGCTGTTAGTCAGAACTGACTGTGCTGTAGACAGCAATAAAATAAAATATTGTTAAAATAAATTTATTATCTAGGCACAAAAGCAAAGTCTTAATAAACACAATAAATAAATCCAGAATGTCTTAGCAATGTAGTTACTGTTCAGGGATAAACGATTAAAAGCACACAAACTATAAATCCTGGTTTTGAACGTTATAACACAATAATCCATTGCATGTTACCGCCGGTGTGTAACGACTCAAAACAATTCGCCGACATATTGCAAAAATGAAATTCAAATTCAAATAGAAACAAGCAAAATTTGCCGTTAACCAATGGCGTACGAGCTGTCAAATTAAAACTATTTAAGCACGGTGTATTTACCATGCAAGTCCGTTGTCGCGTTTGCATTCTGTTGTGTATTACGTCGGTGTGCTGTATTCTATCGTCACCCACGCTTATTTTTAGACTTGCTTCACACACATTGTCAATTTCAGTCACGCCAATCTCGTTGTTGTACAACTAGTGAGACGGAGCAACATATACATTTGATCCCTTCAGTGTACCAGTTACTGCAGAACTTAAACGAGAGTACTCAGCTACTCACTCGCCACGGATACCAACACCACAACAGAAAGAACAACAACCCAAGTTAACCAGAGCTGATCCCAAGTGTTTAGGAGTATTTCTAGACACTACTACACTAACTGACTTTCTCGGCATTTGGCGGAGAACGCAATACTGCCCTAATAAGGGCTCCCAACAGTACTAACTCAGCCATCTTTGGCTCGTAACTGAATTTGTAACGTCGTATGGCATTTAGTTGAAGCTGGAGCGTTTACAAAATTGGCGACCGCGCTAGGATACCGAGTATTGTACTGTTGTTTCATTCATTAGCAAACTTTTGGTATAAATACAATCGACTGTGTATCATTTTCATTTTTTGGGAGTACAGTAAATTGACATTTGCGTATGCGTTTTACGCTGGTTGTTAATCTCTCTAAAGTAGAGGTGTTCTGGGTAATTTTTGTTGGATATATTTTTTTTGAAGGAAGGTGTTCTATTGAATAAATTTTTTTCTACGTACAAAACTGTACGTCTTAGTGATCTGTACATGTGAATTTGTGAAGGAACTAATTTAATCTGTGTTCTGTGCTCATCACGCCAGATTCAAATGCGGAAGATTCTGTTTCAAATGTGGAAGCCGTTTGTTGGTAAGCGTTATGCTTAAAGTCTTTTTATACATTTTTATCTTGCTTATAAATTTAAGCTTTCAAGATCCCGTAAGATTGTTAGAATGTCAAGTCCAATTTTAGATATTGATGTTCCTGTTTGGAAGGGAGATGGCAAACGTTTCTTTATGCGCATAGACTGCGATTTCTATATTATGACAGTCATCAAAAACTTTCAAAGGTTTTTTCTAAACTATCATCAGAATTGCAGCAACGGATTTAACCGATGCTTGAGGCTATTCGGAAGCTACCTAATTCCATTTGGTCCTCCAAAATGAAGTAGAATCTTTTCTGGGTCCCACAGAAACTCAGCAGATAATAAATAAATATGCGCAGTTAGACATGCCAAACATTGACCCCTTTGAGATTTTGAGGGAATTGCAGAAACGTAGGTATATAACCAGTATTTCAAATAATGAGGCTAAGGTTGTTTTTATTAACAATCTTCCATAATCACTAAAATTATTCGCCAGAAAGCTCCCCAACACTCTCCGTATAGATGACTTAACTGAGAGACGCGAGTTAGAATTTAGGGTTTTGGAACCTAAGGTAAATTCGTCGTCCTTTTGTCCGCTTCCGCAAGATGATAGGATCTCCTCTTTAGAGTGGACAGTAGCAAACATGGCTAAAGATCTATAATGATTGGTCATAGGGAAATCCAAGCTAAATCAGGTAAACGCTCGACCAATTTTTACGCCCAAAACACATTATAACAACAGGCGGCGATCGAGATCCCCGCAATCCTTTAACAGTAGAGTATCCGGATCGGGAACGTATGGTGAAGAAAGTAGAAGACCGTACTTTCTGCGCATCAACGGCGCCACAAGGAAACAAACACATAAAATCTGACATTCCTATTGACACTTTTCATTTAAGCCGAATTTGCCGCATAGATATCAAATAGGACAATGTTAGTCGCAATCACCAGCCTACTTGTTTTCATGACCCGGCCAAACAGCCCAACGATTTGCTGCATTTCCTTGATTTCAGAACTGGCGAAGAATTCGTCGTAGAAAAAGGTGCAGCAGTCTCAGTTCTCAGGGTGATTCAATGGCCGAGATTTCGCTAGGCGGTCTACTCGCGACAGCTACAGGCGAGCCTATGCCTACTTATGGCTCATTGGTGATCTTACCAATCAAAGGATCATCCACCCCTACACCGGACTTGAGCTAAATTTTTGGACATTTGCCTCCGAGCGTTTGGAGTTACAGATCATTCAGCCAACTCCAGTGCATCATTCAGCAGAGATATCAGCAGCTTTTCGAGAACACAAGTCGCTCTTTGATCTCAGCAAATTAGAGCTATGAGTCTCCAACACGATGCACCAGGTCGTCACAGAAGTTCAACCTATTGCACTCAAGAAGCGATCAATGGCCTCTGCTAAACTGAAAGCTACCCAAAGAGGAATTTTCAAGGCTGGTGGAAGAGGGACTCACCAGACCATGGAAAAGTTCCTGGGCCTCACCACTGCACTTAGTCTCCAAATCAAACAGGTCGAACAGAGTTCGCGGAGATTACCGCAAGGTAATTTTAGTGACAAAATTAGATGCATATCCTATTTTCAATATTAACATCTTATTTGAAAAACTCAACGGCAAAAATTTCTTCTCAGTGATTGACCTCAGGCAAGCACGCCACCACACCCCGGTAGCACCAGAAGATATTGAATAGGCTGCGGTCATTACTCCATTTGGCCTTTTTGAATATATTTACATGTCTTTTGGATTTAAGTGTGCTACACAGGCATTTCAAAGATTCATGGACAACATACTTCGCGACGACGCCGTTTACTGTATGTCATATCTCGATAACATAATGATATTCGGTCCAGACTTAGAATCTCATGCCAAGCATTTACGAAATGTCCTCTCAAACTTATCCAACCACGGATTCAAGATCAATTGTGACAAGACGCAGATTTCAGCTACATCCATGGATTTCTAAGGGCATCTTATCACACCACAAGGTATTCAAACTTTGCCGTCAAAGGCGAATTCAATCAGAAATATTAAGTCACAAAAGACTGCTAGCGAGTTGCATAAAATTTTGGAAGTCCTAAACTACTATATCAAGTTCCTTCCCGGCCTTTCAAGACAACTTTATCCTTTGTGCAGGCACCTGTAGAATCGAAAAGTACTTAGCAAGAATTCCATCATTACTTGGTCATTTGAAGACGAGGAATTACTTCGACTAGCCATCAACTCGTTAGCAAATGCTACAATGCTAAAGCATCCAGATTTTCAAAGACCATTTCTACTCACGATAGGTGCTTCTGAATTTGCTAATGGAGGCAATTTGGAAGAAGAGATCATCGGAGTTCGGAAACCTATCAGTTTCCACTCGCGTACTCTCCAACCATTAGAAACGAGATACGACACTTTCAGTCGAGAACTCCTCGCCATCCACGACGCAGTGTGCCATTTTATCAGCATCATTGGCAGCAGCAGATTTGTTGTTTTCACAGATCATGCATCATTAGTTAGCGCACTTCGAAACGCGACACCAACTATCGCCAAGTAATCCGCCAGAGTGGTAAGGCAGCTTTCATATATAAGCGAATGGCAATTCGACATCTTTTATGTCAAAGTCGAACAAAACTTCATTGCAGACGCTTTTCCATGCCAGACGTCTGGCTACAACCACCTTCGCCGTCGCCATTCATTGTTAACTCGTGAAACTCAATGAACCTACACTTACACCAACCCTCCTGCGAACGGAACAGCGCAGTGGCACTTACCTTCAATGATCAGTAGCCCGTCACCCCACCAAGTTCATATGCCGTCTCTGGGAAGGCTTACCAATTGTTTACTTCACGGGTACGCATCCCAACAAGCCAGTTCTGCCGACCAGCCTTCAGAGAATAGTCTTCGACTCAATTCACTCAATTTCTCACCCAGGAAACAAAGCGACTGTCCGATTTCTCACAAATCGTTTCTGGGGTCACACGCTCGGGCAGAACGCTAAACGATGGGTCTCCGATTGTGCCATTTGCCAGAAAAACAAGATCACACGGCACACTCGTTCTAAGTTGCAATATTTCCGCACTTCTTCTTGCCTAGCCATCGTCCACACCGACATAATTCATCTAACAAAGGTTCAAGGTTTCAGCTACCTTCTAACTATGATTGATAGATTTGCACCATTTCTGCAGACGAAGTAACTAACGGTTTTATCTCTGCATCAATATCCAATATTGGTGTTCCCAGCCCTGATAAGGGCCCCCAGCAGTACTAACTCAGCCAATCTTGGCTCCTAACTGGCTTTGTAACGTCGTAAGTCATTTACTTTAAGCTGGGGTGTTTACGGGTGTGTATTATTATTAAACTAACCCCTATTAATTACAAATAAAATTGTAGTTAAAGAAGTCTCAATAAAAACAGCTTGAAACTAACAGAGATTTTTTCTAAAATCATAGTTAAGAGAACGATTTCTAAAACAAGAATTAGCATGTGACCCTAAGGAAAACCGGGTGTGTTTAAATTAATACTCTTTATGTTGTAACGCGGAGCCGCGCGTTACAATGGCATTTTGTATATCATCCTCAGGCATTTAATCACACATACACGGGAAGATTATTAAAATTAAGCAAATGTGATAATTCTATTTATATACTAGTTTTCCTAACTCACGAATGGTTTAAATCAAAGAATATGCCACGGTAACTAAACTCTATATATGCATATGCATGGATTTCATGGAAACACTCACTCAATAATTAAATCTATCCATATATATATATATATATATATATATATATATAGTGAAAATGACAGACCAAACTTTACCTAAGTATAATTGCAACTATCTCAAATTCCCGGTTTAAATAATCTCATCTAGTGTGTAGAATGTTGTAGAGGAGAGAGAAACCATCGAACATTTGTGTTATAATTTTAATGTTACAATGTCACTGTAATTAAACTTATCTGAAACAAACCGACAAACATGATTGTCAGATACTGCTTTTTAGGCGGAGAACTGTTATATATGCAATCAATCATAAGATATTGTGCCCCTAGTAACAACTTAGTGTAAGTATGACCAAAAGGATAAATGAAAGACAGCGAGTTACCTCGTTAGAAAGAGAGTGAAGACCAGAGCGAAGCTTGGTTTAAGACAAAGTAAGGAGAGAATGGAAGAGAAACTAAAGACAAACTAAAGGTCTAACCAAAACTAATAATATGCACGTTTCTATATTAACCAACTGATAGCAATAATTCTTTCTAAATATATATTCATATACCCAAACGAAATCATCGTAGATGTAAACATATATATTATATCTTTAACACACATTATATGTACAATTTTGTAGCATTTTTAACAGTTCTTCGGTATATATTTTTAATTTTGATTATGATAATCAGTTGTCCAGTGCACACTCACTACAAATCTCATGACCACAACGTATTATTATTATTATTATAATACTTTCTCATGGTTAAATAAAAGACAGGATTAATTGTTTTTCAGCAACATAATTTCTCGAGATTCTATCTTCAAATTTTGTATTATTAAAACTGAAATGTTATGCATTATATCATCTTGTTAATCAACAATGCATACAATCAATTATTAGTCATGGTTCCCTTTTTTTCTTGCAAAATGTTACACTCGAATTATATCTTAAATTTTCCTATTTTTGATGAAGAATCTATCACTCTTTACAGCCAAACTTTCTGATGCTGATAAATTGTACAGTACACCTAATTGCACATATTTAGGTGATGTGATATCTTTTTATATTGTACATTTTCTAATTTTATTATTTGATGGAACATGTGTGGTTTGAATCCAAATAAAGATATTCTATTCTATTCTATTCTATTCTATTCTATTCTATTCTATTCTATTCTATTCTATTCTATTCTATTCTATTCTATTCTATTCTATTCTATTCTATTCTATTCTATTCTATTCTATTCTATTCTATTATGCCATCTCTGCAGCAATGTTTGAGTTCACTTTTTTCCTTGCCACCTGTTTTTAATCATTATTATTTTTATATTGTGCTGTTGCAAAGTATGGCTTACACCTGAGTTCACACATTCTATTTTGATATGACCAGCTACTTAGAGCTAACGTATTGTGTAGCAACACTAAGTAGTAATCGGCTTCATATCGTGGTACAGGCCACATTCATTTCATATCTCAACTTCATCAGTTGTCCAGTGCACACTCACTACAAATCTCATGACCACAACGTCGAGCAGTCACTAGATCCTTTGGTCGTATTTGAAATCATTGACGGCGATCCAACCCGCTCAGGTTTCAACAGGAACCTGTCAAAACTTCTCACACTACTCTATTTTGCTTGACACTACAGCTAACAATTTGTATAGAAATTTCTAGTGAATATTTGGCATCATATCATTGTTGAAACAGTCAACAAGTATGCACCAGCCCAGCATTACCGTACATTTTTTATTAGATATGGAAAGAATAATAAACAGTTGCTTAACTGGGTTCAAACTCTGCCGAGAGGAAATTTTCTTTTTATCGGTGAGGAAAGCTATGTGACGGCTCAGATTAATTCGCCGACATATTGCCTAAAATAAATTCAAATTTCAATATGCAGTACCAATTAAAACAGGAAAAATTTACCGTTAACCAATGGCGTGTGACTTTGTGCTTGCACAAGTCTATAAGCTGTGTGTATTTAACATGCAACACACTTGATACCCGCTCTGCGCGCTATGTGTGATTGCTGTTGCTCTCTCAACTTGATTGTCGACTTACGCTGACCTCTGAACTTGCGTTTAACACGCTGTGTCATTTCGTCACTTAGACCTCAGTTCGCCAATCTTCTTGTTGCTGTACAACTTATCATATATAATTAATTATCTATTACTCGGACTTCTATGTGTGCTAGCCACCACGGTGTTGACGCAGATTTTCACAAGACAATTCTCAGACTTCGAAAAGCAACTCACCTCTCTGGCTTCGACAATTCTATTTATTCCGGTGCATCCACACGAAGGAACAACAGACAATCAGCCTGAGCATTAAACAAATGTCTTGAAGTACTTATAGACACTACAACACTACAAAACCTTTTTTTGAAATTTTGTTGCGGTGTGTCCAATTCAATTACTTCAATGCCGCGTTTTGCGTACGCGGGTAATAGTTGTACACGGGCTGTTACACAAAGATCCGATTCTTCACACTTTCCGATTTTGTTTTGTCTTTGATCGGGTTGAATTCTTTTTTTCAACTGGAAATGCGGTTCTATCACATCTTTGTTTACTGGCGACGTTTCGATGCCTACTTTCCAGCACCATCATCAGGCAACACAACACTGATCACAATAGCAGATTTAAGCAAATGTGGTAACCTCGTTCCAAAACCATTCTATTTATATATAATTGACTCAACACTATTTTAAATCATAGAATTTGTCTCAGTAACTAAACTCAATATATAACTATTTATAATTAGCAGACCAATCATTACCTCACCTATCTCAAAATCCCGGTATACGTAATCTCATCTCGTATGCAGAATATTGTAAGGGAGAGAGACAGTATCGAACCTTTTGTTATTTGTTATAACTGTATTGCTACTATGTCACGGTAATCAAAATTCAAAAATGATAAAAAAACTAAAACCTTGAATGTCATATATTGTATTTTATTTAAAGCCGGGAACTCTAATGTATACAATGGTGTATGAGGTTTTGCGCACATAGCAAAAAATTAGTTCAAATATGGAGCAGCAAGTTACGTAGATGGATGGAGAGTGAATGTCATAGCGACGCTTAGGTGAAAGATTAAAGAGAGAAAGATAGAGATAGTATGGACAACTAACGTTTTTCAAAAAACTATCTCTATCTTTCTCTCTTTAATCTTTCACCTAAGCGTCGCTATGAGTCAATTATATATAAATAGAATGGTTTTGGAACGAGGTTACCACATTTGCTTAAATCTGCTATTGTGAAGTTTGTACTGTGTTGTGTTGCCTGAGGATGGTGCTGGAAAGTAGGCACCGAAACGTCGCCAGTAAACAAAGATGTGATAGAACCGCATTTCCAGTTGAAAAAAAAGAATTCAACCTGATCAAAGACAAAACAAAATCGGAAAGTGTGAAGAATCGGATCTTTGTGTAACTGCCCGTGTACAACTATTACCTGCGTACGCAAAACGCGGAATTGAACTACACAACCTTCTCGGCCTTTGCTAGAGAACGCAATTCCGGTCCTAATAAAGGCTACCAACAGTATCTGTCTCTTATTATCTATGGTTTCTGTACTTATTTGTAATGTTGTGCGGTATTTACTTACAGCCGAGGCGTTTACAAATGTTCGCTTATATTTTTTAAAACTGTTTAAATGTGTTAAAGCTTTTGCATAAGAAAGTGCTGATTTTTTAAATAATTGATGCTGGATATGCGTTTTCTTTCGTAGTCATGCTTTTAATATCAATAATAAATAAGAATTTGAAGTACATATATTAGTCTGTTTTATTTAGATTTGTTTTACATTCGTCTTATCGGTTTAGTAGTGAATCATCAAGCTGGCTTAAAAATATCCGAGGAACGAATACTACGAATGTGCCTCAGTCGCAACTGCTGTCAAACAAGAAACATGTCTATGAACTTCAAATTAACTGTGTTCAGCCACAGTACATGTCTTCTTATCTCTTCGATTTGTAACTGCATTTGATTTTTTTATTGAATCAGCCAAGAATTTTTAACGAAAATAGCCTCAAAAGATGAAGATTCAAAATTAGTTGGTAGTTGGACATGCGAAATCGGCGAACAGGACACGGCGTGTAAGTTTATTTAATTTAAGTTTTCAAGACCATCTTTGGGAATTTCCCAGTGGTTATCCGGGAATGGATAAGCACTACAGTATTTATCGAAAAGATAAAGATTTCATTGAATATCGAAAGAAACGTAATTCCATGCTTCAGAGCCGCAAGAACACTATATGCCTACCGTTTTCATTTTGGCCACAGATCTTGCCTTACCAGAGCGATGGCAAGCCAAGAATTTATGAACTTAGAAGCTATTTTCTTAAAGTTTGTTCATATTCAGAATTAATTTTTATTTATTGTATTACGAGATAACCATTTCCGTAACATTTATTTCATAAATCATAAGAAAAAAGGTTCTTTGGACTGTGCGATTTGTATTAAACCGACTGGTACTGTTGTATATATTAATGCTGTCATAAATGTTAGTAGATATTGAAATTTTTGTCCTTATGCTGAGAACTTGTTGTTAAGCAAAACTATATAATGTCTCGATTTCACTTGAATTTATTTGTTCGATTTAAAAAAAATGATATTCTATTTTACAACTAATGGCATCTATCCACACAATTAAAAAGGTTCACATTTACTGTGATTATTTTTGTATGGGTGTTACGATTACTGAGCTTTATATATGGCTGACAATACCATTGAGATTGATACATAATATTAATGGCAAAATACTAATGCTTTGTGGTTACCAAATGTCAACCTAAGATTGGCACTCGAGAAGCAACAGAATTAAAGATAAATTTAGAAAATTTTGTATAAATGCTAAATTGGATGTAGCTTATGGGGCAATATGTACAGTTTCCGCTGCGACTAATGTAATTAATTAAAACATGGCTATTCATGCTATTAACATGCTAGTTATCTGTGCTATATTACAGACTTGCCTTCTCTGTCTTACCAACGTTCCTTGTATAAGTATATAGTGTGTTAGTGGCGAATTGGTGGCTCCTACTAATAGGTAATTATCCCGTAACGAGTTTAAATTTGCTTATGTGTTTAGCGCATGTTGACTTATATAATCCTGTTTCTATATAAAATACATTGCTACTGAGTTCAACAGGCCTATTACGTGAGTGCATATTCTAAACTATATTCGCGAAAAGTTTCAGCAATTGCCTACCTATCTAAAAATCTTACCTGGCAATATACTTGCTTTTTTTGCCAAAATTCAAGCTCAATCAAGCGGCAAATGCTGCTAAACTAAAAGATCGCCATCAGTCTCGTAACCTTCATGACGGTCGTCGTTGGCCATAATGATGATTAAAATACAAGCTGACAGCGTTTATATCGTATTGGAGCGGGATAATTTATAATTGTGTACGAAAATCAGAAATCTTCATATTAATCACCCCCAGTGATTGCTCCTTTACTGTGTAACTACATTGTCGATTCAGCCTATGATTATGTTACCACAAAGCTATTCGTAGTTTAGGTCGGTGGTGGTGATGGAGGTGGCCGGCTTGTTTTTCCGGAATATGCTGATGGTGCAGAAAAGGCGGAAGAGCTTCCATAAATCATCAATTGTGTACTCGTTACAGTCTGAAGCTTAATCCTTAAATCGGTTGTTTAGAGGAATGTGCAAACCATTTTTGAGTTACCCTTCGGTTTTACTGGGCACTACGTAGTGAATACTGATGGTTTTGTTTTAGAATTATTCAATGATACACTATAGCTGTCAGGGTCTGGGCAGCTATGTTAATAGATGTATTCACCTGATTTTATTGAACTCACTGACAGCTAGGCATCTAGAAATATTACTCAATAGTAAAATTTACGAGCTAACTAGTTGTGTTTGGCCTTTTTTTTGACATTTCATCACCATTGAATTTTTTATAACACATTGATTGCGTTAGTTAATATAATGATTGAAAAAAGCGATTTGATGTCCAGCTCGCCATGCCACTCCAGTGGCTGACTCAAACCAAAGACAGCGTAGTTTATTCATCTCTTGACCGGATACAATTTGTCGCGATATCGGTCACTTGGACACTGCGCATCATACACACTAACAAAGAGAGTTGAATTTAGGAAAATATGTGGGACAAGAGACAATCAGATCTTATTGGAGTTGCCTCGTTAATAATGTCTTATTGATATCGATCCTCTGAATCCCAAATTGCGGCAGGTCTACACTCATCTATTGCTTATTTATTTTAAATCCAATAGTTGCTACGATCCCTGTACAACCATTTAGTATAGATCAGAGGCATTGCCCATGTTGCAAACTTCGAATTTGTTTACGATGCCGTGCTGTTAACCGAAAAATAATTTAGCATCTTACACCCTTTAATTGTGCACAAACCACACTAATCGAGAATCAAATTTCCGTTTCCATCAGATTAATTAAGCCACCATGAGTTATGATTTAGTACTACTCATCGCATTCATTGTCGTAAGGCTGCGTATTTGGCTATCCAGATTTTAAGGATTTCTGAATTCGCATATTAGGCCGGGAATTTCGTCGCTAAGTGAAATTATTCTCGATAGTGGTCACTTTCTTACGCGCCATCTTAATCGCATAAACCAGGAAACACCAGTGTAAAGATTCAAGTATATTGTGATGCATAATGGCTGTTAGAAATTCTTTAATTGCCATTCTGGGAGATATTACTTCTACAGCCGACTACCGTGCTGTATCAAAGTTCGTAACCTCTATATTATTCACACTCGTTTGTAAATAACGAGAGATGCGAATTATGCCAACATGAACAGGTTTTCGACCGGACATATGTTGTTGCTGACATTTCCAGCCTTCGATGTAGTTGCATTTTGACAAGATATACAAACCATTATGAAACTGTCTATTTCACTAAACAAAAAGTCTAGTATTTTTAAGCTAAATTTACTCTCAATTTGCCTTTATACAAGAAAGGCGTGTAAATAGATAGACTGCAGTTACTATCATTATAACAGACAGTAATACTGACTTTAGTTGCTAATGCCTTACCACGAAAAATGACTGATAATAATAATATATTCAAACTTAATATTAGTATTAATGAAAAAATTAAAAAGTAAAGACAACAAATCAGTGTTTTTCTACTTTTATCGTCTAATTCATTGGAGAAATATAAAATGGCAGTCTACACAGAGAGTACTAAAGACATATATCAGTCGAGAATTTTCAAACAAGAAGCTATTAAACATTGCTGTGCGTTGGGCTTAGAGACTCCATAGTAATGGCAAAGCACTAATAATTTTCTTTTAATTGCAAAATTCTGAAAAACGTCGATTTCTTTCCAGACTTTATACATGGGGAACTATACTCACACGTTTAGCCTTAATCAGAACTGCTTATTAACTGTACAAACATTGATAACGTCTTTTTTATCATTAGGTTTATACTTATCTTTAAAATGTGGTGAGAAATTTTAATAATGAGTATTACGCAGACCATCCAACTCAGTCAATATTTTCTTATGAAAGCCATCTGTACAATGTGCTCTCAGTTCTACTTTTGAGCAAAACGTCAAGAAAAGCTAAAGTATCATCCTCTGTGTGTTCAATGAATTTATCGGCAGCCGAAATATTTTTATTCAAGGAAGAAAACTACTGGACAACTAACTGCTTTAGTCATAATTTCTATTAATCCGGTTTCGCAAAAGTATTTTTCCTCTAGGAAATATTTGGCCGATTGATTTGTTGTCATTGAAACCATTTGTCATAACGGAATATCAGGCTTGTGCGCCTTCGGAAATACATACAAAGTAGGTGTTTGTGTTCTAATTGGCCTTAAATGTTTTTGATCAACGTTTGTGTTATGTTCATCTTGTAGCAGATAAGATAACTTCGATGAAGCGACTCTTACGGATTTCTGTTCCAACCAGTTTAGTGTCAACATCAAATTATTAACCAGAACTCAAACCATTCATCTTAAAAATATACCAATCATGATGTATGATTACCAAGCCAGATAATTTGCATGATGAAAGAATAACTCTGCCACGGTTTTTCTCCACACCTTTTAATGCTGCCATGGTTGTTTTACTCAAAGGAGATTTCGTTGACTGTGATCAATTTTGGTATTGGTGAAAAATATCAACAAGCTTTGCTGCATCGTCGTCTGTTATCAATATTCGCTTTTAAATTGGATAATTAATTGATCATTGATTCATACTTTTCTTCAATTACCTTCTGATCTTTTCAAGAAATGAAAAACATTTTCCCGTAAGCGAGAACGTCAAATCGTAACTTAGTCGGTTTATTCGTTATTGTTTCGCTTTTTTTATTTCAATCGGACCTATTGCGTGTATTAGTTGGGGCAAGCGTAGGATATTTTATGGTTATTACTCTGGCGGTGTCGTTTTCT